>OX596018.1:58781538-59396993 GCA_951394055.1 Villa cingulata | reverse complement strand
TATTGATTAATTGAAAGGATAAAATATGATAAAATCTTTAAATTTAAATTTGAATATATGTACTTAAAAGTATATAATACTTTAGATATCCTTTTATTTTTGCGTCATTAATATATTGTTACTACTCCCAAACAAATATGTATTCATTCCTACATACATATATACATTTCTTTCATAAAATTTCAAAAAATAATAATAATAATAACAATTTTGTTGATACATACTTTATTTTTTGTGGTACATAGTGAAAATACATGAAAATTTTTTTTTTTTTTATGAAATAAGTAAGAAATAATTTTCCATAGGGAATGTAGAGTTTAGTTTATGATAAACCACTTTAAGCAAAAAAAAAAATTAAAATGAAAACTAAAATACACAAAAGATAGAAAAAATATATATATGTATGTATATTATCTTTTTCTTTTATTTTTCACTGCATTTATGTTATTATTACGTATTGTTGATGTTACGTGATAATACTGTCACATATTATAATGTATACGCTTTAACAGCTTTCTCTACAACTATATTTTCTATTCTAATAAATGCATACATATCTATGTATGAATATGAGTGTTTATATGCTGCATAATATATACATATATTATATTATACTATTTTTTTTATGATGCAAAAATATATTTATATATTATGTGTATTTGTTATACACGCTATACATATATTTATAACCTGTATACTCATATGTATGCATATGTATTTCTTTTGTAAAATAAAAAATAATTTTCACTCTGAATACAATAATAATAATAATAATAATAATTTTTTTCGAATATACTATAGTCATAATGACATAAAAACCTAATAATAAAATAGAAATTTAATTAGTTATTACTTTTGTTCGAGTTAAAAATATAGGTACGAGTATATGGATGGATTTAGTATAATATCTATTATTTTCCAATTTTAATAATAAATTTTCACAAGACAAAAACTTTTAATCGTACACAATAAAAACTCCACCTTTGTCATGTATTATACACATAAATATGTATGCTACATGTACTAAATAATATTTGATTATTATTCCAAGATTATTTATGTATGTATGTATAAATGTATGTATAATACGTGTAGGTACATAATATATGTATGTATATATGTGAATTGCAATAATAAATTTTAGAAATTCCATAAATATACTTAACATATACAACACCATATAGTATTCATAATAATTTATGCACATAGTACATATGTATATTTGTACATCTCTAAGTGTACATTATATACTATATAATACATATTACTTATATGAAATTGTCTGATAAGATAATATAATATTATTATAGACATGCTGCTGTGATACACCCTTTATGATTATAATTCTGTGAAATATATGCATTTAATATTATTCTAGACTTATTAGATTATGTAAAATTATCGTTGCATATATACATTATATGTATATATATCTACAGTTATTATTTTTTATCAAAAGGATTGGTTTTCCTTTTTAAAATTCATTTCATTTTATCAGGTTATCGAACTATTTACATTTAATATCATACACATACATATATTTATAAATCATTGTACATTATATACGAGTATGTAATGATATTCTTTTTTGTCTGTTGCGTGCTATTAACCAATAAAAACTGTCCCGCCTAAATACATTATTATTATGCTTATAACGTCCATATATACTTAATAATTTATTTAATTTTCTCATATAAATATGATCATTATAATCGCATTATGTACAAATGTAAATTAGATTTATATACCAACATACATTTTATTTTTATTTTTCTTTGAAAATAATTTCATTTTTCAAAATGCATGCATTCTTTTTAACCAACTACATATATACTAATCAATAACACTAATAAATATTTTCTTTATACGAGAAAAGAGAAATTGAAATTATTAATAATAAATTTTTATGAATTTATATTCAATATTCGTATCTATAGATAATAATTTTGTTTCTTATTTTTATATTAATTATTAACGCATATTTATCATTTATTTTTATATTCAATAAAGCACTCCTTTATTTTCATAGAATAATTTCACAGTAGAATTTTTCCAATTAGTACTAATGTTATAATTTATATTATTTTAATATTTTTATACATATACATACATAAATAGTTAATATGTGCTTACTCGTAAATAATATTTTCTTGTAATATTTTGTATTCCTTCATTTTATTTATTTTCTTGAATTCAATATAAACTTATTGTCAATATTATATAGTATGTACATACATATACAATGTACGAGTATCTATATGTACATTTATATGTATGCTTTAAATGGAATTAATAGTTTTGATTTAAATGTTTTTCTTCTTGTTTATTATAAGTAAATTTTATATTTTACATATTTTCTATTTTATTTTACTTAAGTATTTATTTATTATCAAATTTAAGTATTTCTACTACTTTTTCAAAATACCATTTTATTACATTATTAAAAATTTGTATACACGCTTTTTAATTACTTAACAATACATAAAAGTAGTATCAAAATATTTATAAAAGCATACTTTTGACAAATAACTGTATATGGATAGTTAAGATATTAATAATACTTTATAATACATATAAGTATTTGCTTTATATTTTTCATTTATTCCTTTTTTTTTTGTTTTCTTTTTTGTGTTTATATTCTTATTTTCATCTTTTCATAAATAAAATAGTTTATACTATATAAGTACTATGAAAATTTACTTTAAATGAAAAACAGTAGAATTTTCTTTGCTTTGATACAAAATATTTTATCGGAAGTCATATACAGTATCTACAAGAAAACTTATTTGTATTTATGTAATGTAAATATGTACATACATATATATATAAGATGCCTCTATACATTATACACTTCTATGTAATATACAACAATAATAATTATACTACAATAACAACAATAATGACAACAACTCATATTAAAATAATTTTGATGATACTTTTTCGAAATTTATAAAACTGTTGTTGTTTATGTTTTTGTTGTTGTTGTTTTTGTTGTTGTTGTCTTATTTATTTTAATTTATTTTTCCGTTTCTTTGTGTAAATGCATATAAAGTGTACATGAGTTACAAATTTTAGTTTTAATATACTTTCAGAAAATTCAAATTATATTTTATTTGTTTCTATTATTTTGAATTTGTTTTATGTAAGTAAGTATATAAAACTTAAACATGTACATATTATAAATACAAGAAGTGAATATAATATTATTTCTATGTAACATACATGTACTTATATACATTTATATATATTTTTTTAATTATATATTCAGTACATGTCGCTATATTTATATTTATACGATGTTATAATTTATATATATATTATATATAATATAATTTTAAAACTTTTTAATAATAATATGTATTCGAATTGACTAAACTGTATATTATATGTATTATACATGGAATACACATACGTAAGTATAGATTACATAATTATACGTACGTAAGTAGTACATGTTTTTTTGTTTATAATAGTAAATTTAATGTAAATTTAATTTTAATATTTTGAACATAATTTTATAATTCATGATAAAAATCTTTATATTAATTTCGATTTAAATAGAGTACAATATTATATATAATTTCTATTTTTCAGTTTTCTGTTATTTTATTAAAACTCTATGCTATAACTCTTCATCTTTTTCACTCAATTCTGCTACTTATATTAATTTCATTTTACCAAAAAATTATTATTAAAGCTATACACAAGAACATAATTAATTAGAAAGTTTAGCTACTATACATATATTTATTTTTATATACATAAATACCTTGTATACATAAACTTATTCATTAGACATACACATACATATTGTTATCTGATGTAAAGACATTTAAATTTAATTAGAATTCAAGACAACAAAAAAAAACAAAAACAATTTTATATTATTTTTGTCTTTTCTTTATCACTAAAAATTTCATTTCACAAATGAAACGTATAATTTTAAATAACTCTAACATGTTTTTAACCAAAACAAGAACAAAACAAAAAAAAAATTAATTAATAAAATTGAAACTGATTTAGAATTTCAAAAAAAAAATATTAAAATGAAAATGATAATTATTATTATTATTATTGTTTTTAATTAACTTCCGGCTCCATATATACATATAATGGATTGTGACTATACCCCCATATTACTATACGTGGGATATAATGAATTGAAGTAAAAATTTAAATTCAAATACGTATTTTGTTATCCAATACATATATGTATATTATTATTATTATATATACATTTTAAAATTTGGCAAAAATTTTTGAAAACTTATAAAAGTTTGTTTACAAGTACATATTATCGTGTTATGTTTTCATTATCTTTGAATACAGTAATTCAGTCACGTTTTTGTGGTTGTGGTAGATAAATTTCAATTGTAAAAAAAAAAAAAAAACAAAAAAAAAACTAAAACAGAAACAAGATAATTTAATTAACTTCAAATTTATTTTTTGTTTTTTTACTTTTATATTGAGAATATTCAATAACTTTAATTAGTTAATAAAAATTAATTATTTTTTCACAATCTTTGCATATTGTGCAATTTTAAATTGATATCAATTCATAATGTAAAATCAATTTAATGAAATCTTATAGTTTAAACCTACATAATGTGAGTATTTTCATTATCATTCCTATAAGATACAGGCACTATTTAATAGTTGGTGACAGGAAATAAGGCGACCTCAGCTTTATTACCTTTTCAAAGTGGAAATATAAAGTCGAATATGAAAGAGAAATAATGCCACTTATTTTATTTCTAAATGTTATGTTAATTGTTAATTAAGTATATTAAGAATTTTTCTATACAGACATACACACACTATCAAATTTGCCTTTTACATGCACACGTGTATGTGTGTGTCTGTGCATTTGTAAAAGGCAAATTTGATAGTATGTGTATTTCTGTCAAAAAAATGTTTAATGCACACACTGTGAGATTTGCCTTCTAAAAATGCAAATAAAATATAATTTTTAACAATTTTTTGCTTTTCTTTTCAAATTGTGATAATAAAGCTGATCGAAATTTTCAAAATTCAAAAAAATCGGCTTTATTTCCATTTTGAAAAGGTAATAAAGCCGAGTTTGCTAGGTATTTCTCTCGGCCTTATTTCCGGTCACCTTAATAATTTCATATATCATTCAAGATCAAATCATAAAAATAAAATTATAAAAATTCTATCCTAAAAAATTCTAGAAAATAATTAATAGATATTCTTTAATGTACTGTACATATTTCATACTATTGCATGTTGTTATATTGTTATTAATTTCATTAGAGTGCTAACATGCAAAAAACAGTTATCATTTTTTATCATATATAGCTATGTGCATAATAACATAAATAAAAAATAATATAGTATAAAAAATAAAATTAATTGATTTCACTTTAATCTACTTTAATTTTATTTTATTTTACTTTTTTTTTTTTGAAATATCGAAATTAATATTTAAAAAATTGTATTCAAACTAATATAGCCTAGATATACTAGTATAATACATATGTATAATGTATATATTTTTTAAATCAGATCAATGCAAATGAAAATATTATTTTGAAAATATAAAACATAAATTGTACAAAAATATATTAAACAATCAAAGAAAAATATATAAAAATTGTGTATAGGTATTGGTTCTGAATATACATATAAGTAATATCTACACATTTACTCTTATAATATGTGTATATATGATGCGTATGTATGTAGATATTTATGAAGAATAAAATGATGTCAATGCAATTTTCAATTTTTATTTTTTCATAAACAAAAATGAATAAAATTTGTTAGTTGGATTACATTTTATTTATATATTTTTTATTTTTTATTTTTTTATTTTTTTTTCGATATTTATGTATTTTATAAAATAATGTACACATGAAATAAACGAAATAACCGAAAAAAAAAGAAACGAAATTCATTTTTACTCGTATGTAAAATAAATTTGGTGTTTAAACTTTTTTTTTTATTTTTTTTTTCTGCAGTTAATATGAATATAATATTTTTGTATTTTCCTTTTTGTTATAGATATACTCGTATATTTTTCTGATAAATATTTTCAAATAAAAGAATAAAATCAAACTAAAATTATTATGAATACGCGTATTAAATGTAATTGTACGATATTTTATTTTATTATATGATTCATTTGATTATAATATACTATAAATACTTATATGTATTTAAATGTACATTTATGATAAATATATATAGAACATACTAACATATACAAACACATACTTATACAAATATAATGTGTGTATTTATGTATAAATGTTTGTATTAATCTACCATATAAATCATTTTCAAACTTTCAAATTTATGTAGTAAATATATACATATATGTATGTATATTGTATAAATGTTATTTTTATATATACATAAATGTATGTGCATAAATATATACATATAATACCAATAATACGTACACCTACACATATACATATATACATACTTTCTGTGCATTCATAATAAAAATGAAATTTTATTAAATACATAAAATAAATCATAATTTTAAAAATAAATGTACACAAATAAAAGCTAAATAAAAATGCACTCAAAATGAACTAAAAAAAAAAAGGAAAATATAAATAAATGTAAATAAGAAAAATATACATGTATACATACAATATATATTTACATACATTGCTTAAATCAATTTAAAAATATTATATGCAATTTAATGTTCTTTTGTTTAGTCTTTTTATCTTTATGAACTTACATATTTCTCTTTTTTTCTTGCTCACATATTTATATTTATATTACATGTGAATGTTTATTTTACAAGAATATGAATATCGTTATATATTTTGGTATTTTTTTTTTTTTCATTCATAAATTTATAAAACCTACATATCGTATCATATATAGTTATGTATATATTACACAATTTATGTGTGTATATTTTATGCATATAAGTAGATATTAAATGTACGTATGTATGAGAACAGTTCATAAATCTAGAATAGTATACGTTCATTTTATGAATGTATAAGATATAAGATATGGATTTTTTTTTCAATAATAATCAAAACAGATGAGCACATATTATATACTATAACTCATTCATATTAAGCAAAAATAAATTTTATATCGTACATATAGTATAACTTTCGTTTATTCATACGTATACACATATACATTATATAAATAAATAAATAAATATCTATCTATAAAAAGGTATGTTGTTTATTATTGTAAAAAAAATATATATATATATATTTTTTTTTGTGTATCTATGGATGTGTATGTAAATATGTATTTATATTCTTATCATCACAACAATACAAAATGTTATCAATGATAACAAAAACTATGCGTATTTTGAATAACCATGTAATCAGGTAATTGAAGTTGACATATACACTATATATTTATATAACGTATTTACTCGTATATATATATAATTTATCATATTATATAGATATAATGTATGTATACGTAAAAAATATTACAATAAATTATTTTATACTTTGTTATTATTTATTTTTTATTTTTTTTTTCAATAGTACATGGAATGTAAATCTTTGTTATATACATACAAAAAACATAGAAAAAATTCTATAAATAAATATTATATAACATTTTTGTTTATTTCAAAATTTATTATCTACCCTACATATACATATATGTTCATATAACTGTAGAGTATCAACATGTATCAGTATGTACGTAAACACTAATATATCTACATATACATATTCATATATTTATATTAAGAGGGACATGTGTATTTAATTTTAAAATTCAAGAACAATTAGCGTACAATTAACCTATCTATATAAAATTTACGTATATATACATATGTATATATATATATTAGTCATTTTATATGTATACATATATGTATATTTTGCATTAATACAAATTATATAATTTATAATAAGTACATATTTGTTTTATATACTATATACTGTATATATGTATGTTATGTATTATGTATCTTTCGTATATTTATATACATCTTACATAATATGCCAATAAAACGTATACATATACATTAAAATTTTTGAATATAAATTGAAACCATATTCAATAATAATTATACTCATCGTAGGTATATAGAGTATATATATTCTACATTATAAACAAAGTACATTTATATATGTATATCTACTATAATAAACATTTACACACATTTAAACAATATTTATAATGCATAAATACTTACCGCACAAGTAACAAAATTGTGGATAATTTTATTTACATATTAAAATTGAAATACATATACATACGCATTCATATTATTATTATGTACATATCTATATGTATACGACACATAACAAAACATTATCAAATCATGTTTTCATTACGTACATACATATAATATATTTTTGTTGGTTTTTCTTGGATGTTTTTGTTTTCTATTTTATTTATTTATTTTTTCATTGTTTTTCAATGAATGCAAAAAAAAAAAAAACAATTTATTGATGATAATTTTACTACGTTGGTATATAGTTTGTGTATGATATTATGCGGCTTTAGATTAACATGTTTTTATATTTTATATATGAAAAACATGTATTGTATTTGTATGAATTTGTAAACAAATATACATACATACATTAATATAGGAACATATTATGTGTATAAAATATATTAGATATATTAAAGATAACATACTTACATATTATACATGGATTATGTATATTGTATATGCATTATTATGTTCATTTCCATGTATGTATGTGTATATACATCATGTGTATGTATACACTTGTTTAAATACATCTACATATGTATGTACTAAGTACTCTATACTTCCATACTCCATACCTATAATATATCTATGTATAGAAATATTTATACCTATTCAGTTAAATTTTAACGCAATATTTTGTGGTCAGTTAAAATACTTGCATAATATGTATGTATGTCTGTCGGTCATGTATAAAGATGTGAATAATACAATATAATATGTAATGTATCTAAATTCACAGTACATTAGCAAGTATATAATATGTGCATTTTATTTAAATAACATGATACTCACATGTATAATCAAAGGAATTATAAAAATGAATGTTTTGGATAGGAAATAAAAATTATTATCTATAGTATATTTTTACATGTAACAAATAATTAATCGTGTATTTGTATTATAATATTTACATATATGTTTTATGTAGGTATACTATATATAGTATATAAAATATCTCAAAAAAAAAAAAAAAATGAAAACCTCTACTCAAAACATAATTATTTTTTCAATTTTATATTTTATTTCAAAATAATTTTTTTAAAACACTGTACATATATTTTATAATTTAATTTAATTAAAATATATATTTAATTTAATTTCAAATAATTAATTAATTAATTTAAATTGTAATAATAGGGAAATAAAATTTTCTTTTCGAAATTTTTTTGTTTGTTCTCCAATATCACATCATATATATAATGTACATGAATATTATATTACGTCAATACAAAACTTCAAATAAGTAATTCCAAAATACTTGTATAGTTTACAATTAAATTATCATGCATATACAAGTATGTATAAATAAATAAATATACTTACATATATGGTACACATACATATACATTAACATATATATGATATTAAACATAAATAATTTCAATTCAAATCTGTAATAATATTTGTTAATTATCCTGTTAAATTTAATGTTAAATAATATAATCATTACTTACATGGATTCATATACAAATACAAGTATATGTATATGTATAACTATAAACTATCTATTGTAAATCTATCTATATTTATAGATGTACACTTATATAATACATAATAAACATGTACATTGTATAAGTATTTAAATGATAAAAATATATAATCCTTGAATTTTGTATTATGTACTACATACATATGTATTCCATCCTGAATGTGTATATATGCATATACATATAAATAATCGTATTTGTATATGTATGTATATAAATAAACAAAAGCATATATAATATACTTATATAATCGTAATCATATGCATGCATATGTACGTATTTATATTGTAAAATCAATTTCATTCTGTTATCATTATTTTGTAAATAATTCAAATCAAATTCAACATATTCGTTATTCAATATATGTACTATACATATGTACATAAACTCTACTCTACTGATTGTTTAAATTACAACTCAATTTAATTCATTTATGCATATTTTAAAAATATATATGTATACATATTTAAATGTATATATGTGTATTTGTTTTATTCATACACTACAATTAATACATATAAAAAATTTATTAATTTATTAAGATTTAAACCAAGATTTAATCAAAAATAATTATAAAAAACCAAAAATTACATATATGTATACATATAATGTAGATAAATGTTATATATACAGAAATATGTATGTATGTATATAGATATATAGATAAACATGATGTTTTTTCATAGTTTCAGGAGTATATAAAACCAAAAAACATTTCATAATGTAAAATAAAATCAATTTTACTTGCTTTCATTTTTTAGTTTATTTATTTTTGTTGTTGTTGTTGTTGTTGTGACGAAAAATAAATAAATGAAATAAAATAAAATTAAATAAAATTTTATGTATATTTTTATCGACTTTTTTTTTTTTTTTTTTTGGAAATTCATTATACATTTTCTTTTTGTTTTTTGGTTTTAATTGGCATGATATACTAATTAAATTTCATATGAATTATCATTTTATATTAAATGCATGGTATTATGGTACTTCAGATATTTTATTTCATTTAGCTAAAGGATAAAAAAAAAAAAATTTTTTTTTGTATTTGTATGTTGATAATATATATGTATAATACATATTACGTATTCGTTTTAATACTCGTATATGTTATGTACTTTAACTTATATTTATATACCTATGTATATTATTGAATGTAATGTTTATGTTTATATGAATATGAATGTCATCATATGTGTTTCCATAATATTTTTATATATATAAATTGTATATCTATATTTGTATACAAAATAAAATATTATAATATACCTTCTCATGAACAGATAATTATGTATGTACATTGTAGTATTCGTGCACATTACTATATAAGTATATCTTTTATAATAATGTATTCTTTAAATAAGATATTAATTTCTTATATATCCTAAAATATCTTTCATTTACATATAGGTATCTGCTTCATATTAAATATTAAATACATGTACATTCATATGTATATACAGAATGTGTATTAAATCTACATATAAATATGAATTAAAATTACTTACATACATGTATGTACAGATTCAATTACGTACATATATACATTATACATTATATTTTTAGTATAAGAAAAAAATTGTTGTTTTTATTTTTATGTTCATATTATTCATTCAATTTATATGGAAATTTTGTGTATAGGTATACTCGTATTATTGTGGAATTCATGTTAATGTTATACATATATGTACATATATGTATGTTATACGTTATACTATATAATGTAGTCGGCTCGTACATAAAAAATAATTTGATCTTTAGCAATATTGCAATATGTGTACTTATATGGTATATTCACTGAATTTGTTTTCGTTTTTCGTTTGTTATTTTCTTTTTTTTCATTCAATTATTATTATTATTATTCTTTTATTACTCTATCCTATTAATCGAAAATAAGGGAAAGTAAGAAATACACGAGTATAAGTACTATGTACATCTTATTTTTTATTAAGATTTTAATATGTGAAAATGTTATTCTGTTTATCTACAATGCTGTTACCTAGTATACTCGTACATTTTTATTCTAATTTTTTTTTTTTTTTTACGTAATTAAATTAAATTAGACACAACACATACACATACATATTTAAGAGAATTAGGCACAGAATATGTATAATACTTATGTACATTATTTATGTTTCCTTCATATTAAAATATTTTAATTGTACATAGTACTTTTATTATCATATAAGTACATGTGTATATATGTACATACATATTTACAATGTATGTATATCCGTTCATAATCATAATATGTATAAACTTAATTCAAATCGTGTAAATTCAGTCATAATGACACACTGAAATAAAAATCAAATCCAAAAAAATCAAGCTTAAGATTCATTTTACTTAGTCATTATTATAAATAAAGTAATAAGCTAAAAGATGAAATATATAATATCTACATACATATATACATAATATTATACACATACTCATTCATATTCATATATACCTACGTCTTCAACTGATTATTATAATATGGAAAAATAAAAATAAAAATATGAGTTTATGTGCACGCATATACAAACAAAAGAACTTAAGTACTTATATAAAAATATTGAAATTACTTATAGATTAGAACAAAATAAAACTTTTTAAACAGAACAAATGTATACATTTATGGTGTTATATTAGAATATATATACATTAACATAACACACATAACACTTATGTCAAATAGGTATATATACTCGTATATGTATATGTATACGAGAACAAATATTTAGATATAGAGTAATTTGTAAGAATTATTTACAAATTAAATTTCTTGAATTCTTAATCAAAAATATTATGATTACAACACTTTCTACTACATACACTGTAATTATGTTCTTTATTTAATATTTAATATCACCCTTTTATTTATAAATATATATTTTTATATACTTTTACATCTATGGATATAATTTATAATGTACATATATAATAAATATAATATACATATATGTATGTGCAATGTAGTATTACATCTATTTGGAGTTCTTCAAATTAAGTACTCTTAAACAGCTTTTGTTGCTTTATATATTGTACATAATATACATACATACATAGTATTTATAATATTTGATAATAACATATACTTATTATGTATATATGTATACGTACACAATAATAAGAAGATTTTCATTTTGTTTATAAAAAAAAAAATTACATCTTTATACATTTTATATATAAAAATATATATGTACAAATATGAAAGTCAAAATATAAAAAAAAAATGGAAAATATAATATGTACATATACTCGTAAGACGTACGTACATAATATAAATACATGTATTATATAGGTATACATATAATATTTGTATATAATGTGTATGAAAAGAAAATAACAATTGACTCATCTTTAAGACGATTTTATACCATTATTTTGTCCTTGAGTTCAGAGTTTGAAGAGCATAATGTACATTATATTGTACATTTATGTACACAGTATACTATAGTATACATATATGTATGTACATTTACATAAATTCGTATCTAACAGAAGTCTTATATAGGACAACAAAAAGTGAAAAAAATAATTATATATAATATCGTGTGGTTTTCTATTTGCATAGCATACACATATACGATACAAAATAATAATATTATTATTATTATTCTGTACTGTATTTATGTATACATAGATAAAAATTTTTGTAGTTATTATAAGAAGATATATACATTATATATAAATACATATATAGCTTTATATATGTGTGTACATAAATTGATAATGTTTATTAGAATTTTTCTTGTTGTATGTACATATAAGGAGGAATAAAGGGAGTCAAAACAATACAAAAATTATTGTAATGAAGTGAAAAATTATCACAAAGATTTTATAAATGAAAACATAAAAATAAATAAAATAACAAAAAAAACAAAACAAAAAACAAGAATAACAACAACAACAGCAAATAATTTTATTTAATATTATATTAAATTATAGAAAAAACTGAATTGAAAGAAAAATTTTTATTTTCTTAATTTTTTTTTTTATTATGGTAAATGATTACGAACGAATATATAATCCTTTTAAAAATTGCACGATATCAGATACAAATGCATATACATATGCATATATATACATATATTCGTACATACATTCACATTCATATTCTGCATTTATACAAACGTGTGTAATATAAACAGAATAATCAAATTTTATTTATATATTTATATATGTAAAATAAGAATTATATAAAACCTAAACATTTCAATGTGGTTTCAATTTATGTTATATGCTTATATACAATATACATATACATATATATTTTTATATACGTACACATTTTTGTATGTGCGTACAGTGTAGTATTTTTTTATCTGAAACAAAAAAAAAAAAATAAATAAATAAATAAAGATGAAGGCGTTTGTGATAATTCGTGTACTAAATGTATAAAATATCTGAATATGTACTAGATACTAGACAAAAAATAAAAGGATATTTCACACAATAAGATATTTATGTATGTATGTATTATTTGTACAACTATATGTATTGAAATAATACATAAATAAAATAAATATACTAAC
Organism: Villa cingulata; assembly: GCA_951394055.1. Lineage (NCBI taxonomy): Eukaryota > Metazoa > Arthropoda > Insecta > Diptera > Bombyliidae > Villa > Villa cingulata. Next base: position 59,382,789 of record OX596018.1, on the reverse strand, counting down.
ACTATATATACACATAAAATCATACATTTTTATATACAAATGTATATAAGTTTGTAAATATTTATATACTTATTAACTGATATAGTACATATTATATATATATGTACAATTATTATATATTATACTTATGTATATACGAATATATTATATACAATATGAAAATAGGAAAAATTCCTGTTAAAGTTTAATTAAGCAGAAAAATGAGTCCGAGATTTAATAAAGTACATCATTTACGTACAAATGACTTCATTTCGGTTTTTGTAATGAATGCGTAATACTAAAATAAAATAAAAATGAATACACAAATATAAATGTATATAATGTTATGTATACAAATGTTATATGCGGTAAAAATGAAATAGACGATGAGAAACGATAAAGAAATTTTCCTTATATTTTTATTTATTTTTTCCTTTTGTTTAGTGTAATATATGCAAGTATATTATATGTATACACACACACACACACACAGATATGTATATATTTTATAAAGCGAATAATTCCAGAGTAAGAAAAAAAAATTATATATACATTTTATACAAATTTTTTTTTTTCATTTTTTGGTATTTAAATAAAATAGATTTAGGTATACGTATACGTAAATATTATACCTAACTTTTCAACAAATAAATACTAAATACCTATGTATTATATGCATATAGGCATTAGTATATATTTATATATATGACAATATATAAACAAGTATAAAAAATACATGAGTATAATACGTAAATATATCTTAAGTTACAAACATTCAAAAACGTTGACAATTTTAATGTAAATATATGTACAAAGTACATACGTAATATATGTACATGATACATATATACATATAAATACTATAATATATTATTATTATTATTATTGTGTGATATCAGTGAGCTTAGAAAAGTCAAAAATTTTCTGAAGAAAAATAGAAAAACCAAAAAGAAAATACGTGAAAAATAAAAATAAGAAAATTGTAAGAAAAAAATGTTATTAAAATTTAAAAAAAAAAAAACACACATAACACACAAATATGTATAATAACAAAAAATGTGAAACGTTAAAATTGACATGAAAAATGACAGAATTTTGTCGTCAGTTTAGATATGATTATATATAGCTACCATGTATGTATAAGGATATATTTACACATATATGTGAAAAAAAAAAAAAAATAATACTCATGGAACAAATGGAAAAGAAAAAAAGAGAAAAAAACAAATAAATCATATTTTATATACATGTATATACATTTGAAATGTAAGTGGATACATATACATGCATATATATATATATACAAGTAAGTACATATTATATACGTATATACGCATCTAAATAAAATGATGAATACAATAATAAAATTTAATACTTTTATATACTTTGTAAAATACTCACAAAAAAAAATTATAATAATAATAATATTATAAAACATTATTTTTTCATACTACATATATTTTCTGAATACAATACATATTAAATAAAATTTATCCTGTATAACAGGAAAATACAGTCAGCCATTATTCGTCATCATATTGTAAACTGAAAAATTTATGTGGTCATGAATGCTAAATAATATGCTCGGGAATATTGTACAGGTGAATTTAAATTAACTTTTAACTTGTACAACTACAAAACATTTTCTATTGTTATTATTATTTATTATAATTCATTTCATTATATAAATACCAACAGAAAATATAATTTTATAAAATTATAATCTCTACATAAAAGTTCATTAATTCTTTTTTTTTTCTTTAATTTTTCTGTTCAAAACATATTCTATATTACATTATACGATTCGGTTATGGTTAAATTAAATAAAATTTTTTGACATTACATAGGTATAAGTATTACAAATGAAAGTGCCATATATACCAAAATTACCTTATATTTTTACATATGTATCTGTAAAATTTAATTTAAATGCACTTTTTCTATAAAAATGAAAATATCATATTTATTATCCAATAATAATAATTAAAAAAATTTGAATAAGTATTAATTCCATATTTTAAATTTTATTATTTTATTATTACAATAATAAAATATAAATAATAATTTTTTATATAGTACATATACATACGAAATTGTGTCAAAAACAAATCATCAAATAATATATACGAAAAATATTACGTGCGGTATAATGTACAATGAATATAATATGCTGCAAAATCAAAAATAAACGAAACATACAAATCTACAAATAAAACATATCGTCCATTTGTTTTTTTCTCATTTTTCTAATAAGCCATTCACATACATATTATATACGTATATGCGAAAACTAAAATATACATACATATATTACATATGTACATACAACATACGTATAATATGATAAAAATAAAAGATCGATAAAATTCATATTCATTTGAATTCGTATCTAACTGATTTTCACTATGAACAATTTCGAATTTCTCGGAATTAAATTCAAATATGTGTAAATATATTAAATATGAAAAATGATCAACTTTGATGCAATGAGTTACCGTCAAATTTATTAGCTTTAAATATATAATAGTATATAATGAATAATTCATCTTTTGAAAACTTATTTGAAAACATGAAAATAATTAAATTATGTATTCTATACTTAGTGTATATGTACTGGTATATTTACATCATCATTTAATTATATTTAAAATTGAATTAACCTTTATTCGAATTCAAGATATTTAATTAAAATATACTGATTTCAGTCAGAATATATACATATAAATATTAATTACTCTTTAATCTGTACAATAATTAATATTTGATTTTTAATTAAATTCGAATAGGTATCTGCGACTTAATATTTCATTTGAAATTTTAATATTTATACGTAGATTCACTAGATAATACTATAATTTATTTCCATGTATGTAATGTACAATGTATCTAATTTCACTTTCAAGCGTATTTATTCAAGAAGTTTTCTTTATCTATATAGAACTGTTGGCTACATCCTACATCTATTTATTTTCAATATTTTTGTTTTATTCCGTGATATTTTATAAATTTTGTATTTACTGACTTTGAAACTTTCATTTTATCTTTTTATCCTCATTTCATATCATATCGTAAATATGTACATAAAATCATATATAGGTACATACTTTTGTATAATTTTTTTGTTTCATTTTCTTGTAATTACCTATATAAAATATTTGTATTACATATATACACTATATGTATACAAGTAAATATTTGTTATTGTGCACCCGTTCTATGTACTTTAGTACATTAATAAATTTGTTGTATAGTATTTTATTTTTGTACACAGATACTTCTTAATCTTATGTACCTATAACTAAATTGTATCTTACAGCAATCGATTCATTTCTTCTGTGATATCAAAATTCTTGAAGAAAATATATATTATAACGACAATAATTTTTAATGATATCAAGATTACTTCAGATACTATTTCATAAAATTAAAATAAAAGAATCAATTTAATGAAATCAAAAATAATCTTTTACAATATTATTGTATATATAAAATATAAAATATAATTCATACATTAATTTCTATAAATAAATTTTACTTTTATACATAGTATAGCTATACAATATTCAAGGATTAAAATAATTTATATCAAAGCATATGTACATTTATGTATAATGAATATAAAGAACTCATTATTTTCTGCTTTAACTGTATAATGTTTTTTTTTCTTAATTCTTTTTTTTTGTGAATTAATCCAAAATCCAATTTATTTCTATTTTTGTAAATGAGTATCAATTTAAGAAAATTACAATTTCATTTCGAGTTAATTTGAAATATATTACATAAAGTATATAATGTACCTACATTATTCTATACATACAAATATACATTTATATTTTATGGTTATTTTTATATATTATTTATATATATGAATTTATATTTAATTTTACATATTTGTATAATTGGGTATATAATATAGTATATTTAAGATAATGAAAGAAATCCAAAATTATTGAAGTATTATTATTATACGTAGTTTCTTTTATTATGTACATACATATGTGTCTTTGTTCAAAAGGAATTTATTAGATTCATTTTTATTAAAAAATATAATTTTTTACACGTGTACTGCACTGAACATAAATAGGTGTTGTATAATACACACTTTATGAAAGCGCATAATACAAGAATATATGAATGTAAATAGGCATATATTATTATCATTTTTCATATCACAAGTATTCACTCTTTTTTTCTTTTTGTGAAAAAAATTTGAAATTAAATGCGATGAATAGATAAATCTACTATATAGTATTTTATAATAAAACCTGAAAGCGATATTATAAAAATTTTAATAATAACAAAAAAATAAATAATAAAAATGAAATAAAATGACTCCCTAAAAAAAAAATTTATTTCTTTTTTCCTTTCAGAAATTTACAAAATAATGAAAAAAAATATATATATGTATGTACATAATACACTAGAGTGTATACATACGAGTTACACAAAAAAGGATTTTTCAATTTTCTCAAATATACAAGTTCATTTTATATAGGTATATATTATATTGTATGTACATATAATTTGTACAACATCCCTATATATTATGCACGTAATCATATTTTAAGTATGCACATATAATATATGCATTTTACATACATATATAATATATAAGTATGTACATATGTGTACATATATATGTAAAGGAAATCAATGCATCCATACCATGCACATACCATATACATACTATTTATATGTAAAAAATTTCTATTCTTCTCTCAAAATAAAGAAAATAAAAAAAAAATTTAATTTCAATTTTCTTTGTGTATGATCTATTGAAAATATGTACACATTTTTATTTTTCTATATACATATAATTTTTTTTTTGTTAATGCATAACAAAATATATGGTATGCATGTAGTCTGCACAAAGAAATACACATACATACATGCATTCGTATATGTATATATGTATATGTATAGTGTATGTTAATTAAAACATTGTATAATATATATTATATTTTTTTTAATTTTCCACGTTTTTCAAGAAATGATATGATGATACGTAATGTGTATATACAAACATGTAATAAATATATTTATATGAAAATATGTATATATATGTATATATGTATATATGTATACACAGTTACTTTACTTTTGGAAAAAGACATGATAAAAAGATTTATAATAAATATTTAAAAAATAAAAAATAAAAATAACGAAACCATATAACAACGCAAGCATATAAGTACATATGTATATGTGTATGTAGTGTAGTGTACCACATTATAAAAACAAAAAATAAAAAAAAATCTAAGTGCTGTCGACATTAAGTGCATGTGTTTATTTATACAATATCGTACCTATCTTACACAAATAAGTACTTATAAATGTGCATGTACTTTTATATATATTTATATTTGTGTAATATATGTAATATATCTACATATGGTATATGCAACATACAATTTTATATAGTCAATTTTTGTATATTTCGCATATTAGAACACGTAAATATTTTTTACAGAATAAATTCTTAGTTCTTTATAGCAGCATTCATCATCATCATACTCCTTTCTCTCTTCATCCTTCTCTCTTCATCCTTCTCTCTTCATCCTTCTCTCTTCTCCTTTCTTCATCCATGTAAATTTGTATATACTATATTTTATATGAATTTAATATCATACTTATCCATACTTATTTAAACCACCGCCGTACTAAAATGAATGTAGTATATGTACGAGTACATACGTATATAATACATATATGTACATAAATTTATAAAAATAATAATAATAATAATAATAATATGATATATTATTTTGTCTTTTATTCTTTTAGACAAAAAATAATTATTCAAATATGCGTTCCTTTTGTATCCCTTTTTTTTATTGTCATTATTATAATTATTTATCCATACATATATTTACGTAATTTAATATGTATAACATATACATAATACATACGTATATACGTTCATCATATAAGTATATGACTGCGACGAGTATTATGTCAACGGCAAACAAGAAATTCATGAATTCTTCAATGTACATACTATACTACATAATATATAATCAAAAATTTGTATAATCTAATATACGCACATACATAAGTATTTACATACATAGATTTTCATATATTTAACATAAATACTGGTATAAATATAGGCTTGTATTGTATGTATATTTATGAATGGATAACAAATTTAAATTACATAAATATACGTACATTTTATATGTAAAAATTTTCTATATACAATACATTATGTATACAGTATACGTATATATATATGCTGTATTATATGCATCATTAAATTCTTTAGTGACTCATATACAGAAAATACACGTGATAAATAATGGTTATCACATACCTACTTCTTTTATTTTAAGAATTTTTTTTACTTTCATTTTGTTTTATGTTTTTTAATTATTCCTATATATCTGAATGTGAATATGTACACACGTTTAACATAAAAACGAGTAACTAAAAGTATGTACTTCATTCTTTTCAAATATATAGGTATGCATATACATACATTATGTACATTTGTAGATAAAAAGAAAAAATATTTCAGTATGTATATGGTTTTTAATTCAAAATTAAATTTTCATTCAAAAACCAAGAATTCATTAACAGAAATAAAAATAAAAAAAAATACACAGACATACATTTCTTTTATTTATTTTGTTCTTTTAGATTTTTATATAAATACAAACGAGTACGTATATACTATATACATTTAATTTAGTTAATATTGGGTAAAATAATTTATTTAATAATTAAATCTGAGTAAATTAATATGACTGCGTAAGTAGTACATAGAGATGCAGTAGAATATATTTTAAGAAGGATAATTAAGTATAAAATAATAAATAGGATCTAATACGTTTTAAAATAATTTTTATTCTATTTTTATTTTTTTTTTTTTTTTTGGAAATTATTTTTGATCAATTCTTACACCCTATATTTTAGAACATACTTGTATTTTTTTTTTGTCTTTTTTTTTGAATATGATGAATTATTTTCGACATGAACGTTTTAAGAATTTAAATCACTAAATTCTGGTATATACACATTTAATTATCCTAAATTTTAAAGTGACTAAAGGTACTCGTCCACGATGCAATTTTTCTTGCATGCAATACGATTTTGACATATAAAATTGCACGAAATATTTATTTCGAAGTGTACGCTGCCTAGAAAGATGAAATATTGCACAGAAAACGTATTTCATGCAATATTTCTTATTGCAAGCAATTTTTTTTATTGCATAGTGTACGCAGAAAGATATGCAATATTTCGCGCAAGAAAAATTTATTTCAATAAATATTTCTCTTGCATATGCAATAAAATCAGTTGAGTAAAATGTAATGGGTTGCTGTGTTATCTATCATTCGTTTGTTTATGTTGTGTTGTGCTGTGACTTCTTGTGAATTTGGTATGTATTTTCTATTATTATTATTATTATTATTATTATTATTAGAAAGGTAGGCCTTTCATTTCTTAAAATATTGAAAAAATAAAAAAATATTTAATATTTGACATATAATGCATAGGCAAGAAAATGAGAATTTCGTGTAAGTGCTCGTGCAATAAAAATTTCTTGCAAAGATATTTTTTTCTTGCATGATAGAAAAATTGCATATTTTTCATGAAATATTGCGTCGTGTGTACGAAGTACTGCAAGTTTTCTTGCATGCAAGACAAATTTCGCGCAAGAAAAATTGCATCGTGGAGAAGTACCTTAAGTATGTATATACGTATTATGGTAAGTATGTTTATGTATACATATATGTATGTATATATATCTTTTAATATTGAAATAGAATATAAGTACATATTTCATTTCAACCCTTTTGGTAAAAATTAAATTTCCATAAAGATTTCCCTATAGATGGAAAAAAAAAATGAAAAGAATTTTCAACCAAGAACATCTTTCTCACTTTTACTATAATTATTATAATATAATAAAGCAAAATTGAAGAAGTAAACATAAAACTTATACTTATATATTCGTTTACATATACCGACGCATATATAACAGACACATCCACATACATATACTTGTATATAGGTATAACAGGTATAACAGACTCATTACTTTTGAATATATATTTCCTTACCGATCACCGTTGAGACTCGCTTTTGTGTGTATATTCAGTGTCCGCCAGAAATTCAAATTAAAATATATACGTATTTATGTAGGAATGTGTACATTATATTATAATAAATAATATTTATATTCGTTCTTATATAGCACATTATGTGCATACATATATAATTTCGTAAAGAAAATGTTCACAGCACTTAAAAATATTTTAAATTACTTTATAAAATTACACTTCTTATATAAGTATACATACATATACTTTTATAACCAATGCAATGTATATAGTATGTACATATTTTATTTTCATTGCTCTGGCTCTTACACATTTTTGTGTTCTTTTTTTGGTTTTACGGTTTCTCATCTAAATACTTAGTAGTAGTATAGTTGGTTCTCTTAAATGACTTGCACGACGACACTATATATTTTTCACGTACACTTCTCATAATAATAGTTCAGATATAATCACTTCAAATAATTTATTATTTAATGTTATATACAATCTATCTACCTACCTACATAGAGATGGAGTATATTATCTTCATTTATATTATTATATCTACTTGTACATACTCGTACTCGTATACTATGTATTTAAGTGTATGTATACATATTTAACAAGTTATATTTTAAATATTTACAAATTTCAAATATCCTTTTTTTATTTTCAATTAAAATAAAAAATTTGATTTTGCTAGAAAGACAATAGGAACCCAAATTTAAAAAAAAAAAAATAGTCTACATTTTAATTATCGTTCTTGAACTATATAATGCATGTACATACTATTTCTTTAATTATACTCATCGTTTGTATGTACATTTACATATGTATATATGTACATTATGATGTACATATATACACATATCTTGTATACGGAAGACACTTCATGAATGAATTAAGAAAAAAACTGGATAAAAAAAACTAAATTGCCACGAATACAAAAGTCTTACAATTTCCTTCTTTTATTTATTTTTTTTTTTTTTTTTGTCAAAGAATTATATAAGAGAATACCCTCATATTATTATATATTTTTTATTTTCTTAAATTTCAAAGATAAGCAAGCATTTATTTTTGTATACGCTAGTGGTAGGTATCTATTTTAAATCACATATTATCTACATTACTGTACATACATATACACATTACATAGGTATACATTTATGTATATTGAAATGTATACAAACAAGAAAAAACATTTTTAAGTTACAAATGTTTTTAAATCCTTTTAGCTATTATAATTTCACCTGCAAACAAAAAACGAGTCGAAAAAAAAATCTAGAATAAACTGAAATGAATGCTTTTATTTATTTATTTTTTTTATTTTTTTTTTTCTTGCTTCTTACGTTGAAAAATTTCATTCTTCCGTGACTCAATTTAAAATTCACATTTTGTTAATGCTATGCAATACATATTCTTATTTATATATATGTATATGGATATGTACATACCTATTTACATTTTCACATGTAATTTGTATACCTATGTAATATGTTGTACGATTGTTGATATATATGTATATAACAAATATATGTAAAGTACATACCTACTTACATAACTAGAAAGTTTCAAGTTTGTTGTTAGCAATCTGACATGAATATTGTACAGCTAGCTACAATAAGTACATGCACACCACACATGTATGTATCTATGTATGCATTTAAGTAGATATTATACAAAAAAAAATTATATATATATATATATATATATATCCACATAAATACTTGAAAGTTACACTTTATAAATGTACAGTTACAGATATACATCTTTAAAGATATACCTACACACACATATATGTACAAACATATTAAATGCATACGACATATCAAGTGTCCGTGTTACACTTCAACCCTTTATGTTTCATTGACACCATATGTAAGACAACAAACTTTTCCTTTTTATCTTTATTTGCTTTTTACATTTTTCCCTATTTTAATCTTTTTTTTTCATTTCAGTTTTGTTTCTTTCATAAATATTAAAAAACAAAGATACACAGACTTACTCTTCACAGGATAATTTAATTAGAAAAAATTAAAATTAAAAAAAGAAAACTGATGACAGTTATATAGCAGCGGTATATGAGTATAATTAGTACACCTACGATTTATTTTCTTTAAATAATATGTGCATTTGTATATTTTTTTTCAGTTTAGATATACGCAATATACATATGTAAGGATAATAATTATGATGTGTAAATTGTACACAGACTTAATAAAAAAATTAAATAAAGCCTTATTTATTATTAAGGTAATATGTGGTAATTAATATGTAATATGGTAATATTTTATAAAGATAATTTGTAATTTTTTTTTTATTGCAAATTATTATCAGAAACAAACTTTAAAAATTTTTAAATGATTACATGATGTAATATACTCATAGGAATTTACAATATAACTATTTTTGCTTTAGTTCTAATACTACTACTGCAACTTAGTGCTGCCATTCAAAACAAAGTCATCATCAAAATTTTTCTACTAAAATTTTGCTCGTATTTAATCGAATAGTTTCAGGATATCTATAGCTACGCACGCTATACACTGCATGTACACCATATTTTATGAGAGAGAAAAAAAACTTGTTCTCAACTTACTATTACTACGTTACGTGATCGTGAATAGCGACAGTAGGTTCAATGAGATTTGATGTATAGTTGTTGTATTAGCAGTCTATTTGCCATCACAAATCGTAAAGTGCCTTCATTCGTTCCAAATATTTATTATCATTCTCACGAAAAATTTATTTTCTTATTCTCACTAAAAATATTCTACCTCGTCATGTCAGTTGACTGTAAACGAGATACAGCGAGTTTATATAGATGAGAATGAGAATGAAATTATGCATTTGTTGGTAGCTACGATTGAACAGGTAGTATTTCTAGTAACACATCTCACTCCATTCAATTGACTTCGTTTTCATTCTAACTAGGTATAAGAAATTAAAAATAATTCAAGTTGAGAAACCAACAGAAATATTGAATCGTGTATGAAATAATTTTGATATAGAAAATTATTAAAACGATAACGCTATATACTAGTACATATAAGGTATACTATATTGTAAAATCATTTTATTACTACACCCTTATCATTAACTGCATGTGTCTACTTATATAGTAAACATCTCGAAATGTAAATATTATAAGTATGAAGTAGAATTTAGCAATATAAACTTTTATTAAAAATGTATATATGCAGATATATTACTTAAATCTTACATAGAATAGGTAGTACACGTATACTTAAATGAATGTACATAGCATACAGTACATATACTAATATCCATAAGATCCAATTCATTCAGTTTACAAGATATTTATAATCTAGATTTTAGATTATCGATTCATATAAAATAAATGTATTTTTTTCAGTAAATATTAGAATTATATCCTAATATATGTACTTGTGTATGTATATTGCAACAAACATACTTAGTAAAAACATAACTTTTACTCGTACTACATATGTATATACATATATCTTCAGCAGTAAATTTTCTAAAAACTATATAGCACACATAATCCTCAATTTAATTTTTTCTTTATTTCTTTTTTTTTTTCAAATAATTACTAATTTATTTATGGATTTGTAAGTGGAATTTTAAAGCGATTTATATTCGTTTATATGCACATAATGAATATTATATATACATATATACATAATAATAAAAGATAAAAACTTTATTTTTTGAATAAAACGAGCACAGAGGATATAAAAATAAATTGAAAATCCTTTTTCAAAAAAGAAAGTGGAAAAAAAAAATTTATAAAAATTATATATAAATGAAAAATACGTTTTTTATTTATATAGTTTTAATAAATAAAATATTTATTTATATAATCATACCCATAATACTTACCTCTATATATGAATGTATGTACATATAAAAGCAATATTGGTAATAAATGTTACCAAATAGACAATAAATATTACCAAATATTTATTATCTATGTAAGTATATAACATAACGTACATATACATACAAATTTTTATTAGGTTCTTACAAAATATAAGATTATACTTATATTTGTATATGCTGTATTTTAAAAATACATAAATATAAATAAAATCAAATATTTAATACAATTTTGAATTGGTTTCAAGAGCATTTTTCTATCCAATATAGTGAATTTTTTGGTTTTTTTTATATAGAATTGAAATTGCTAAATTTACTAAATACTATATACTGTTAAATGCAATCGCATAATAATATCACTCCACTTATAGTTTTTTTTTTTTTCTTGTATCCTTTTTTTCATATCTGTATTAAATGTATAACAAACCATTACCACCCATTAATGTTTGGGAAATCATTTTATGTAATATAATATAAATATTTTATATTTTATTTGTACATATTATACTCGTATATTGTGTATAGTTAATAGTACAAACTTCACATTAAAAATATACATTCTTTCTATATATATATATTATATACATTTATATACGATTATATGCATATATATAAACAGTAAACGAATTTAATAAAATTTTCTTTTATATACATACATACGACGAGTATAAATACGTAATTTTCTCTTATATTTTATACCATAATCTCATAATTTATTTAAATGCACATTTTCATGACATTTATCAAAATGAAAATATTAATAATATGCATAAAAATAATATTGTATTATTTGTAAATTATATGTAGGAGTATTATGTACATTATTATAATATTTTTCATTATTGTTATTTATATTATTATACCATTTACATATAAAAAGAAACATTATATAAACATACATACATTAATACCTTATAATGTTGTAAAGAATATTGTTTTAAAATATTTAGAAAATTTATCGTTAGTCAGACAGATATTCTAAATTATCAATACACACAGATTGTTATTATCTATTTTATAAAAAATACCAAACATTTTTGTTTTATCATCAGAAAATATTTTCTTGTATGTATGTAATATGCAATTTTACCAAAATCTTATATATATTAGTATATATTATAAATGTATATATTAGTAAAAAAAAAGAAAATGTTAACCAAAAACATTTTATATTTTATATCAAAACCAAAAAATATTTAATTTTATATACTAGCATAGAGTATTTTGTATTGTTCCATTGTACAATGAAGTGAAGAAATTCTTCAATTATATAAGAAGGTATTAATTGTAATTGTATTTATAAAGAAAGGATATCATCATCTAATTTCATTTATATCTTCAATGCTTTTAAAAATTTCTAATGTATGCATACACATTACATTATAGAGAAATTTTTTTCTTTATGTTATTTTTCTTGTAAAACATTCATTAAATTGCTTATACAATTATTTTTTATCCATTACCAGTTAGTATCATTGCATCGTATTGTATGTAATATCAATCTATTTTATTTATTGAAAATTTAATTTACGGTAGTAGTATGTTTTTAATTTTATTTTATACTTGTATCTCAAATATAATATGTAGTATGTTTTGTGATTATTTTATATGAAAATTTGTATAGGTATTTGTATTTTTCAATATGTATTACATACAATTTTCTCTTACTATCTTGTAATTGTAATATGTACATATACATACATATAATGCACAGGATCATACATACATATGTACTATACACATATATATATGTGCTATGTAATAACAGTAATACACAAAATAATCACACATCTTGTATAGAAAATTTTAGTTCACATAAAACTAATTTATTTTTTTTTGTATTACATATTATTACATATTTCTTTTTCATTTTATTTAACTACTTATTTTTTCTTTAATCCATTTTTCTATTTGTATATTATCTCTTTATTTTATTTTGTTTTTGTTGTTTTTTTTTTTTTTTTTTTTTTTTTTGTGTATAGCACGTCACTCAACAAATATCACAATTTCATTCTTTTCATTACAATGTACATTTATAATGTAGGTATACATACATATTATGTATGTACATTGTATGATTGTATTGTATAATGACTAATGACTAATGCATATAATACATTTTATATTCATATGTATATGTACACCCACATACATATACATAATTATTTATGTATATATATATATACAAAAACAGATTTATGTATGTATATTACTACTACTTTACTTGATTTTATCCGTGACATGACAGTTTGATGGACTTAGCATTCCTTATGCTCAAGAAGTTTGAATTTGAATTCTTTTCTCATCAATGTTGATTGTCAGTTAATAATGATTGTAATCTTTAAATTAATTGAGTCTTATACTACTTTTGTATGTACATACATATACATATACTATCTTACGTAAAACAACTTGTCCTTATTTATATATATATATATAGAGAGAGAGGAATGTGTATACACATATAAGTATTATGAATACATACAATTGAATTTTTTAAAGGATATATATATATATATTCATATAAATGAATAATGAACTTAGTATGTACAACAACAACGTAAGGAATAAAATGTTTTTAGATATTATATAATTGTACCAACGTTTATTCTGTATATAAAGAATAGACATATGTAAGTATGTAATATTAATATACAAAAATAATTACAATTATCTTAATTCAATCTAAATATTAGATTATTAGTTACAGTATGATATTATAGGAATTGTATAAAATACACATTCATATATAATATGTACCTATACACTATAATATCTAATCTAATATCTACAGTCATTATACATTTTTATCATTTAACTTCCTTGATAATAGTGTGAATTATATTATATTTGTAGCATGAATAGAGTATATCTATATAATGATTACGCGTATTATAAAAAAAAATAATATATGTACATATAAATACTATTAGATTTTTATATAAAATTTAATTATAATTTTATATAAATTATTTTTTTTTTTATATTTTTTTTGAAGATTATTTTTTATTATAAATTGCTTTGATAAATCTCTTTGTTTTCTTCTTTTCTTTGTTTTTTTTCATTCACTTTCTCTCTCATTTTATATACATATGTATATGTATATTTCTTGTTTTATTTTAAATTTAAAATGAACATAAAATCTACTCGTCTCCTATATTATGTATATATGTATGTATAAAAATTCCTATATGTACATATAAAATAAATATTTATTTATTTTCATTAATAAATCTATGAATTTGTTTTTTTTTTTTTTTTTTCTTTTTGTATTTTGCAAATAAAATATAAAGAAAATTAAATGAATTTACAAAAAAAATTCAAATAGATTCTAATTCATTTTGTTTTTTTTTTCCATTCAAAAAAAAAATTTATTACATTATTTACATACTCGTATGTATGTCCTGCATATACATATATCACTCAATATGTACTTTTAATTTACGTACATAAATACATATCTCTTTATGATATATACGAGTAAGTATGCATATGTAATATGTATATGTCCATGAAATGTTTTGTATACGCATAAAAATTTACATTTAGAAAAATTTTTACATAAAAAATATTTATTATTACATATGTATGCATATACTCGTATGTATATATACGTAATATAATATCTTTATCAAATATATTACATATGTACGTCCTTTAGAGTTAAAAATCTTAATATATCAATTTATCTATTATACTAGTATGTATATATGAGTAGATATTTTTTCTTTCCTTCTAATTCAAATCTTTTCAAATGTATATAAATTTTAATTTTCAAAAAGAAAAAGAAAAAGAAAAATAAGAAAAAACAATTTAGACTGTCTGTAAATTCATTTGATATATTACAAAGGACGAGTAATACATATTACACATACTTAGATATATATTTTTTTTTTCGATATTATATCATTAAATTAAATTACTGAATACAATTTCTATGTAATATACGTACGTTATACGTACACAATAAGATCGTATATATAGTAATACTTACTCACAGTCACATGTGCGTTACATCCACACAAATTCATAAATTAAAATTTATTTATTTTTTTTTATTTTTTTTTTTATTTTTATCTATTTTATATACTTTCATTTATTTTTGGTTTGATTTTTTGTTGTTGTTGTTGTTCATTTTTTTGTGTTTTTGTTTTGATATTATCAAATTTGTGTGAAGATGAAAATTTTTTTTTCGCACTCATATATCTTATATATTTTTAAAGTTGTTTGTTTCTTTTTTGCAGATTTTTCTTTTTTTGCTTATACATATTTTGTTTTTAAAAAAAAGAAAAAATCATATCGATTTTCTGACTAAAATATAATAAAAATTTTCTGTTTTTATATACATAAATACTTTTTGTGTTTGTTTGTTTGTTTTTTTTCTTCTTCTATAGAAAACTATTAGATAATATCATATGTATAATATTCTAACATATTCACATATACATTTATATACTAAATATACACTCATATACACATTAAATATAAATTTTTTTTGAAGAAAAAAATAAAAAAAAAATCCCAGAAAGAAAAAAAAGTGTTTTGATAGCTATCAAAATTTTTCATTTTTGATATACAGACATAAATAAATATTTATGTAGAATGTATATACAGTATACATATATGTAAGTATACAAATTTTCAGACATTTATGTATACATCCATATATACATTTACATACATATGTACATCATATATGTATTTTATTTTATATATTTATTTCATATACATATACCCTTAAGTTCAAACACAAAATTTCATAATTTATACATCATTTCATATAAGTATGTGTGTACACAAGTATTTACGTATACGTTCATACATATGATACGAGTAGAGTATAAGGTATAAGTATATGTTGTTATTATCTGTTTTGTCATCATCATTCCCGACACCCTAATAAAAAAATATATTTTTTCTTCTTCTTCGTCGCTCTGTTTTTTTTTTTGTGTTTTTCTTTCGTCCTAAAATTCTAAATATTATATTTACATATGATAGAAATACATAAATATCTACATATATTATATGTATATTATATGCATGTATCGTATGTATGTATTGTAAATACATTTTCATATAATGCTATACATATACACAAATATTATATATTTTTCGCTACATTTATACATATAATTTTTATTTTATCATGATTGTCAAGTCATATTTTGCAAAATAATGTATTTTGGATAGAAAAAAGAAATCCTAAAAAAATATAGAAAAATGGAAGAAAAAAACAAATACTTAATATAAACCAAATTATGTGTGTCTGCATAGATACATAGCTATATGGGAAAAAAAATATATTTATATATAACATGTACATGTACGTACATATTTACACACATATACGCGTATACATGTATATAATGCATTAATATTCCTTTTTTATCCTTTTTAAAATTATCATTCATATACATACGTACATACATATATTTTGTACATGCTATCTTGTATATAATAATGTACACGCAAACGTTTTTTATATATACATATACGGACACGAAATTCTGTTAGCATTTTATTTAAAAATCAAAACAATAAAAAAGTATATACATAAACACACACACTGTAAATGAGAAAAAAAAAATCTAGAATTTTTTTTTTCATCCTTTATTTGTTTTGTTTTTTTTTTGTTGTTTTGATCGTAAATCATATACCACAAATCAGAAAAGAAAAATTAAGACAACCAAGAAATATATACAAAAATATATACATACATACATATATGTATCCATAATACCTATACATCACGTGCATAACGCATGCAAAAAAAAAAAAAAAAAAAAAAAAAAAAAAAAAAAAAAAAAAAAAAAAAAACAAAAAACATTTATACGTGCAAAAGTAGGAAATGAAAAAAAAAAATACAAATTATTATATTTTTTTTTTTCATAAGTATACATATTTGTACAAAATTATGATATACTTATATATGTACATACATACGCATATATCTATCTATATAAAATACATATATGTACATACATTCATATATATACTTATGTACATAAAACGAATATTGAATTTTGAATGAAACTTTTTCAATTTATTTATTGCATTTCCGTTTCGGTTAAAAATCCTCCACAATAAATATATGTAGGTATACAAAATATGATTAATAAAATTTTTATAATAGATATGAAATAACAGAAAAAACAAAAGGAAAAAAAAACATAAAATAATACTTTTTTTTTTAAAAATTAAATTTATAACATATTTGTTTATTAGTTTCATTTTAATGAAAATAAAATGTTTCTTAGTATGTAAAATTTTTTAAGTTCAATATTTTTAATAAATATGTAGAAATTTTATTACATATTTATAATCTTATTAATGTGTGTGTGTGTGTGTGTGTGTGTGTGTGTGTGTGTGTGTGTGTGTGTGTGTGTGTGTGTGTGTGTGTGTGTGTGTGTGTGTGTGTGTGTGTGTGTGTGTGTGTGTGTGTAGACATGTAGACATATATGTATATGTATATGTGCAAACTGCAAAGCATATACAGAGAAATAAAATCATTTTTTAATGTTTAAATTTAATACATATAACATTTTATGTATAACTGGTATAACACAATTGAATATAATACTGCCGTCGTTAGGTAGAAAGTCGTATCTGACATTTAGGTAGTTTTGAGTTATTGAGGTTCTTATATTTTGTTTTATGTCACAAAGCAGGATCAATTTAGAGAAATAAGAAAATTATTATTTGTAAGGGTGTATAATCGGGAATCATTGTCCAAAAAATTAATTTCATTTTCATGTTTTATTTAGAAATATGTGATTTGTGTGATTTGACACATACGACCTTTTTTCATATCTGTAAAAGTCAAATATCTGTATTTAGAGTATGTAGTATCAAGACAGATAGTCGTAAGTACAATCTCAGATACGACCTTTTACATTAGAATATGCCAGATTTGGTCAGATACGACTTTTTAACTTGACAAATGTAAGATTTTCTATCAGATACGATATTTGAAGTGGCGAAAAAAGTGCTTAAATGTTCACTTACAGCTTTCTAACTTAGAGAATAGATGCATTATTCGTCTAAGATAAAGATTTTACATTTAACTCATTTTTCGAAATTTTGTAGATACGTCTTTCTACCTAACGACGGCAGAATAGTACAGTACCTATTTCTATAGTTTACGGTACGATAGTATACTAGTAGTGTTTCACTAGAGAGTGGAAAAAAGTTGATTTTCTCTGTCAATTAGAATGCGGAAAATTAACTATAACATTTGTACATTTTTAATTTATTTATTTATTTCATATATATATTCACATACAAATATTTGTAAAATTATCAATACATAATTGCTTAAAACAAGCATAAAATTTCAAACAAAAAAAAAGTTTTTAATTTTTTAATTTTGTCCTTTGAATTCTATAAATTTTTATTTGCAATTTAGAACTGATCTAATCTACTACTAAAATTTATTACAATAAATTTCTTAAAATCTCAAAATATTGTTGAACAAAATAAAAATAAAAAAATAGTTATTATTATATAATATATACTATTCAATAATACGGGTGTTTTTATCATCATCATATCATCATCATTAATCAGTTCATCATATACAGAAAGGTATACCCGTAATAAAAGTATAAATACATATTGCTGTATCAACACATCTTCATATACGTACAAGCATATGCACTTAGATGAATATATGTATGATAACATAATTTTAATGAAATGTTCATAAGTATATTAGTATGTTATATATGCCGGTGTACATTTTCAGTTACATCATAATCTACCAATATATGTACTTATTACACTTATTACACACTCAGATCATTCATAAATTAAATTATTTGCATCAGCGAACATATACAATTTCCTTTTTCATATAATCAATTTATAATCCAACTTTTGTGGGGTAAAAATGGTAGATTTATTGTACATAATATACTATATATGTATATATGATATGTGATGCATGTATCCTTTTAATACTTTTATAATTTCTAATATTGTTTTTTTTTTTTTTTTTTTTTTTTCATTAAAAAACAGAAGACGAAAATAATATCTTGCAATTAAAGACATGAACATTAAATAATGATAATAATAATGATAATGATAATGATAATAATGATAAAAATGATGATAAGAATTATGATGGTATAATGATAAAGTTTTACAAGTTAACATTTATATTATACTATATATTGTGTTATGGTGTTATGGTTTTATAATGATTAATCATCATATAGATTTAAAGGATTTTCAATCTTATATTAGAAAATATAATGATACTGTATGTATACTCGGGTGTATGTTCATTGTTCATATGTGCATTGTATTTGGGGCTGGCACAACATGAATATGAGCTGTGTTCAAAGTGTAGAATATCGCCCCCCTTACTGCGTAATATTTAATTTCTTACAAAACTCATTATTATATTTGTATTTTAAGCTTAAGCCATTTCCATTTCCACATACCACCCTATGTAAATTTAAAATTTACATTACAAATATTAGATATTTTCAATGTGTTTCAAGTGTTAATTATATGTATTTTAAATGCATGTCTAGATGCGTCCATGATGATTTATTTTTGAACGTATTTTTCAATTATGCCAGTTTCGTTTTGTTTCGCTAGATTGGATTTTTTGGCCTTCATCTCTGAAACCGCAAATGTCGAATATAATTTTAAATTTTATATTCATTGAAATCTGACTGACAATAAGAATTAAGTACATACATTATACATGTAGATATGTGCATACATAAATGTACATATCATGTATGTAAGTAAGTATATCCGTTTAAATATTTAAGAAAAAAATTTTCGTATCTTGAAAAATTCAATTTCATTAATAAATAGCATTTTTATGTTTCTACGCTACGTAAATGCATGCATTATATACGTAATGTATTATAATGTGCTCTTACATACTTATTATTCTTTACTAAAAATTATCTATGTCTACCTCTGTTGTATATACGAGCAAAAATTGTAATATAATATTCTGATGACAATATGATTCAATTGCTGAATTTCAAACTACCATTTAGAAAATACATACTTCTTATGTATACGTAGATATATCTATTAATGTAATTGTAATGATATATGAAGCTGCTGCACATATTATTATATTCTGAAATGCTATATAGTAAAAACTTTAAAATACAAAAATTTGCGCAAATATACAGCTATTTTTAACGAACAAAAAATTCATTTTTATTTTATTCATTTTTTCACATTCTAAAGTATATTAATGTCTTATAAAACATTTAAGAGAATAGCTTTGGGACAAAATACCATTTATTTATTATCTTATTTATAAATTAAATATAAAGGATCAGCCTTTACTATGTATTTATTCATAGATGTAATGTAGTACATATCCTGTGAGAATTTGTATTATATCATATACATACATTTATGTTCGTATGTTAGTACACATAAATGCATGCTACTTTTCAAAAGTTCTGCAGGATTTCACTTCATTTTTTCGCTTCCACTATAGGACAGCAACAGCAAGCTTTAACCACATTTAACGTTCCATATGGTTCCATCGTTCCACAGATACTTATTGCTCCAAATACTTATTAAATAGTGTGATGATATATACGATATGCATACCCGATTCCTTTATAGATTGAAATGGTTCACTAAAACCGGGCGACAAATCTCAAAAACGTGAATAAAAAAAAAATAGAATAAAAATCACATAATCCTTTTTAGAAAAAGAATATTACAAATTACGGTAAAAAAATATATTCTCTGCAATAATTTTCTTTTAAAATTTTCTCATAATTAAAATACGAAAAAAAAAAGAATGTTAGTTCACAACTTAAAAAGTGTGCCTTGAATGCCTTAAGAATTAAAATTATGTACTGTACTATACATGTACAAACACAACCACTCATGCTTTACCATTATGTTAATTATATAAAAGTAGAACAAGAAGTAGAAAGAAAGAAAACATTAATTGGTTTCTCTTATTTACACGGGTCTAGTTTCAATCTGAAATTCTTCTCCGTACTCGTCTGCTAAAATTACTACAGTGCAGTACCAGAGAATCTGAACTTCTATGAGAAAAACTCGTCTATAATTACCTCCTGAGTGACATGAAAGGGATATAATTTTTTTCGCTTAAAAAACATAGAAATTGAAATTTTGTTCTGTTGAAAAGTGCACTGGGCGCCAAGAGTGTAAAACCATCACTGTATCACTGATGTCTGATATGTATGAGATAAAAGACAAAATAAACCAAAATGAAGAAAAAAAAATACATAGATTTAAATTTGGTGTATGTATGTACATAAAATCTTGCACCTGATCTATATACATAGTTGCTAATTTGGTTGAAAATAAAAGAATTTTTTTACTGGAGAATGTACATATGTTCTCATTTGAATTTAAATTAAATATTTAATTATCAGCAGTGCATTTTTTAACTGAAAAATATAATTTTCAAAAATTGCCAATAATGTTAGCACAGTTATTTATAAATTAATAATAATAATTACAGCTTTGCATAACATTATTTAAATCCGCTATTGAAACTATATAATTAGTTAACTGAACAGATTAATAAGATATTATCTACATATGTATGTAAATTATATGTGTATATTAGAAGTTATAACCATTGACATAGTAGTCAAAATAATTTATTATTATTTTTATTATTATTATTTGCTATTAATTATTTAAATAACCTCCGTGATGAAATTATTTATTAAATTACACATGAATATTATCAGAAATTTTTGAAAAAGTTATGAACATTCCTTATTCATTCATTCCTTTGTATAAGAAGAACATGATACTTTGTCGGAAATGTATTTGTCCGACCTCTGACTTTAATTATGAGCAACTGTATTTAATTTTGAATCAGCTGACAAATATCCCATTATAATGCATAAAGTAAATAAAAGAGAGAGTTAGATAGGAAACCAAGGAAACGAAGAATTGACGGTTGAATTGTTTTGAATTTTTCTGTTTATAACTGACAAAACAGGAAATTTATGAAAAAAAAAAAACAATGATGACAATGATTTACATTTTTTTTTAAATAAAGGTCGTATGCGAATTTACTAATTTTAATACTTTTCCCTCAAATTTCCCTACTTTTCTCTTTGGTACTTTTTTAGGTTTGCGAATTCAATTTATGCAATTTACGTTAACTTTAAGTAGACCGGAAGCTGTTATCAAATTTTTTTCAAAAATTGTCGTTATAATTTTACTATTTATAAAGTTCATTATTTTATTCTTTTTAAAATTATTATTCTTTATTAAGAATTCAATATTTATAATTTTTTTGTCTTCCATTCTCACTTTTTTTATATTTCTTGGAATTTTTCACAGATAATTTTTTCAATTTTTAGCGTTTTAATTTGAATATTTGAAATAAACACCTTTATCAATGAACAAAACAAAGTAAGCAACTGTCAAGTACAAGTCTACAATGTTTCCTACTTTTAGGACTGCCATATAAAAAGTAAGAAAATTTCTCAGTTCGCCTGCAGCCAATATGAAAAAGTTTTGTGTTTGGTATTATTGTATTACATCAAGTAAGAAGAAGAATATAATTATCTCTATTCTCTTTACAGAATAATTTATATTATATTTATTTATATTGTATGCAAAACCTATAAATAAAGCAAAATGACAACTGATTCTGATAAAATATCAGCTGTTGTAAACAAATTTATTCATTTTCTCATTTTTCCTATACTTTTTTATATTGAGTTTTATTGAGTTTTCAAGCGCATAATGTAATATGTAAATGTAATGCTATAGACACATATAATTGGTAACCAACTCGCGAGTTGGTTAACTGAGATAACCACTATAAATCGAGTGGTTAGTAGTACATTTACTTTATGCTAGAGACACATACAATTGGTAACCAACTCGCGAGTTGGTTAACTGAGATAACCACTATAAATCGAGTGGTTAGTAGTACATTTACTTTAGTTAGTAACCACTGAAAATTACAGTGGTTAACGAGTTAACTAACGTCAAACCATCGAACAGTATGGCGAACACGGATCGAACCATCGAACTTCGTGTCAAACATATCATTGTTTATATTGAAATTCTGGTTATTGTATAATATACACAGTTAGTGACTAAATTAAAAGGACACATATAAAAAACATAGCTTTTAGTAACAACATCACTTTTCTTTAAATTATTTGAATTACATCGAATTAATTTAGTAGAAAGCTAATAATGCGTAAATATTAAAAAAGAACGAAAAAAAAATTAAATTGTATAAATTATATTAAAAATATTTCTTTTATTTTTGTTTTAATATTAATTTTAACAGAATATCGAGTAGAAAAGAAAAACTTAGAAATTAAGAAAATATGTACATTGTCAAAAGGTCTCAAATAAATAAATAATAAATAATAATAAATAAATAATAATATACAATTGCGTGAATTAGTAGTAAATTATCGGATAAGAGGTGAAAGTTTTCCTTCTATAGCTAAAAAATTTGAAATATCAAAAACTACAGGCTGTTGAAAAAATTTGTGTTACATTATTATACAATAAAATATATTTTTTTTATTCTTATTTAATATTCACACATTACTTGCTTTTTGCTAAATTAATTTTATTTACATAATTCAAATAATTTTAAAAAAAAGTAATTATGTTAATAAAAACTATGTTTTTTATACGTATCCTTTTAATTTGGTCACTAACTGTACAAATAATACGATTGACAACACATAAACAAAATTTCAACTTCAAATGTCAAAGATAACCAAAGTAAAAAGATAACTAAACTAAAAAGCAGTGTGTCATGCAATTGGTTTCGAATTAGTTACAAACTAAACGGTTTAGTTAACCAATTGTATGTGTCTCTAGCATAATATGCATGCAGTGAAAGAATAAAAAAAATGAATTTTAATGGGTTTAACTCTCTTTTTCGTAATGCTGTAATTTAATTGTATTTTTTTAGTCAAAAAAGGATTTTTCGTCAAGTGAATTTCGGATGGTAACATTGACAGTCGCCATTTTAGTTCCTAATTTGGT
The DNA here is from genome assembly GCA_951394055.1 of Villa cingulata. Taxonomy (NCBI): domain Eukaryota; kingdom Metazoa; phylum Arthropoda; class Insecta; order Diptera; family Bombyliidae; genus Villa; species Villa cingulata. Next base: position 59,357,896 of record OX596018.1, on the reverse strand, counting down.
TAAATGGATTATACTTATTATCATCTTTCATTGCCTTTTAATTCGAGTTTAAATGAAATGTCATCTGTACAACTTCTTTTTCTTTATTGCTTTTGCTTTTACTTCGTGTAGCTGGTACTTGCTACTTTGGTACAATTAAATATATGCGATGACTGATAATTTACCAAATTGAAAACTTAAACTTGTCAACATTGAACATTAAGGGTGGTATTCACCAACATGGATATATCCGTCGGATATATTTTAGCCGGATACAATTTCAACTTATTCATCAACCTAGATAAAATTTGTTTTCGAACTTCGTTTTCGGGTCGAACATGTGTGTCAAACATGTCAGCTGATTGTATTTTTATATTACAAAATGAAAAAAAGGTTCTGTGATGTGATAATTATATGCAAATATGATAATACCATACACTACATTATCCTTATTTGTGCTGTTGCTGTTAATAACAAGGTTATGTTTGAAGGATATTTATAATACCACTCCGAGGTTGTCTTAAAAATACCCGAGTAGTGTTTTGTCTAGGTTGATGAATACACTTTATCTCAGATAAAAGATAATCTATGTTGGTGAATACCAGCCTAAATTACTTCTTTTCTTATACAAATTATCATAAATGGAATGTTGAATGTTGATTTCTTACATGACAAATATCACACGCATCCGAATATGCCGTATAGCGTATACTCCCGTATGCTATATTTGTAATATATTTGTGCACAATGCGTCAGTATCCGTCATTTCATCCGCATCATGTCATGTATGTCATTTGTCATGTCATATCCATATACAATTCATGCGTATGTATATTGATCTTGATATTAACATTAAGCTAATATCAGACGCCTGGTGTATATTAAAATCAATAACTGTTAATGTGTTCTTCAAATGTTTTTAAATGTTTCACAAAAACAAAACAAAGTAGGAGAAAAAGCAACAAAAATGTGAAATGAGAAACGAATATTTGTCTATTTTTCTGTTGATCATAAACAGAAAGGCATTACAAATGTTTCCAAAATTATCTCCTACACAGCACACCAAATGCTAATATTTGTCAAAGATTTATTGATTACGCAATAGACACAAATAGTTTTAAAACTTCTTCAAACTTTGTTAAATATATGAAACAACACACACATTACACACTCTCTGCGATGCTCCCGCATAATTCAGTACATATATGATGATAAATATTCATTAATTTTGACAAAATGTCTGGGGCCGACTTTATAGAAGTACAATACAATATTGTACTCGTAGCTCGTACCAATATACCAAGTATATCAACTTTTAAACAATTCAATTTCAACGCTCAATGACTGCCTAAAATGAACGCACATGAAACGAAACAACATAAATTTAACGTATTCAAATTAGAACGTTGACTTGCGTTAATTTGCAGTTGCTGACACTTTCAAAACTTTTTGCAATTTTTTCGTTGAGTGAATGAAATTTTTCTTGTTTGTTTTTTAAATATATATAATATATATAATAGTAAATTAAAAATTATTTTATTGTAAAAAGTTTAAAATTAAGATTGTTTTAAAAAATAATTTGAAGTGTTGGTTTTTTTTTTTAAAACAAATTATTAAAAAGGCTATATTTTAAGACTGTAAATACGTATTAGATTAAAAGGATATCAAAAAGGTTAGTTCACATACAAAAAAAAGTCAAAATTTATGGATCGATAGAACATAATTTCTGTTTTTTTTTTTTATTATTCTTGTCTTCTTGTTTCAATTATTTTTGTGTTTTATTTTGTATGTATGTTGAGAATATATTTAATTAATTTATACTGTGAAAATAAAAGGTATAAAAATGAGAAAAATGGGCTATTATGGGTATGTGGAATACGACTAACATACATATATCATCTAAAAATATATAAGTAATGTTATTACAAAAAATTATTTTTTCTTATTATTTCAATTTCAATTCTATAAAAATGTCATTCTGTCAGCCAGTGAGCCAGCATTAATGGCCATTTCTTCTTGTATGGTTCGTTCGTTTCGTAGATGTATGCAGTATATGGAAATGGATATACATTGCTACATAATTATATCAGCTCAGCAGTTAGTCGGCATTTTCTGACATTTTAGCAAATTTTTTTTCTCTTAAAATTCAAATTGTTAATTGAAATAATACCTATATTATGTAAATAAGAGGATATGATGAGCACATGAATTAGAAGAAATTAAATATTTATATTTTGTGTTGTTTAATGCACATTGCACATGCACATTTTATTTGATGCATTGTCCTATTATCCACTTGTCTAGTACATATACAACACGCATTTGAAAATGTAAATGGTAAAGTAAAATTTTTGATTGTATGTATGTAATTACATGCATACATAGTTTGTTGTTATTTAACTAAATTATTAATAGAGCAGATTGAATTTTAAAATAAAAAAATAACTTTAAATTATAATATATTTTTATTTACTTTAAAATATTCTTTTTATTTTATATTATTGATATAATTTTTTTAAAAAATTTTAATTAATAAATTCTAATTCTTTTAGGTTTACACATGTTTTTTATTTCGAAATAAAATCGATTTGAGAGATAAATAATTCTGGTTGTATGTGTGCATTATTTCGTATAATTATAATTATAGTATCATCTCAGTGCTCAGTCAGTATAAAATACATACAATATTTATTTAATTTACATATAATAGTAATGGTCAATTTTCAGGATGCAATACAAGAGAATAATTTAAAAAAAAAAATTACTAACTACAAATAAATCGAAGTAAAAAGGAAAAGAAACATTACATAAATACACAATAAATATCTTTGTATCCATGTGCAAGTAGCATATACATGTATCTACATAATAAATGTACGATACATATGTATGTAGTACATAAATGCATTGTATTTAAAATCCTTATAGAGTATTTTTCATTCAATAATAATGGTTCAGCAGAACGAACTTCCTTGTAGGCAAATATGGCAAATCGATTTTATCCGCTCATTTAGTATGCCGAACAAAAATTTAGAGTACATACATGTTTTATTTGTATATCAGATTTAAATACATATATATATATATATATATATATATACATATCTATAATAATTATTTTCAAATATACGAGTATTTATACATTTATAAACAAAACTGGCAGAATAGAGCAATGCAAAATTTATTATAGGTATGTTGGTATAGTATGTAAAATTAGGGTTACCAGAAATGCTTCTTAAGAAAAGAGAACTTCCGGATGTGGAAAAAGAGGACAAAAAGAGGACACCAGGAAAATTAATAATTAAAAGAAATAAAACTAAATAATTCCATATATACGAGTAACTTTATTATATATAAGTATTTATACATATATGTATGTGGATATTCATTTATATTTTTATTTAACAAAAACAAAACTTAATTAAAATAACATAAACAATGAAAGTATAAAAACGAAACTTTTATTTAGGATTCAGTCTGATTCAGAATCAGTATCATATTTCTCAGTTGACTGAATTTTTCTTAAAAATTCTTCTTTATCGTTAATATTTTTAAAAAATTCAATACAATTTATATTTTTAAAGTTATAGACAATTGACAAAATACTTCGTATTGTTGAAACTTTTAGGCGGTTTCTTTCTTTCGTCCACTGGGAACCCAAAAGGGAAAATACACGTTCAACGTTTGCATTTTGCGCTGGAATTGCGTAGAAATATTCACAAATTTTCAACATTTCTGAATACATTTCGATATTTTCGAATTGTCTGAAGTATTTCAACCATTTATCGCTTGAAATCATTGATAAAAAATTATCTTCAATATTCGATTCGAAAAATTTTTTCAAATTGCAGAACTGGTCAAAACATTTTGTATCATTTATTAAAACATTTTTTGTTTGGAGAAATTCAATGGTTTTTTCAATATTTTCCCAAAAGGGAACTTTATCTAATTTCATCCAAAGAAAAACACTTAAGTCGTCAAATTGTTTTGACCAACTTTGCAAATAAATATATGATTTTTCATACGTTTTTGTAAATTCAGCTGTAACATTTTTCACTTCTTTTTCTTTCCCATCTTTTATCAACTTAGAAAAGATCAATTTTACCTTTAAAGGCATAAATGATTCGTCAAATGTATTTTTTAATGTATTTTTCAAATCTTCTAGAGTATTCATCATTTCTAAAACCGAGTTTTTTTCTAATTCCAGTTTTTTCGTATTTTCGTGAAAAATGTACATATATGAATGTACAAAAAACAAATAAGCTTCGGAAAAATCGGAAGTGAAAAATTGTTGGAGTATCCCACTATTGGAGTATAAATATTGGAGTTGTTATCCCACTTTCTAGGCAGAAGTATTGAATAATTATCGGAAAAATAATAATAGATACGTGGTTACTGCCGTCGGTTGATACAAAAATATATTGTACTTTTTCTATATCAGAAATGCATTCGTTAATACAAAACGGAGCTATAACATATTTAGCAATTGCTGTCGTTTTAGTTCTTGCAGATGACATTTTCTTGGCAGCTTCAGAATCCTTGAATAGTTCTTTCAATAAACTTGTTGTGCAGTCTGTTGATAGAAAGCTTTGGTGATGTTTAACAGTGTGAAAAGAAAGAGTAGCTTCTATTGCTGCTATTTTGTCGTCTAATTTAGAAAACTTTTCATTGGAAAAAGTTGTAACTTTTGTTGAAGACCGTATCGCTTGGATTTTTGAACGAACGAATAAGTTCAAGTCTGATTCAATTTCCACATCAAATTCACAAAAAAAAAATGTAATTAGATTGAAATCAGTTTAAATATGATGTAATCACAGTCAAGTTTGTACTCTTTTTATATTTAAAAAAAGAGAACATTTAAGGAAAATTTGAGGAAAAAAGTGTAAAAAAGATTTTGGTTTAAAAAGAGGACATGTCCTCTTTAAAAGAGATATAATGGCATCCCTATGTAAAATGTAAGTACACTGTACTCTAAATCATCTATCTATATTTACATACATATTATATACAATATACAATAACATACATGTTATTATTTTTATGACGTTTTTCGTACATGTTAGTTAGTTTTTGTTTTATATTACCTACCTATGTATAAAATATAAAATATTTTTGCGATACATTATTCTATCTAAAATCGAAAAAGAAAAAGGGGAGACAATATCCTTTATTTTTCTGTATGATATGTCTGTGTTTTTGTATTTGTGCACTACATACTATATATATAGTATATTTTACAGATTTTTTTACATATACATATTATATTATTTACACGTACTTAAATAATGCACATGTATTCAGTGAAAATCGTAAATGTAGGCGTGGTCTTTTTATATCGATTACTCCCTTAACCCCCAAAGTAAAGTGAATATATGTACATATGTATATGTATCTATGTGCTTTTTTTTTGCACAACAAAAATATTTAGTGTAATTTTTAATAAACTCTCCATTCCATTCATTCATTTTCTTTTTAACACAAAATTATATATATTTTTTTTTCAGTTTTTCTTTTCGAATTACTATTAGGTATTATTTGTTTGTATATCGCATAATTACCATCATCATCATCAACATCAACATAATCCTTTAATCATAAATTTCAAACAACTCATTCGAATATGTATAAAAATAAAAAAAAATAAATAAATAAGTGAAAGAAAGAAAGAAAAAAAATATTTTTTTTTTCTTTAAATAATTTCTTTTCTTTATCAGACAAGAATAAGAACAGTAAAAAATAAAATATTTCCTTAAAATTTATCTGCAGATAAAAATAAAAATATAAAAAAAGGAGAAACTTAAACATTCATTTGAGCAAGTTAGGTATATTATACAAAAGTTATAAACTGTAGATGTATGCGAACATAAAGTGTATAAATTTGAAAGAAAAAAGCTCTAAAGAGTGCTCGGCTCATCTCATACCCACGCTCATACCTATATATGCATTGTGTAAATGTATTGCTGCTTAATGTGTATAGTATTCTAGATTTGTTGGCTACTGATTGTTAGTTGTTGTTATTATTATTATTATTTTTATTTTCCTTGATTATTGGTACTAAACTAATATATAGTACTCCTGTCACTTTGCTTCTTTAAATAAATTTTTTTCCTTTTTATGAAAAGTGCCTTCCCTTTATAATATATTTTTAGAATAAAAACCGAAATATTTGAATCAAAAGAATCTTTAAACATGTATGCAATTATAAATAATATACATATACATATATGTACTTATATTTATATGTGTGCATGCAGCATACACTGTCATACAAAATAAAAACAAATTTAAATGAATTCCTATTCTTGAAAATGCACACATTACAATATGTTCCTTTAAATACTTTTAGAAATAAGAATAAGAATTCTCTTGATTTTTGTTAGTTCAAGTGATTTTATTCATTTAATATTATTATAATTATGGTTTGTTATTTCGCTCAAAGAAGCGTAGAGTTGATACAATGCATGTCTAGCCAGAATATTAATTAATATTTGACTGAAACATATATAATTGAATGACTGGACTTTTGTTATCTCGTCAGAATTGATACAGTACTTTACGCTACCATACAACAGGCTCTGGTACAACACATGTTTTGAAAATTTTATTAATTTACGATCTAGAAAAATTAAATTTGTTTTTAAGTTCATTCGAATGAATTAAAATGATTAATTTGATTGAATTTAAAATTATCAAATTTTTATGCTATGATTTTTGTCTGGGTAATGATAAAAAATTCTTATAAATTTATTTCAGTTACATTTTTTTTTTGTTTTTTAGATTCTAGAAATGTATAATGAAAGCATAAACAAAAAAATATAGCCGCCATAGCATCATAGCTCATACCATGATGATGGTGTTTTATGTAAAAAAATAATTATTATAAAATTTTATTTATTCATTTTATTTATTTTTATTTATTTATTTATTTTTTTTTTGTTTTTTTGATTTTCAGAAAAATTATTTCGAAAAATATGCAAGACACTGTAATTGCCTAGTTTTGAATACATACGTTATTCTTCATTTTATATCCTGAAAAACAGAATCATTATAATAGGTATATATTTCTCCTTTTGTTACATGCATCCATGCATGTATATAATGTAGATATATGTATGTATTCTATGTTATATTTTAATATTAAAACTTTTATTTTTGTTCATTCTGCTCCGATATAATGTACGTCATATATGTACATATACAAGGATATAACAACAACAACAATAACGTAACTATTTGTGTATAAAAATTTGCCTTATTTTATTTATTTTTTTTTTTTTTCATTATTAAATATATATCCTTACATATGTATATAGGGTGAATGTATCAGAATAAGGATGTAATTTTATATATGTAATAATGTACGTAATGTTTGCATACCAATATTAAAGAATCATTATATACATTATACATACATTATACATGTAGTATATATTATATTTATATCCACTCTGCTCCTGCTGGTGTTGCGGCTTTTTTAATGATTCTTAAAAGCTTAACTTTCATATACATTGTACATGAAATTTTTGTATACAAAAATGTGCAATATGTAATATAAAATTGCACATAACATATAAATACATAACATACATACTATGTATATATGTAATGTATATTTTGCTCACACATTTTAATGTATAAATACCTACATATATTTATATTAATAATCTATATACAACTATATTTACATATATTCTTATTTATTTATTTATTCTATGTTTCGATATTATGCATGCATATAAATAAACATGTGTATAAAATAAATAAATACATATGGACATACATACATATATACATATATGTATATGTATATTTTTACATATACTCAATTTTAATTATTTATAAGTAATTATTAAACCCATTGAAAAGGTTAATGAGCATATACATATATACACATTACATATACATACAATATATATATAATAAAGCATAGATTTATTTGTATATTTTATAGGCTCTCAGGTACATATGTATAAACTTTTTACATACAATTGAAATACATATGTGCACATTATATAAATGCATAAGAGTACATCATATCGTGGACGTAAATGTAAATATATATGCACAGATGTATCTCAAATAAATTTATTGTATAAAAAAAAGTTTATATATTACATATTATATATATATATATATACATATAGGTATGTATATTTTTAAAATAATATAGGTATGTACATATATATTCGGTTTATTTTATAATTTACATACATACATAATTCAATATGTTTCAATTGCAAACGAATTACATACATATATATGTATAAACAAAGATTTTGTTTTCATTATTCGTTTTTTTTTTATATTATGTATATTTATTTTAATTTTTTATTTTTTATTTTTTTAGTTCTTTGTTTGGCTTTTAAGTTTGTTTTGTTTTTTTTTTTTTTTATTTTTTTATTATTTGCTCATTCATGTTCATCAAAGCATATTATAAATTTACCTTAGATGCAATTACACTGAATGATTTTATTTCTTCGATTTGATTTCGTTTCCTTTTTCCTTTTGTCCACAGTTTTTGTACATAACATAGAGTAAATATTTAAATAAATAACAACAACAACAAAATAAATAAATAAAATAAAAATAGAATAAAATATAATAAAAATTTAATATTTTTTTTTCTTATTTTCGAAAAATAATTAAAGACTAGAATTGTTTTTTCTGTTTTGACAATTTCATTGGAATGGAATAAATTCAAAAATTAACTATGCACATATATGCATACAAACAACAAATTGTATATGTACTATATATTTGGGACATTTTCATTTCGAATAATTTGGCATAAAAATTATTATTCATAATAATTATTATCAAAAATGTAACACTATATACATTTTTAATTTTAAAGTTACATTGTCAATACAAAACAATAACAATAATAATAATATGGACAACAAATTTTTTTTTTTTTTTTTTTTGTTTTCAAAGATGTTATAGTGTAATATTTTTAAATACAGTAGACTGTCGATAATTTGAAATCCATGGAAACCAGAGAAAAAGTTAAAATTACCGAGAATTCAAAATAATAAGAGTTCAAATAACGAAGAGAGGGAGAGAAAAAGAAAAAATTCAAATAAACAAGAATTTGATTAAAATTCATGATATTCATTACATTAAAATAAATAAATGTTTATTTTGCAAAAAAAATCTGTAATTTTTCTTTTAACTTAAAAATTAATAAAAGAAGTCAAACATTAACATATGTAACACGTTTGAAAGAAGACTTAAAACTATAAACTCACTTACTCATTCAATATAAACAAAAAATGGCAGATAAACGACAGGTTTGTGTACAAAATAATAATCACCGACTTTAAATTATAAAGAACAGAAAAAAGAGAAACACAAATTCAAATAATGGAATGTCAGCGAGCTAGACTAGATGCTATAATATTCATACCGAGAGGACCAAATCAAATTAATTTTCTTTTTTCAATTTATCGAGTAATTTTCAAGGGACCACGAAAAGAATTCAAATTATCGGTAGATTCAAATTACACAAGTTTTAAATTATAATAATAATCACATTTTTTTTCATTTTTCAGAGTTTTTTTTTTTTTTTTTTTTAAATTATAACAATAGATAAAATATCCAACTATGGCTGCTTTATATACATATAAATAGTGTAATAATATATTTATGCATGTACATATACATATATTTGTAACTTTAAATCGATATCATTACATTACATTATTTGAATTTGAAAATAAAATGTTAATGTACTACATAAAGATGGCGTGAATTTCTTATTGTCTGGCTGGAGAACAAAAAAAAAATGCATTACAAATATAATATGTATTTTTCTTCCTTTATAAAAAGAATCTTATCTTAATTATTAAGGCAATTTTTGATATTTTTTTTTCTTGTTAAAAAAAAAAAAAGAAGGAAATTCATAAAAAATGTAACTTCATATAAACGGCATATAAAACTATAAAGGATACTCTTTATAAAACATTCTAAATATTTACATATATACGTATGTATATACGTATGAATGTATAGAATATGACTTACTTCATAAAAATAAAAAAAATGTTGTGTATATTTTGTTTTTTTTTAAAAAAGTAACTTTAACTTAAGAGTCATTATAAATGTAGCATACATTTATAAAATATAGTAAATTGTTTTCCTACAAAAAAATTACATTACATATAGTACCTATGTATATAGTTCATATTCATTTTAATTTGTGTATTATTATAGTTCATAGTAATACATAATACCTACAATATATACAGCTATAGATAAGAAAAAAATGTATTCTATTTAAATTTACAAATGTATATCCTTTTGTTTCATTTTTTTTTTTTCTGTTTATAAACGTAAAACGTTATATACACATACTAAAACACGTTATATAAAAAAAAAATAAATAAATAAACATACATTTCTGACTTTTTAAACTTTTATTATGTTTATTTTTTACTACATGAGAATTACTATTTTATGTATATGCATATGTATGTGTGTAGTTGTTTTTTTATTCCACTACTTTTATTTTTTCATACATACATACATATATACGAACGTTATTTATACGAGCATAATGTTTTATACATATATACAGAAAAAGTAAAAAATATAATTTTGTAAATAATAAAATTTTTTAAGACTGATATCATATGATGCGAATTAACTTGCACGATTGTTTATAATTTGCATTTTAATCATTGTTATTGGATTTATTATACATAATTTCATGTTAACAATGAATTTTAAATTTTTTTTTTTTTTTTTAAAAACGATTGATTTTTGTTCTCTACAAAAGTGATACAAATTTTTATAACACTAATTAACATTGTAAAAGTATTAAATATGAAAATTTGTTATCTATGATGAATAAAAAGGGAAGAAATTATTTTTTTGTTTATTGTTTGAAAACATCTAAAAATATAGAAATTGAATTTCGATCTATCAACAGATTTTTTATAAATTAAAAAATAAAATTGGTTTCAAGAAATACTCGTACTTTCAAATATGTATGTTTCTATTAGATAGAATTTAAATACAACATACAAGTCAAACATTTTGTGTTGTTAATCATTCAATAATAAAATATATTATATAAATATTTTGTTGATGGGTTAATCGAGAATATAACCGCATTCAAACATTATTAAAATGCATGCTTTGAAAAATCTATAACCTTAAATTGTATACATATATACAACAATCGATACAAATCACAATTTATCAAAAATATAGGTATATTCTTGAAAATTTTATGATTTTGATTTTTGTATAAAGTACGAGTAGTAGTAGCAATGTATATTTTTATCGCATACGCATTACATTGTTATTTCACCGTGAAGTGGAAGTGATGTTAGTAGCAAGTGATAGGAGGATTTTTTATTAGTACATTCACCACAATCACTCTTTAAATATTCTTTAGAATTTTGTTCGGTTTGTTGTCGCTGTTTTTCTAAAAATACATATTTTATTTTTATTTTTTTTTTTTTCTAGTCATATGGTTCCTCTGTATATGAAAAAGGAAACCTTTTACCTTTTACTTTTTATAAATTTTACCGATTATCCGATTACTACGTACAAATTATTACAAAATTTTCATATTGTTTGGATGTAGTAGTTTAGTTGAGTAAAAGAGCTTGAGCTTTATTTTTTACCTTATTCATATTAATTTTCCCTAAATATGTACATATGTATATATATTTCAAGAGCTTTTTTTTAAAAATTTTTTTTTCATTATCTAAATTTGTGTCGTATTATGGAAAATCGACGAGAAAATTTTTGTCTTGCGTACATTTAACTAAGTAAAAACAGATATGAAAAAAGCAACAACAACAACAAACAAGAGAAAGACGAACACAATAATACCATGTTATAAGAAAAAAATGTTTCTATTGCTGCTACTGTTATCTGGCAAACACCAAAATTGCCGGTGATATTAAATTTATATTCAAATTACAAAATATATATACATACATATAAGTAAATAGCTACTACATAGACTTTATATTGAATTGTATAAGTTAAAAAAAAAAGGAAAATTTTGTTTTGTATATTTCATTTTGAATAAAAATAATTTAAATGTAAAAATGAAGTTGTTGCAAGAAATTTATTATCGAAAACATTAAATTATTGTTTTGTGTTATTTAAAATATTAATTAAATTGAATAAATTCAAATTAAATGAAAAGAAAAAATATCATAGTTTTGTGTTAAAATTAAAAAATGAATAAATAAATACAAAATAATATTTAATTAATATAAAAAAAAAAGGAAAAAATCTTTAAATTTTATCACGATGATGATGATGTTGATGTTGATGATAAAATATAAAAGACAATAATAATTTTGAAAAAAAGTTATACAAATTTTTATTTGATTTCTATGTAATTTCGTTTTTCAAAATACATATTTTGTGTGATAAATAATTTGAAGTATATAAAAGGAAAAAGAAGGAAAAAAAAAGATTTTTTTAATACAGGATGATGACTGAAAAATGTGCTAAAAGTAAAATTTAGAAAAAAAATAAATAAATAAATAAATATCTTAAGCATATTAAAAAAAAAAGATAAAAAGCAATAAATTAATATCTAGTTAATAAAAAATTCATAAAATAATAAAATTTATTGATAAAGGTACGATTGGATTTTCTTAAATATTTAAATATGTAATTTTTTATTAAAATTTTGCAATCATTTATTTATTTCATCTTATTTTAGTTTTGTTTTTTTTTTTCATTTCATTTCAAATTTCCTATTGGAAAGAAATTATATGTGGGTACAAAAAAAAAAAAAAAGAAAATGAAAGTTTAAATTTAAAAAATTTTCTTCTCTTTTTTATTATATTACGAGTAAGTTGTCTTTTATTATTACATGTATTATCTTTTTCTTTTGAAATAGTACCTACATATAAATGCCTGAAATTCTTATATAAATTTTTATTTTTTTTTATTTTTTTTTTTTTTTTTGGCTTTTGTAATACATTAGAGAATATATCCTTTCACATATAATTATGTAAATACATACATATATATATATATGTAATTTTTTTGTATTTTATTCAGTTTTGTTTTTTTTTTTTTCTTGTTTCTTTTGAGTGTGAGCTATATTAATGTCTAATATACGTATACGTACATTATGTATATATGTACGTGTGTATATAGGTACTCGAACATTTATATACATATATGTATCTACATTATATCACATTATATCTATATCTATCTATCATCGTCATCATTTCATTTTTATTACACCTCTGATGCAAATGAGAGAATTTTTTTGGCGCATTTTTCATATACAATATGTTTATTTATTATGTTTTAAAAAAAAAAAAAAATTAAAATTTTATAAAAAATAAAAAAAAAAATGAGAAACTGAATTTTCTCATACATATATTTTTTTTTTTTTTTTGTTATATACACATTTATGCATTGTTTATACGGAAATTTCATATATGCATGTACATATGTATATTTATATCAATGTAGCATAATATATACGAACGTATTCATACACACAAACAACTACCTACATAATATATTTTTATCGTGTATAGGAATTTGATTTTTTTTTTTGTTTTTTATTATTTTTAATTGTAACTCTCCTTTGTATATAAATCCTATATCTATAATAATTGCATATAATATCTTTATTGTTATAAAATACCAACATGAAGTACATTATATGCATATGTATATACATGTATGTATAATATACATATTGTATGTTATTTCTATGCACATTTAAAATATCCTTTTTTTTTTTCAAATATATTTATTGTGTAAATTTAAATGTAGAGACATTCATACATATGATATATATGAATTTACACATAAAACTTTTATAAAATATATATACATTCATACATACATACATATTATACGTACGTACTTACTACGTACATTTATATTTGGGATGTATACATATACATAGATAGATACATACATATATGTATTTTTCGTTTTGTTTTAATTTTCCTCTTGTGTTGAAAATGTTTTAGCCTGCGCAAAATTTACGCCTTTTTTTTATTTAGGTATACATACATATAAACATTTGTATTTATATATAAATATGGATGTGTGTATATTTTTTTTTTATTTCAAACGACTAAAATATACTGCCATTATTATAGAGTAGCTGAGTAGCTATAGAATATCTAGATCTGTATTATAAATGTGTTTAAATGTATATAAATGTATACTATGTAGGTATGTATGTTGTATTGTCGATAAATATTAATACATATTATATGATATGTATGATGATGATGATATGATATCAATAGGCACATGAATATGTACATACAGATGTACACACACTATATGATCGTATAAAAATATATTTTTTTTAAATAAAGTTTATTAAAAAAAGAATTTTTTTTTACTTCATTTTTGCTGTATATCCTTAATTCATTATTATTATAATTCTTACATACAGAAAAGCGTACAGATGAAGTACATTATATATACATATGTACGTATACATTAATACATAAGTTTACATTATATACGTGAGCATTATATACCTACATACATGTACTTAAATACGAATGATATATGTATATTGTACGCAAAGTACTGTATGTTTATTATTGTGTATATTTATAACTTTTATATCATTTAAAAATATGTGAAAATAATAATAAGAAGAAGAAAAATAAAAATAAACTGATTATGTACATTAGGTAATAGTTGATTATAAAATGCATTTAAAAAAAAACCTTTAATATCCCAATAGTATTATGATTGTGATAAGTATAACCATGTACATAACTAAGTATCAAATATAAATACACATAAGTATATGTACATAATTTCAATAGATAAATAAAATAGATTTTTTTTTTCGAAGATTTTGTTATTTTATTTTTGAAGTGATATATGATGTACATATATATATATATATATATGTATATATATGTGTGTGTGGGTGAATACTGTTCACAACACAAATTGTTAATTTTTAAATTACATACTGTACATATCCACATCCACAGTTATACATTTTATAGTTTATACTGTACGTACACAAGCGTAAAAAAATTATCGGACAAGATAATAATTTTTTCAAATACAGTTACTCTAAAAAAGATTAAAATTTCTTTTAACAAAATATTTTATTTAATTCGTATATAATAGTACTTAGAATGCAACAAAAACTAATAATATACATATACATATATATTTTTAATTCTGTTTATTCAAAAAGTAAAATTAGGCTGAGTTCGAAAATATCAAAAAATCAGCATCGATGCGGTAATATTACCGTAGGTGATGCAAATATGATGCGTGTAACATATCTATATTTACAGTGTAATCGTTTTTACATTAAACATTTAGAAACTATTTACTTTGCATTTAAACCGCATCGATGCATTTTAAAACTCAGCCTTATATAAAAATTACTGTGAATAAATCATGAGACATAAATGTACATATACTTTATCTTTCAATCGATTTCCTTTTGGCATTGATTTCCTTTACGTCTTGGCATTGATTTTACATAAATTTTTAACAAATTTTATTTTATTCAAAGTGATTTTTAAAAAATATGAAATTTTGATTTTAAGTTCTCATATCTCGAGAACCCCTAATCCAATCAAAATGAAATAAACTTGTGACAAATAGAGCAGGAAATTCTCTTTCAAATGGTATATTAACTAATCCAATCTAAGATCCTGATTTGGAGAAATAATGGTTTTTGTAAAACACTCCATTTTGGATCAAAAATTTTTAAGGGTAGTTTGCGTCTTGAAAATGAATTTGCGCCAATAGAGACATACATGTATCATGTTAAAGAGGACATTCCAAAGTATCATTATCGGAAGGTCTCGTTTCAAAATGTGGCGGCACCAATTCGAAAGTTTAGCCGAAAAATAATTATGCTTGACTCATAATTTTTTCACACTACTATATACACATACAATACTCAAATATTATGTTACATGATATGTGATTGTCCCTCGTATAATATTGTACAAAATGCATATACATACATATATAATAATATATTAAATGCACCGGAAAAATATGTATAATAAATAAAATACATACGAACATTATAAAAATGTAGATATTATGTATATATACAGTATATGTATGTATATTTATATTATCCATATACATATATACTTTTAGAACAGGAAAAATATTTTGTAAAAAAATAAAAAATAAAATTAAAAACTAACTAAAAAAGGAAATATGAAATTTAAATCTTGGCACGCATAAGATGACATAATTTTTGTATATTTATGCAGTTATACGTGTATATATAGTATGCATATAATGAACAATATAAAATAAAATTTTAATATACATATGTATACATATTTTGTAATTATCATAGTGCTTACATATTGTATGCATTATATACATAAGTAGCTGCATGTAGTATACATATAATATAATTTTCATATACCTAGTTATCCTTAGTCTGTGTCATTTATTTGTATACGTATAGTATATTATGTGCAATTCTTTAAATGCATAGAACAGGATTATATCATTCTCTTTTTATTTGTACATATTATATATATATAAGTATATTATTAAATTTATCATTATTATGTTATTATTATAATTTCTTTTTTGTTTTTTTTTTTTTTTTTTTTTAATTTTAATTTTTACCATGTATTATTATTATTATCATTGGTTTTCTTTCATTTTGTATTAAAACACAGACACATTCATTATTGCGAACACAATAATGATGTATGCACGTTTCTTATTTTAAGCTTTTATTTTTGATTCTATGTGATTGTATATAAGTTTCTTTCACATTTTTTTTTTTTGCCGCATTGAATATTATTGATTAATTTTTTGACATTGGGTTCGTTTTAAATTGGCTTCTTAAAAAGACAAAAACAATAAGAATAAATAATAATAATAATAATAAAAAAAAAAAAGTAGATTACCAATCAAACAAGAGGAAAAAATAAAAATTAAAAAATAATATGCCATGTAGGTACATACATACATATGTATATACATAATGTAGATTTGTATGAATGTAAATTTCTAAAAAAAATAAAAAAAAAATCAAATCGATACACATATGCATGCATATTTTAACTTACATTTACATTACATACAATCATATATGTTTGCATAAATTTTTATTACATATGATATGATATATGTACATAATGTATGTTCTATATATGTATATATAAATTTAATTAAATATTGTATGTAATGTGACAACAAATAATATTCACATGCAAATATTAAAATTCCTTTTTCCAGTTTTTGACTTCATTTTATTTTATTTTATTTTATTTTTGTTTTTTTTTTTTGTTTCAACATTATTCGTTTTAAGTGAAAATTTATTAAAATCAAATTATTCATCTATATGTAACGACGTAACTAATTTATTTTTATTTTTTTTACCTTCAATAATGATAAATACATATTGTATTAGGGTTATTTAATATGCTGTCAACTTACCTAATAAAACATGAAAAATTTACTGTGAAAAATATGTACTCATGCAAGTATGTATGTATATTTCTAAATATGTATGTATATCCTTTCCGCTTTTCTCTTTGCACATATTCCGTCGCTTTTATACACAGTGGACGTCAAAAATCTTTGTACATCTTCAAATTTATGTAAAATGATTTCTCTTCCTAATGCATTATTGACAATTAAAGACATCTTTTACATTATAGTGTTGCAGAAAAGTTTAGTATTCTTCAAATAAAATACATAATCGATACACTGGTGGCAATAAATCAGTATTAAAAATCATCATCTAAGACTCATCTTGAATAATATATAGATTTGTGGACAGGGAAAGATGGAGTCATAAATTAAATTGTATATGAAAAACTAAAATGTCTTCATTGAAGTATACTAATTATCATCAAAATCGAAAAAAATAGTTTTACAAAAAAGAGATTTTTGTAACATTACATAGAAACCATAAAAATATTATGTGATGGGTGAAGAAACACTTTTGACTCGTAATATTGAGACTTGTTTTAATTATTTTTCTATAACTTGATAATGAACAGAGATATGAAAATGAAATTCCAGAATAATATTAAGAACAAATTAGGGTTTCATTTGTGCAAAAAAATGGAAAATGTGTTTGTTTGATTTTGACCTAAAGGTATACAAAGTTTAATTTTGAAGTTGTACAACGACTTGCAATGTCCACTGTATATACCTTTCTTCTGAATTGAATATATCCATGCTTCATTCATGCTATTAAAAACTTCTGTTTAATCAATTGTTTTTCACTTGTACATACGGTCATACAAATATTCTATAAGCAATTTTTCCAAGAACTTCCTTTTATATCTTAATTCTTTTTTGAGAGGATATATGACTAATACGGGGATCCCTGATCGGTGGTCACAAGTGGTAGAGCAGCAGTCTATTGATCTCGAAAGTAACAGATTCAATTCCTATACCCACGGCAAAAGTAAGAAAAATGATTTTCAATTTTTCGTTGTCTATTCCCAACTTTCATTACTCCTAAAGTTCACTCAGCTTTGAATGAGTACCAGATTAAATTACTGAAAAAAAAGCTTAGAAATGTTGAGTAGTCTAGTCTACTTGCTGACAACAAGTAACATAAATAATAAAATTACATATTAGAGCACTATATCATTCTAATAATAGACCAGTATAAGCCCTATCATGTAAAAGAGTTTGCTTCTCTGTAAGTTCGCATTTCACAATCCAGGTTAAACTGTATAGGTGCACAAAATCATGATAATAAGTCTAGAAATCACTTCGGTGAAAGCCTATATGCTTGACATGAGCTGTAGCGCCACTGACGATGATGATAACTAATAAGTCTATACATTGTTGATTATCTAAAATTACATGATGGTAAATAGATGCAAAAAAATGTTGTAATCACTTCAGTGAAATCCATGGATGGCTCCCTTAAAGCTGCATAGCGCTACGGAAGAAGAAAAAATTTTTACTAAGTAATTTGAAATAAAATTAGAAATGACTACGATTACGTCAAACACATATTTCATGTCATTCACTTTTCTCCTCTCTTTTTTCTATACAATTAAAATTTTTTATCTAAGTTTCATTCATTTTATTTATGTTCAGATATACTATTATGTATGTATATGAATGTATGTTACATATAAATAACGAGTATATATGTATGTACATTTTTTTTTCACTTTAATTTCAAAATAAATTTTATTGTATAAAACATTATTATGAGTATATGTATAAAGGATAACTTTAACTTAAGCTGATTTCATGCTTACATGAGCATACATACATACATATATATTACATTATACGTGTATATATGCACCCAATATACCAATACACATCCACACATAATATATTTTATTGGCCAATGGTCAGAAGAGATAATAAACGGGAATTATTTATTTTTGTTTGAATAATTTTTTTTTTTTATAATTTTTATATTCGTAATTGTTTTTTTTCTATCACCCCCAAATATGGGGAAATGTTATTTTGTATTCAATTGGGTTATGTGCTTGAGAGAATCATATCACAGAAAAAATAAAAAGAAAAAGGAAAAATTTACGAATTAAAAAAATAAAATTTATGTACACATACATATTTTAAAATACATATTTAAAGTATATTTTATATGTATTTTTTTCTTTGTAGGATATCTAAATAAATAACATAAACACATCCACACATACATTCATAAATACGCTTGGTACGACAAATTTCAGATAAATTTATCATTACTACATTTAATAAATTGAAATACTTATGTAAGTATACATCGTACATAAATACACGAAATACGTTTGTCTTTATATTAAAAAGCCTCGGCCTTTTTTCTTTCCTTATACAATGTTTGGTATAAGCTCAAGGTAGCTGAATTTATATCACAAACTACTTGGCCGCACTAAAAATAATTAATAATACAACTCTGAAAAAGTGCAATACTTTTCGTTCCATCAGTCCTTACATACATACTCCTATCTTCTATATATAGTTCAGTGATAAAATGAAGATAAAAGAATGGTGTTTATCGATTAAATCTTTAAGAACTTAATTGTAGACCCAAAAATAAAATTAATATAATAACTTAGATACATTATATTTAGTGCATACGTATACATAGTTAGATACACGGGTATAATAAATTTGTGTATCATTATATAAATCTTATGTATAATATAATACATAAATTACCACATATTATGTATATACGAGTATATAGTGTTAATGTTTTTACGTTTTTACTTTATCCATTTTACAGATCAGTAGATTATGGTTATTGACCTTTTTTTTTAAATGTCTTTTGCTTATTTTACTTCTAATTTTATTTATTGGTTATCCTTGTTTTTTACGTGAAAGCTTTTTTATTTGTTTATTTATTTATAAATTCGATTTTGCCTTTAATGAAGTAAAAAAAGATTTTTTTTTTTCATTTAAATGTCTTATTTTTATTGAAATCCATTTCTCAAAAAATTCACATAAATTTCATGAAAATGAATAAAAATTGCGAATTAATAATAAAAATTTTAATGTTTTTTTTTTTTTTCATAGAACAAACTCAAAAATTTTTATTAAATTTTGAATATAACATAAATGCAAAAAAAAGAAAAAAAATGTTTTACTTTGTATTCATAAATATGCATATTTGTCTTAATATAAACATAGTTATGCATATGTAATATATTTGCGAAAATGAATACTCGGTATATATAAAATACATTTATGTACTTACAAAAATAATTGAAATGCTTCTAATTTTTAAAGATTCTTTTTTTTTTTATTTTAATTTCAATATGCTAGAAGTATGCTAAGTATATTATTTACTGTGTTCTATGTTCTATATAGTAGTTATAGTGAATATATAAAATAAAAAAAAAATATAACATCATTTTTGCATTTATTTTGTTTATATCATATTTGAAATAATAAATGAAGTTAAATAAAATTATTTTCATCTCTTTTACATATTATGTAAGAAATACATAAATGGATGCCCTATGATAAAATAAAATGTATATATTTAATTTATATACAGGATGATTCTATTCAACGCACAAAATATTGGTATTACATTCTTTTAAAATTGGTTTTCTCATACATGATAATATTTTCCACTTTTACAATAAAGATAATAATGAAATAAAATAACACACAAAAAAATGTTTAACACATATAATAGGTAATCTGCAAGCTTCAGTTATAGGTTATAGGCATTTTCTTGTCCTTTTTCAAGTTTTCATACATCTCGGATCCTTAATAACTCGATAACGGATCATATACTATCTGGACTTCGTGTTTTTTGTGTATTTGAAAGATGATTTCTTCTGTCTCTAATTTCAAAATTTAAAAATTTTTCGTTAGTCCACTTTATTTTCAGGATCCGAATTTTTTATACTCAGTCTTTAAAAAAAATTTTACCACAGCATTTGATTTTAGGATGTATTTTTGTTTAGAATCAAATTCTTAATTAATATGTTGTAGTATATCAAAGGAAATGTAGTTTCGTTTTGCGTCATCAGCTAGAATATAAAATAAAATGACGCTACGTATAGGGTGTATCTTGCGAAAAACTCAAAATTGTCAACGCCCTCTATCGACGAAAATATAATGGATAGAAATTTTTGTTATTATGTACAATATTTTTCTTGAAATACTCCAAAGAATCCGATGGTAATATTTATTTGTACATTGAGTCAAACAGAATCATCCTGTGAGTATATACGTATGAATGTATATAGAGAAGTAATGAATATTACGGTAACATTTCTGTCAGATGGAAAATATTTATAAGAGAAAATACAACATATACAAAAAAAAAATTTGGTTTTTTTTTTTTGATTTTTAAAAAATACGAAATTTTATACTGACTGATGGATGATAAGATATACGATTTGAATTTGAATTGACCTAATTTTTGTTTGTTTTATTTTCTATCTTTATAAAAATGCTGATTTGATGAATACATACTATGTATTATAAAAATGTGTATATTTTATTTAATAATATTTTTTCATTACGATTTTATCCTTTTTCTAAAAGACAAGACAGGTAGGTGGTATAGGTGTATGTGTGTAGTACGTACTATATACATTTTATATCAAATTGGATTTGAAAAAACAAAAATTTTTTTTTTCTTTTACTTTAAAAATCTTTTGTCTGTTGTGAAGAGCGTTTTATAAATTCATACATATAGTTCCTATCAATTTTTATAATATTTATGTATGTCACAAAAAAAAGAAAACAAAAAAAATAATAATAACAGAATCATAATACAGATGTATGCACTATATAATACAATATGTGTATAATAAATAAATAAAATTTTTCGACTTTAACATGTAATTTATATTTATAGTTTATAAAAATATATATACATATGTACTTTTTTTCATATAAATGTATGTATATAAGTATTTTCATTTCATACTTCTGAATACGATATGTTCAAACTAGATTACATACATATTTATTTAGAAACAAATAATAATTATTTTCATTTTTTGTATATACTTAGAATATTATTTAGGGGAAAAAAAATTAATTGTCAGTTTCATAAACGTGTACTACTTTTAGTTGGTTATTATAAAGAGCCTATTGCAGCGTACATTACGTACATCGATATTAAGATATTGCATAAGAATAGAACTGAAAGAAATAATATAGAAAAATTATTAATTGTAAAAAATATATCTTATGAAAAAAACATACATATGTTAGGATATGTTCCTTCATTGGGTTTTAAGTTCAACTGTTGATCTATAAACTATAACATCGCTAAGATAAATTTCTTCTTAGCGAGTATAAATGTATCTTCTTCTTATGCCACTTCATAGTGTGACAGTTTACAACTTAACCTAACCTAAATTCAGAAACGATTTCTTCTTTTTTGTCCAATCATTCATTCATACACGCGCCTAAAGTTTAATATGAATTGTGAACCATTTGTTGTTTGGAAGAGAAACAGGTTCTGTTACATGATTAGACATAAGCTGAAGGTCCAATGTAGAAGAAAATAGTAGAAAAACTTTTCATTCCCTACCGTATAGAATTATGCTTTTGTATGGCCCAATGTACGCTTTACAGAAACTTCATTCAAACTATTTTTCTTCTTATACTTTCATGCTTTGCCATTTGAAAAGTTGAATGTTAACCAACATGTATCCGTTGTCGACTTCATTGTCGTCAGTCTCTAGGCTCTAGAACATATAAATCTTTATAATGTATACCCATAATTGGAACAAAGTTTATGTACCTATATGCGAATATATAAGGGCATTTATGAGGTAATACATTCAAATAGCTTGTAAACTGCAAGCACCTGCAAGTATAATAAAATGGATATCCAATTAAAAAATTTTTTTGTTTACCACATGTAAATAACAATTAGAATTTTAAGATGTCATTATTTTATTTATTTATTTATTTATTTTTTTTTTTAATTAACTTTATAATTTTTATTTACTATACACTTTACCTTTTTATCATAAATTTAATTTAATTTAATTTTTTTTTTGTTGTCGTCTCACAATTTTTAATAATTCACTGTAAATTTTGTTCCTTTAAAAAATTTTACATAAACTTGAAATTAGTTTTTTTTTTCATGTTATTTGTTATGTACTACATAATTTTATTTTTGTTTTAAAAACTTTAATTACTATACTCTCTACTTGTCTACATTAAGTGGATAAATGCACCAATTAAAAATTACAAACTGAAGAAAAAACCAAAAAAATGAAAATTAATTTAGACGCAATAATGAAAATACCTACTTTATTCATCATTACACCCTGTAATTTACGAATAAAATAAATTATGTATGTATGTATGTAAATATGTAATCAAAAAATTCGTATATACTTAATATATGCGAAAAAGAAAAGAATGACAAAAAAAAATGTGATATACACACACATATACATATATATACATTTTAATTAGCATCTTAATTAATTCTCTGACATTTTCAAAAGAAGATAAATCTAATTTTTAACTTCCGTATATTAATAATAATAATACAATGTTTGCTACATGGATGTGTGTACATATTATGTTGTTGTCTATGAGTTTAATATGAAAAAAAAAAAAAAGATAAAATATCACAAGGACGATAGTGTGTATTGTTTTTTTTTTTTTTGTTCTATTTTCTTATTTTACTATATATATCTGTAATCGTGTATAAGTACGTACTTATAAGTATTTTCATTTTTGTTTTTTTATTATTTTCATTTTTTTGGAGTACATAAATAATAAGGTGTTAACATAAATTTAGAATTTTTGGATTCTGTTTTGAACCTTTTTGCTTTTTCTCAATCTCAATCTCAATCTCAACTACCACATGAAACTTTTAAGTTTATTAATTTATTTTTTTCTTTTGTTTTTTTTTTTAAAAAGAGAATTTTTTTTTTTTTATTTCCAGATTTAATTTAATGAGCTTCCATTCAGAATGGATTGCATTTCATTATGGTATGTTAATGAATATTGTGTTTTCTAATTTTACATTTTTTTAAAAATTAAAAACTAAAAAAAAAAAATTCCAGTTTCTCGAAAATGAATTTTCTAAATTGAAAAAAAAAATTTTAAGAAAAAACTAAAAAAGTAAAAATGAAATTGTGATATTACACATTTAATATTTGAAAAGTTTTTGAATCTTAATGAATTTTTTTTTTTTTAATATATTCAGTTATGATTTATTTTGTAGTTGTTTTTATTTTTATTTTATTTTATTTTTTTTGATATAACGTTCATGTACATTAAAGTTGAAAATTTATAAATAATAATTAAAAATCATTAATAAATATACCTTATTATAGAATAATTAATATATCTACTTAATATGCATTGCATAATATATTATCATATTGAATTATTATTTTCAAAATAATTAAAAATATAAAAGAAAGAAAAATAAAAAAACTAAATAAATAAAAATTACCATATAATGTACAAAAAAATATATATTTTCAGACAATAAAATGGAAAAATAGAAAAATATAATTAAAAAAAGGTTGAGCGGCTTCATAATGAGCTCTCGACACGCCCTTTACACCGTTGAGGTGGGCGATACAAAATTTACAATACTCAACAGATATCAAAATTTAAAGCCCATAGGATCTGGTGCACAGGGAATTGTTTGGTATGTTTAAATATTTCTTAAATAATATTTATAAAATACTTATGTAATATGTATATAACTTTTTATTTTGTTTTGTTTTTATTTAAAATTTTATAAAATACATATGATTTTGTTTAAAGAAGAGGATGCGTTTTTCTGTTTTTAAACAAATTTTTTTTTTCATATTTTAGTGTGTTATGTTATTTTTCATTTTTTCTTCTTCTTTCTGTATGTTGTTATTATTACACTTATATACATATATAAATACTTACATAATAGAATATTTTTTATTTAAAAAATAAAAATAATATTTTATAATTTTTGTTAAAATTAAGAGAGAAAAACATGATAAAAGTTTAGTTTATGGTACACACACTAGGATGGGGTAACTAATGATAGTGGTGGTGGTGGGGGGTTTTCACATGTCCCCCGACCATATTTTGTGGTTCAAACCTTGGGGGACGGACAGTGGCGGACAACATATACACGACAATGCACCCCCTTTCTCATTTACCCCGCGAATAGGTTAAAATCTTAATCTCTATCTCCATTCATTACCAACCCTCTCCGACCCTCTTGTCCTGCTCTTCAACCATAAACGCATATGACAAAATGATAAATTTTCGATTTTTTACCACCCGCTCTGCGCCGCCACTGTCCGTCACCGAAGATTTGACCCACCCCATCATTAGTTACCCTACCCTGGGGTGTGTACCATAAAGTAAACATTTATCAAAAACGTTTCAAAAAAAAAAGAATTATTCTCATTTTCTGTTCATTATTTCAAATTTATTTGCATTCATTTTTTTTTTTGTTTTTTGTAACACAAAAAGTATAACCACTCAAAATGTTAAATACGAGTATATTTTCGATTATAAAATTATTTTTAAAAAATATACATATTATATTTTTTCATTTGTTTTTCAAAAAGCTGTTAACAATTTAATTAGAATTATTATTAATTTTTTATTTTTGCAATCACATATTTTTCCATAAAAATAAATTTGTTTTTTTATAATTATTTGAAATAAATGTTGAATTATTAGAAAAATTATCAAAGAAAATTTTAAAATTCATACAACAAAAATATTTGCAAAAATATGCTTTATATTATTAGTTGATAGAAAATTATTATATTTCTCGTTACCATATTACTACGTGGTATTAATTATTATTTCATATAAAACTATGAGTACGTCTGATTTTGTTTTTTTTTTTTTTGGATACAATATCATCTCCTTAAAATAATATTCTAAATGTGAAAAATCAAAATTATATAATTTTAATATTTTTTGTTTCAACATTTAAACAATATTTTTGAATATTTTATAGAATTTTCAATTTAAATTAAACTTTATCCAAGTTAAACTAAACTTTGTCCAAGTTAAATTATACTTTGTCCATTTTAAATTAAACTCCGTTCATTTTAAATTAAATTTTGTCAATTTTTAATTACACTTGAAAAAGATTGAAAATGTAAGTGATACATAGATTATTATGAATAATGCCAGAATCCATGAAACACATGAAAATATATATAGAGTTAATTTCATTGAGAGCTCGGTTGAAGTATACTTGTCATCATATTCTCCAATGCTCAATCCCATCGAAAAAGCATAAAATGGACAAAGTTTAATTTAAAATGGACAGAGTATAATTCAAAATGGACAAAGTTTAGTTTAGATTATACAAAGTTTAATTTAAGTTGGAAAATGTTGAATTTAAATTGAAAATGCTATATATATCCAATAATATTCTATATCATGATCAAAATAATAAAAATAAAATTTTGAATAACTAACTAATTAATTTTGTTGTCATAACAAAGTCATCTCAAACTGAGAATGTTTTCTCATGGGTTATATAAATATCTTTGTAACGTATAGAGGATATTTTTGGAAATTTTTCATTAAAAAATAATGAGAATTGATACTGTACACTTTTAATAATTTTACATTCTTTACATAACAGTCAGGTATATAAAATCATGTCATATTCATTTTTATATAATTGCAATTCCTTTTTGTTTTTTGTTTTCACAGAAGACAATTATTTGATTTCACTTTACAGAGTATCGCCCAAATACACAACTTTCATGTGCAAATGACATGCAAACATGCAATCTATGAATCAAATTTATGTTAATCAATCATATGATTTAGATGATGAGGTTGCAAATAATATGGAATTCATGCACAAATTATAAAATAAAATTTTTAAACGTATAGATGAGAATTAATTGAATAAATAGCAATTAAGTACATATAGATATTTGTTATTGAAAAATAATTTTAAATTATTGAAAAGACATGAAATACATACATACGTTTCCAATTTTACATACACGTACATATTATGTGTTCAGTTTATTGTTAAAATATGCATTGATCTTCAAATTGTTTTTATTTTTATAATATGTGAAAAATTTTCATTATCCTATAGTCCCCCCTGTAGCCCATTATTACGTGTACAGTCTCTGTTTGGAGATAAGTCACTGTAAACAATAAACACAATTCGAGGAATTTGCATATTTTTGAAAACTTAGCTTCTGTCAGGCTATATTAGCATTTCATTTTCCATACAAAATTTTATTCATTCGTACTTTTTAATAAATCACATTCAATTTTTAATCATTAATTATATTATTATTATTTGTCTAATTGCAATTGTAATTATTCCTGTAATCTGTTAATTTTACATAATTTTATCTTTAACTATATAAGTATAATTTATGTATAGTACATAATGTTTTCAATTCTATATATTATTTACCTTTACATTATTACATTATATTTATATACATATTTGTTTTATTTTATTTTTAATTTATATTCATTTGTTTTTCTTTTTTTTAACAATTATTTTTATATTTTGCTTCTTTTATTACTTTTTTTTTTCAATTGTATTTCATTTTTTTTTCTAGTGTTTAAAAAATTATAAACTGGCCGCAATTATGGTGGCGTCGTTTCATTATTAACATAATATATAATACGATATTATATAATATAATACAGAATATAATAAATAAGGCACAAAAATACTAAATATACATATACATATATATATATGTGTATACATATACATATCATGTATATATTATATACATATGTATACATAAAATTTTAAAAAATTTTCAAAAAATAATAAAACACAAATTACAAACAAACAAACAAACAAAAAAATCAAATAAAAATACGTAGTATATTAATTTTCCGTTAAAAATTAAAATAACAAATATAAAATAAAGATTTTTATTTTAATTTAACAATAAAGTAATAAAAACAAAAAAAAAATCGTTTTTAAAACAAATTATACAAATTTATCAATAATAATAATTATTTACATAAGTACTACTACTGTACTTTATATGCGCATAATATACCGTATGCATAATATATACATAGTAATTATTAAAAATCGACCAAAGCTAGGCGTGTAGTTAAAAAAACAAAGCAAAAACAAAATAAAATAAATCATTAACGAGAAACACAAAAAAAAAGTCCAAAAATAAAAAAAATCCAATACCATATAAATTTTCTTATATTTCTTTCACATTTTTGTTAAACATTTTCACGTATTTTTCCTTCTTCTTTAAATATCTTACATAATTTAAAAATTAATTATTAAAAAATAAAACTTATATTATATATAAATAAAAATACATACATACATACAAAAAAAAAAAAAAAAAAAAAAAAAAAAAAAACAAACAAAAAAGAAAAAGAAAGAAAAAAAAAACTTTTTCTTTTCTTAAATGAAAAAAATAAAATGAATCAACAGTTTCATAAATATGTATTCGGCGATACTGAATTTGTTGTACCATCACGTTATATAGAGCTGAGCGCTAGAGGAAATGGAGCGCAAGGTGCTGTTTGGTGAGTAAGAATTAAAAAAGAAACAAAACAAAAAATAATAATTCCAAAGATATTTCGTTTAAATTATATACTCGTATACATCCTTTGATATCTTTGTAAAAAAATAAAATAAAATGAAATAAATAGATAAAGGTTGACTTCAAAGACTTATTTTGCTATTGGTCAAATTAAAAATTAAGCTTCAATTTATATTATTATGATTTATCAGGTTTAATTATTACATGCAATATATTGATAACATTTTAATTATACAATGAAGCTTAATTTTATGTTACCTACATATGAAATGACATTAATATAAGATTTTAATTGTAACAGAAGTTTTTTGAAATGTTGAAATTTGATATTTTTTTAAAATTCAAACAAACAAAATAAGAAAAATTACTTTCTAATTTCTAATATTGTACATAAATGTAATATTTATATATACGAGTATAGTACATACATACTTAAATTTTTGATTAATATGTATCATGGGTTTTTGGCTAAATATTACTAACAAAATATCTATTAAATAACATTACATTTGTTAATTATTTTAAAATAGTTTTAAATTACATATAAATATATATACATACGTATATATATATATATTTTTCGATAAAATAAAATGAAATAAAAGGGAATCTCATACTGTATTTCATATTTATTAATTGGAAATGGTAATATAAAATTTCTTGTATGCATACGAGTACATAATATGCCAAAATTACATATTATTTACATGCATACATAATTTAATCAGAGCATAATAAATATTCATAATTTCTACTTAATTTATTTTTCATAATTTAAAATGCTTTAAAACTAACAGCAATATACTAAAAATTCCATTATCTATACATATACATCCTTGATGTTAATAAAATTTAACAAATTTTACAGTACATATTGTACAGATATAATAAACAAAAAACATTTGTAATTTATTAAATATTTTTGAAGATATTACTTACATATATTGTAAGTAATTTGTCATATAGACTACGAATGAATTCATTGCCTGCAGACAAGAAATAGAAGGAAATACTCATAATATACTGCATGCATACTCAATCTGTTCCATATTGTTTATTTTCAAATTGAGAAACAAACTTACCTTTGTTTCTGAAAATTTTCTTTAAGTATTTTAAGAATTTTCGTAGATATACAATATTATGGTGTTGATGACGAAAAAATAATAATCAATAAAAAATGATGAAAATAATTATGATAATAATGTTAGAAAAACCACATCAAATAATCTTTTATCTGACTTCAAATGAATAAGAATAATGAAAAATTCTTAATAATTTAATTTACATTACTTATTTAATAAAATTAATAAAATTTTAAATGATAACTATCTTCCATTATCACACATATAATGTACCTGTTAATTAATAAGTGTGCAAAAGAATACGGTAAATATTTCCATTATCGAATAATTTAATAAAATAATTAAATTGGAAAATTTCAAATTCTTTCACTTTTAGAATTATCATTTTTTATTAAAGTTACTAGGCTGTTCGATAAGATAAGTCTTTATTCTGGGTGCGAAAATATGAAATTAAATTCAAAAGTTTCCCCTTTTTCAACGTAGTTATACCTTCAAGCACGATACATCTGTTCCATTGGTCTTTAATGCCGATTCTACATTCAATGCAGTGACTTCAACTTCGACTTTGATTTAATGGATATGTTTTAGAACTTCTACATTACATTCAATGCAGTAGACTTGACAACTAGCTTTACCTGCTAAGCAAGCTGTGATGAAGTCGAAAGTCAAAGTCCATGTTGAAGTCACTGCATTGAATGTAGAAGCGGCATAAGTTTTTTAATACTGACGACGTAGATCTATCAAAATCTTCAAAATACACGTTTGTTCGCGGCAATGATCGTTCAAAAAACTCCTGCCCTGATGCACGAACTCTCACGATTGATCATTCGATCAATAACAGTGTTTATACCAGTAAATTTTTAATTTTTATTGTTTCGACTGTACTTTAGCCACTACTGTGGAAATTTCCATTTCCACCAAATAAAGTTCATGAAAAAAACTAGAGTGAAATAATGAAAATATCATTTAACTTGATTCGTGGTAATAAACAGCAAATGAATGATAATTCGCTCCGAACGATCATAGGATTGTGTGTATTGTGTGTCAATAGCATTATTTAATCGCATTTGCATTACTGGTGAATAAATCGAAATTGAATAAATTTTTTTAAATTGAAATAGAAATAATACTTGATATTTATTATTTGTTTAACGAAAAATGAAAAAACATACCTACGAGATACGACACGAGTATAGATATATTATGTGGATATCATCTGTTAATTAATAAATTTTTACTTTATGCTTGTACGATATTTCCTGTTTTTTGGAAATAAATTTTATTAAAAATTTCAAACTTTTAGGAAATAAAAACGATGGTTTTCAATGTATTTATGATTTCCAAATGAATTGATTATTACACGGAAAAAGTATGCTTATACAGTAGAAACTCGAATGATTGCAACTTGTAACTAAAGATCACAAATACAATATAATATTTAGTACCAAAAATACAAATTTTTATTCATTAAAACTCTGTAGATAATGATTTACTTAATTAAAACATTCATGAAATAATGTTCATTTTTACTCAAACAGCTTATGCCCAAAATAGTTTACAATTTTGTATTACAGTTTGTTTGCATGCACAGAAAATAAGATACTTACACATGCATAGAATATAAATAAAGCAAGTTGTGTACTTACATATGTATATGTTCGAGTAAGATTTCTAACATTTTTCTTAAGATCACAATTTTCTATCGTATAAAAACATGTGCGAAATTTTTCAATCAACTGTTTTGGATCGGGCTCTACATACAATTTTAATCATAAGGCCGTTTTCAGACACTATACGATATATATATCGGATTTTCTTCAAAATATAATGTATTTTAATGAAACGTTGTCACACATGTCACAAAAAATTTTCGATTTGTCGCATTTAAAATATTATAAAGATATTGCGACATATCGTTGCGGCATGTCGTAGTGTATGAAAACGGCCTAACGTGTTTATTTATATATGTATTAAATACATAGCTAAAATATACAATCCGAGAGATCATTGAGACATTATTGCAGATAATACATATAAGTCACATATAATTAAATTCTGAATAATCGAGGTCCTGCTATATTTATACATACGTAATATATTTATATATAGGTAGGTAGTTAATAAGAGCTTTACTTTTGAACAACCTTATAGCATTGCATATTATTATTATTATTATCAATGCGAACTACTAATACAATTACTATACAAGTGAATGTGTGTGTGTATGTATATAATTTATATATAAAATAAAATATAAAATAATTTTTAACTTACTACCATAACATGAAATCATAATATAACTGCAAACTAACATTGTAAAAAAAAATTTTATGGATTTTTGTAAAAAACAAAAAAAAACAACTTTTTCCTTTAAGCACAAATTTAAATGTGCAGCAGGAAAGGAAAAAAACACATGAAAATTCTTTTGACATACATACATAAATGTACATAAAAATATACAATTATACATTTATGATAAACGTACATACATATACATGTATTGTATAACGTAAATATAAATCTGGGTAAACGGTAAACAGCAAATTATTGTGAGTACAGAACAAAATATATCGAGTATAAAAACTTTACTTTTATATTTAAATAATCGGAATTGCACTATATAAAACATACGTTCATTATTATATGTATAAATGCATACTAATATATTCATAGACGAGTAATTTATATACAGTGGTCGTCAAAAGTCTTTATGCACCTCAAAATGTTTGTAAAATTTAATACTCTCTCTTCCAAATAATCGTGAAAAAAAGTTTGTATCAAGAATCATCTAAGATTCATCTTTAACATTATACAGGATTATATGAGCGTACAAATACTTTTGTTTCGTAATTTTTGGACTTTTTTTTTTAAATACATATATTTTTATAACTTGAGAATGAACAGAGATGTATGAAAATCAAATTTCCGGAATAATTTATGAATAACATTCAGGGTTTCATTTGTGCAAAATATTTGAAAATAATATTCATTTGATTTTGACTTATAGACATCCAAAGTTTAAATTTGAAAATGTACAAAGAATTTTGTTGTCCACTGTATAACTGTGATTACTTCTTATACTCTCTGCAAACCTTTGTAGACACATAATATGTATTTATGTGCATCTACATATGTATATAATTATATCTACATTTATATCCAACTACATTCTATTGTTTATTTGATCTCAATGTATATAAACGTATTCTACATAATTTTATGCATTATTTCTTTGTATATTTGGTTTTTTTCTTCCATAAATATATCTACATACGTATGTATGTATATACCTCTCAAATGTACCTGTTAAAAAAAATATTAACTTTTATTTTTTAATTTTTTGTTGCAAAATAAATAATAAACGTAAAATATGTAAATTAAAAATAAATCAGTCGTCGTTTCTAGACGATTTTAATTATGACTATTGCACCATGTAAATGCACAGGTACATATGTTATTTTTGTACATAAACATACAAAATTTAGAGATATAAATATACGTATATCTCTAAAATACATATATCTACATCTAATAAATCTGATAAACTGCAGTTCTTCAATGATCATTTTCCACCTTTGAAAATTTTTATAATCACAATCTTCTTTCACCGTCAAATTAAGTTCCTGACACTCTCCAATAGACATTTCATTTAACTAATGTACAAAACACAATCAAAGCAAATATCTTTCAGCAGCAGCAGCGGAAAAAATGTTCGACGAAGCGAACATTAGAAACACGTTCGAATCAGATTATGCTTTCTGTCGTCAAACTCATATAATTCGATATCATACAGTTCTTGTTTGTATAGCACTCTAGCAGGCACCAAGTAAATTTCAATTTTCTTCAATCGTTTTTATTAGCAGAATGTTTTTATTTTGATGCTTCTGCTTTTATTGTGTAAGCAGCAGCACTAATGTAAAATAAATTAATCGAAACGCCACCACATAAATAACATATGTATATCTTTTTAATTTCTGATTATAGACGGAAAATTGAATGATCATTGAAGGATTGTCGTCCACCATCAGTGGACTAGTATCTACATAATTTTAAATCAAATCAACATTATTATTATTTCGATTATTAGGCTGAATGTTTAACATATTAATACGGCATTGATGAATAATTCAGCATATCAAAACCTGAAGCTGAATTATGCATTAATACACCTCATCGATCTTATTTTAATATTTACATATATAAGCTTTATTCTTATTAATTTTATTTTTTTAAATTCATCTAAAATTTGTATTCTTTTAGTTTTGTTTCACTTCCTTTTTTTTTTTGCTTTGTTTTTGTGATTTGTTTTTCTTTTGCTTTTAATGTTTTAATTAAAAAATATAATTTCATTTTGGATCATGAACATGATAATATATAGTGCATATGTATGTATATGTAGGCACACTACTACACTCATTTCATAATTAATTTTTTTTGTTTTTATTATTTTATTTTAATATCTTTATCATTTTACATAATTTTATATTATTTTTTTGTTTTGGCAAATTTTTAATAGCTGCTTTAGATTTAGCAATATGATCAAAATCAACATTTTTTCATTGAGTTTTTTTGGAACAATGTTGAATTTGATTTGAAAAATGTTGATTTTGTTTGAAACGATATTGTTTTTGATTGAAACAATGTTGGATTCCACTGGGAAAAGGTATATTCATGAGTAGTTGCGATTGCGAGTAGATGGCTTCGCACAGACATTTACCTTATTTACTCGCAAGTACCTGAAATTGCTAAATCGAAAGCACCTAATAATAATAATAATAATAATAATAATAAAAATAGTATGTATGTACAATAATTAAGTAGTTTAGATCTTTAAATTTAATATATTTTTTTTTTTGTGTTAAAAATAAATCTGATTTTAATTATTTACATATTTAATTTTTTATGATTATCTATTTTATTATTTTGAGAAAAATTTAAAAATACGAAAAAATAATAATAATAATAATAATAAAAAAACCACTAGTAAATTATAGTTTTTATTAAGCAAAATTCATACATGCTGCCATATTGTATGTAAATAATTAATTTTTTTGAAATATTTCCTTTATATAACAATTATTAACTACTATATTACATATTTAGATTCTTTTGATTTCTCATAGTTTTTTTTTATTTTTATTGTCAATCAATCAAAATTTGTATCTTAATTAAATTTAGATTAATAATTTACATTTGATGATAACAATTCTTTTATTTTCTCACTTTAAAAAAAAAGAAATATTTTTTTTTCATTTAAAAAACAATAGTAGAAAAAGTAAAAAAAAAAAAAGTTTATTTAAAAATATATATGTATAGATTTTTTTTTGTTATGTTATATTTGATTTTCAAAAGAATTATAAAAGAAAATAATTTCAGCGCTGCTTATGATACTGTGACCGAACAGAATGTGGCAATAAAAAAATTATCACGGCCATTCCAAAATGTAACGCACGCAAAGCGGGCATATAGAGAATTCAAATTAATGAAATTAGTAAATCATAAAAATGTAAGTAAAAAAATAAAGAACAAAAAAAACACTCTAATAAACAAACAAACAACAAATAAAAAATATATATGTAATTATAATAAAAATAAAAAAAAAATGAAATTACCTATCATAAATTATTTTTATATTTTTATATAACTAAGTGAAATAAATTAGTGTACCTATAATAATATAAATTATTGTAAAAATAGTTTTAAATCCAAAACAAATTCTCAAAATGTTTTTTTTATTTTTTTTTTTATTGTTTTAAATAATGTATTTTGCATATTGAATTCATTGAATCTATAATATAAATTAAAATATAATTATTTTTAGTGAATGTTTATTGGAATATTAATATACGATATTTTTTAAATGAAAAATTCCAATAATTCTCCCAATAATCCATTAATGTATGCAAATAAATAAAAATGTACATACATACATACATTTATAACTCGTACATATATTTAAATCTCTACATACATTAGCTGTGTTCCTTTCACGTGAGCAAAGTACTTAAAAATCAGTTTGGTTTAATACTTCACTAAATTTTTATGTGTGAACTGCTCAAACAATTTTTCAAAAGTATTTCACTCATACTTTGTAAGTATGTAGTTACGTTATTTCTTTCTACCAGATGCCTTTTTAGTTTCACATTATCCAACAAATGGAAATTGACTGTTTATGTTAGATTTCTTGGTATAAACAAATATCAAAATGGAGTGTTTTATATAAATTTTTCAAATTTAAAGTAAAATAATTTTAAGCTTATCTTTTGCTTCACTTGTCAATTTTATTTATGTTTCTTTGAATAGTTTGAGTCATTGCTAAAATAATTGCTTAGAAGTACTTCGCTCACGTGAAAGGAACACAGCTATTGTGTACATATAATGAAAACATAAATTTTTTTTCACATTTTCACTATATAAATTGTAAATACAAATATGCATATGTACATGTATATGTACATACATACATACTTCTTGTAACATATACATACGTATTGAAAAACATGAAAAACGAAAGAAAAAAATAAATAAATTGCATAACATATAAATAGAAAAAGTAGTTAGAGTTTATTAGTGCACAAGTTTTGAATTTATACTTTCACGGTTAAGGGTTGATTATTTTGATTTTTACTTATTTATTTATTTATATATATATTTTTTTTGTATTTTTAAATATACATAAATGTACATTACATACTCTGTTGTACAGTTTAATGAGATTTATTGAATTTTTTGCTTCAAGTTTCATTACATTTGAATGTGCATAATATATGTACATAAATATGATATGTGTAGCTATATATGTACATATTACATATAAATGTATTTGATTATGATAAAATACAAGTAATGTACTCGTATTTATGTACAACAGTACTCAGAGAAACTGCCTACAAATTTGTATGCAGTTACTCGTACATTATATCATATCGTAAAAATTTCCTCTTTTCATTGTACAAAATAATTCGTTTTATTGTTGTTGTTGTTGTTGTTGTTGTTGTAGTTGTTATTATTATTTAGAATAAGAATAAGAAGAAAAATAATAACGATGAGAAAAGTCAAAAATCTAAAATGTAAAACTCTAAATTGTAGACCATCAACAAAACAAAAATGGATAACATCTTCTGAATTATTTATTATGTTCGCATATATGTAATTTTAAAATGAATTTAGTTGTAGTTTTAATTGTTTAAATAAATTTTGAATCTGAGATGATTATTTATAAATAATATTTAATAACAGGAAAATTGATAATATTTTAATACTACATAATTATTAGTAGGACTCGTGATTTTTTCTCAAAGTAAAAATAAGTTTATATGAGTCAGACTCGTGATTAATTTACAAGGGGTTAAAAGTAGGTTTCGACTTTGAAAAATTTCGAAAACAACAACGATTTTACATACAAAATTTAAAAAAAAATGACTTTGCATACCTTTTAGGTGCTAATAAAAATGTTTTTTTTTGAATATTTTGATGAAAAAGAACATAATTTTATTTTGTTAATAAAAATGGAAATATAACAAAGAATTTTATACTTTTTTTTTGTAAACTCTTCAGAAAAGTCCAAATTTTATTTTGATACCAAAATCACATAGTTATATGAAGATTTAATGTATGAAAATAGAATTCAAAGTTGAACGATTTTTCAATAGAAAACCCTCTCCTATTTTAAGAACTATAACTAAATTTCAGCACCTAAAATCAAAAATGTGCTATATTCAAGCACAACAATATCCTTCAGCCTATCTATATTCAAAATTTCAAAGAAATTGATCAATCAGTATTTGCTGTACGAGGTGCATTTGGAAGCCGAAAAATCGAAATTTTGACAACTTTGACACCCTGTAAAAAGGAAACAAGGACATTTTTTAAAAAAAAACGCTCCATTAAGCACCACAATTCCTATCAAAGTATCTATGTTTCGAATTTCATTGAAATCGGTTAAGTAACTTCGGAGATAATTGGTGCACAAGATAGCAGATATCTCGAATCCTAATCTTAATTAAAATAAAATTTTTACAATAAATACAATAAATGTGTAACAATTTAGAAAATTTTAATTATAAAAAAAAAATACATATTATGTATACATATACTTAAAAATAAAATTTTAAATTTTAAATATACAAATTATTACTTATTATTAATTTTTAATTATTGTAATTTTTATTTTATTTAATTTTTTCATAGATAATTGGTCTGTTAAATGCATTTACTCCTCAACGCACACTTGAAGAATTTCAAGATGTATATTTGGTTATGGAACTTATGGATGCAAATTTATGTCAGGTTATACAAATGGATTTGGATCATGACAGAATGTCATATTTATTGTACCAAATGTTGTGCGGGATAAAACATTTACATTCAGCCGGTATCATACATAGAGTAAGATATAAGTATATACAGTTATTACATTGCATACTTTATATACGTTATTTAATAAAAAAATAATAAAAATAAAATAAAATAAAAAAAATACATACACTATGTATATAAAATAAATAAAAAAATATATATATTTTAATTTCTTTCTGTCTATTTTCTAAAAAAAAAAAAAACAACAAAAAAAAAACAAACAAAATATAGGATTTAAAGCCATCCAATATAGTTGTTAAAGCAGATTGTACTTTAAAAATTCTTGATTTTGGTTTAGCTCGAACAGCTGGTACAACATTTATGA
This sequence comes from Villa cingulata, assembly GCA_951394055.1. Lineage (NCBI taxonomy): Eukaryota > Metazoa > Arthropoda > Insecta > Diptera > Bombyliidae > Villa > Villa cingulata. Next base: position 59,319,209 of record OX596018.1, on the reverse strand, counting down.
TGACACCATATGTAGTAACACGTTATTATAGAGCGCCAGAAGTTATTCTTGGTATGGGTTATACAGAGAATGTTGATATTTGGTCAGTTGGTTGTATTATGGGTGAAATGATACGTGGAGGCGTTCTATTTCCTGGAACTGATCATATTGATCAATGGAATAAAATAATTGGTATGTACATAATATATTATGTTATATACATTTTATTTTATAAAAAATTTATTTAATAATAATTAATTTTTTTTTTTATTATTTTATATATATAAATAATCTCTAGAACAATTAGGTACTCCATCAACATCGTTTATGCAACGTTTACAACCAACAGTCCGTAATTATGTAGAAAATCGGCCAAGATATTCAGGTTATTCATTTGAAAGGCTATTTCCAGATGTATTATTTCCAAGTGATGCAACTGAGCAAAGCAGACGAAAAGCTTCAGAAGCTCGAGATTTATTGAGTAGAATGTTAGTTATAGATCCAGAACAACGTATTTCAGTAGATCAAGCATTATTACATAGCTATATAAATGTATGGTATGATGCTGAAGAAGTGAATGCCGTAAGTTAATTAAAAAAAAAAAAAAAAACAAACAAAAAATTTACAACAACAAAAATAATAATAAAATACAATCTACATTACAATTATAAATATCTCATTTACATTTATTTTTTTTTTAAATTCGTTTCTAATTAATAGCCTGCTCCTGAGCCATATGATCATAGTGTTGATGAGAGAGAGCATACCGTTGAACAATGGAAAGAATTAATTTACCAAGAAGTTATGGAATATGAAGCTCGCGGTGGTAGTGCTGCTGATGGACGGTAGAGATTAAATAATTATATAATAAATAATATAAAAAATAATAAATTAATAAAATAAAGTCAGGAGCAAATTATGCCGATAAATAAATTATCATATTAATATATAATAATAATAATAATAATGATAATGATAATGATAATAATGAAGACGACAATTAACGTTTAAATATGATGAGATAATGTTGATAAAAAGTACATAAATCGTATTATGTAAATACATACTATAAATAATGGTAATTTAATGATTGATAATAAATAAATAAATAAATAGTAATTTAAATAAAATGAATGAAAAAAAAAATAAATAAATAAATAAAAAGAGTTAGTGCATCGCCCAAAATCGACAGTTTACTTAATTTATTTTTAAAAAATTAATTTATTTTTTTTTGTTTTTGTAGCCACAATAATCAATAAATTTGTGACAGCTAAATAATAAGAAAGAAAAAAAAATAAGTAATAAATAAATAAATAAAAAAGTAATGTAGTTTACAAGAAGAAGAAAAAATAAAAAATAAAAAAAAAACATATTATATAATAATATAAATAATAATGAAAAGAAAAAAGACCTCTTTTAAATATAATTTGGCTTAAAAGTTTGTGTATTTATTTATTTTGATAAATTTACAAGTAATAAATTAAATTAAATAAAAATGAAAAAAAAAAAAAACTAATACATAGAAAGGATAAATTATAACATAAAGATTAAAATGAGAAAAAAAAATAAATAAAATAAAATAAAATAAAATAAAATAAAATAAAAAATTAAGAGAAACAAATGTATAATGTGATGTCAACTGTGTGACATTGTATGATCATTTTATAATTCTTGAAATATAGATTAAAATTAGATTTTAATCCATTAATAGATGATTATTTATTTTTGTTTTGTTTTTTTTTTTTTTAAGTTTTTTTTTAAAAAAAATTTTTGTTTAAGTTTTCCCATAACCTGTTCATTGATTTTGTCATCATCATCATTTTATTACCAATATTATAATATTGAAAATTCAAATTTGTAATTTGCTTTTTACAAATTTGTAAAACTTAATATAAAAAGTCAACACCTTTCGATTATTATGTATGTACATATATATGAATATGTAATGTTCTTCATATATTATCTTAAAAGGGGGAAAAATTAAAAAAAAAAAATATTTAATAATTAACGTAAATATTTGAATAATCAATTTATTTGATTGTGAATAAGTAGTAAACAATTGTTTTCTTATTTTGAGTTGTTAATTTTTTGTTTTTTTTCTTTTTGTCTTTCTTTTGAAAATATTAATTGGAATTTTCAAAATTTAATTCATAATATAATATAGTGATGCAAAAATGTTTCAGAACAAAAGGTAAGTATGTACATACCTATAGGTTTTTTCAAGATTTCGTTTTTGATTAAAAACAATATTTGCTTATTATGTCTGGTATCAAAATCTAAACAAGACGTTGAATTTATTATCGTCAATAAAAATAATAATAATTTTGTTTTCAAAAATCAATACTTTCTTTATCTATTTTTTTTTTTTATCAAATTTATATCTTCTACTTTTATTAACATCACTGAGTAATAACTTTCTTCCAGCAATACATACGAACGGTAATCATTTATTGTTTTTTTTTTCAAGTATTATTTTTCTAATTGTAAAAATATGTCATTATCATTGAAATCCTTCAATTTCACAATAATTTTTTATTTTTGCCGAACAGAAATTGGTTGGTCTTCAATTATTATATTTTTCTAATATGTTGCACAGTTGATTTACTTTAATTGAAAAATATTTGCAATATCACGTATGTATGTTTTTTACCTTTTTGAGAGTGGCCACAAAATCCTCCAGAAAAAAAAAAATTATTGAGAACAAAATATTTATGCACTTTTTAATGATTTCACTTTAAAGGACTATGTAATATTTTCGATTTTGAGTACTACATATTATTCTTTGTGTGGGGCTCCATGCTAATCTTCTTTGCATCTTTTCAATTTTAGTTTATGTTTTCGATTTTACGCGACATCATTGCGCAGAGTACCATGCTAATCTTCTCTACATCTTTCCATCGGGGATTTCGTGCCTAACCTTTTTTCAATACTATATTATCAAAGATATTATTTATAACACGTTTTTTTTTTTTGCATTTCTTCATGATACGAATTCTAAATAACTAATTTTAATATAAATTTACAGTTCCTACAATTATATTCATATTCAATTAAGCACGACTATATGAACCGTCCAGAAAATTTTTTTAAGAGTTATGATTAGATGTTAAGAGAAAGAAATTTTAACAATCTTTATCCATTTATAATTTTCGTCATTTTTGTACCATAATTTTCTTCAAATTTGGACTAAATAAAGTTCAAAGGATGAAATTAAGTTTTAAGGGGAACAAATTTTTAATATGATTTTTATTTTTTATTTAAAGTTATAAATTTGCTTTAGTTTTTCTAGATTTTATTACTAGACATAAAACATGCTTGTTTCTAATTAAAAACGAAAAGAAAATAAAAACTTACCTTTATCCTGAAACTTTTTTGCTATTCTATGTACACACCACTAGAATATTTTACAATTTCATTTTACATAATATACATATATGTACATCTATGTATGTAATGTGTGTTATGTAACTTTACAGGATTCCTTTTATTTTTAATTTTTTTTTTTCATTTTGAATTATTTTCAAAATGATATGCAATATTTCTTCTAATTATTGTAAAATAATGGTTTAAATAAAAACAATAAAGAACATGTTTTGTATAAAAATTTTATTTGTAAAAAAATCATATTTCTAATTCGGAATTATCTAAAACATCAAAGAATCGATTACCATATTATTTTTCATTATTTCCTAATGACTAAATTTAAAAATTAAATGAATTTAATTATAAAATTATCGTGTAATTCTAATTTATAAAATAATTATGTATAGTTATTAAAATGTTCATTGATGGTTACAGCGAAAAAAGGATTAAAAAAGGAAAAATAATATGGTTTTGATTCTCATAATGCATTCGAAACATTTAAATATGCACTACTGTCTTTTTATGTATCTAATAATAAAAAATCACTTATATATCAAGGATACTGAATCTTACTCCTAATATTTTGATTGATTTTTTTTTTTAAAATGCATTACGCTGGCACTAATTTACGATTGAATCCATCGAAATAAGGATGTACTAAAATTTGTTTAGCTGAAATTCTTTTCTCTGGATCATATGTTAACATTCTTTGAAGTAATTGTAAGCCATTCGCATTTAAATTTTTTACTTGACTACATAATTGATTATTTGTCCAACATGGAAATGTCGTCTTGTAATCAGTTAATGTAGTTACGCCAGGCCATATTTCTTCAGTTGGTGTTCTCAATATTCTAAAAGCAATTAAATTAACATTTAAAATTATATATAAAATCAATTATATATAAAGTTACATATACCTGAACATTCTAAATAGTTGATCGATTTCCGAGTCACCCTGAAATAAAGGTTTACGTGTAGCCATCTCAGCAAAAATACATCCGATAGACCAAATATCTACTGGACATGAATATTTCTGTGCGCCCAATAATACTTCTGGTGCTCTATACCATAATGTGACAATTTCATGAGTGTATATTCTTACTGGAATCCCAAATGTTCTTCCCAAACCGAAATCTGCTACTTTTATTATACCAGATTTATCAATTAATAAATTTTGTGGTTTCAGATCTCTATGAAATATTCTACGGCAATGACAAAATAATATGGCGCTTGTTATCTGATATAAATAACTTTTCACTAGCTCTGGTTCCAACATTTTATTGGCTGGAAGTGTATCCATATATCTTTTCAAATCCATTGATAAAAATTCAAAAATTAAATATAAACGATTATCTCCCAATAGCACGTCTTGTAAGCAAACGATATTCGGATGTTTAAGTTCTTTCAATATTGAAATTTCTCTGCATAATTAAATAAGTTAAATAAGTTACGATACGATGATGTGTTCGGTTCATTAATTTCATTTTTACGAAATCATCAATTTCAATTTTCTTACCTTAATGCAGTCGATGGTACTCCTTCATCTTCGGACTCTAATCTAATTTTTTTCATTGCAACTATTTCACCGGTTTTTTTATTACGTCCTTTATATACAACTCCATATGTCCCTTCACCAATTTTTTCTATTTTTTGAAAGTCTTCCATTTTAACATGCAATCAGCTATTTTTTTTTTTAATAAAATGTTCTATTATAAACTAAAAACTAACAGATGTTGTCTTATCATTTAAATTAAATGTATGTGCAGTGCAGTTTTTGTACCGATAGTTAAATTTAAAGAACAAGTATTTTTAACAAATTTATATTTTTTTTATAATACACAAAATTTAACACAAAACAAAACCATTACTTTTACATATTTTAAGTCAAATGTACGTAAATTTTATATTATATTGTATTTCTATTATTTCTTTTCTACTTCTGCAGCAAATTTTATTCCATTAGTATAGTTATAGTTTTTAGCAAAATGTAATAGTAATAATAGCATTTTCTTTCTTCCTTTCTTTCATTTTCCTACTGAGCAGCACCTTGTTAGTTAGCTTGTTACTTGTTTTATGTTTTGACAATTGATACTTGCCGCCTTAAACATTTCATTTTCAATTACATGCTGGGCTGGCAGGTGTCGCAAGACTTACTAAAAAATTATTCTTACCAATTACCAGTTACCATTTCTTTGACATACATATTTTAAATTTAAATAATTCTCGTTTTTAGTTTATTTGAATCTTTAAATGTATCAAATATCGAAATATCTAAGGCAGAAGATCTCAGCCTCAGCTACCAGCGCTTCCTTTCTTAATTTTAATTATGTAAATTCATTTACTTAATTAATAAATAATAATAATAATAAAATATCAAATATATTTAAAATGATTTTCAAATTAAAAATTTAATACAAAATTTAATTAGTCGTTGTAAGCGTCTATCATCATAATTCCTGTACATAATCTCTATGTAATCGACAAGCTTTTATCTGTTTTTAGTAAACTAAACCACTACACGTATGTATCTAGGAAATGTTAGCAGAACATTTCTGTGTTGGTGGTCCAAATATGAAGATAAGACTTTGATACCGCACATTTTTCTAAAAATTTAAATGGATAATTACAAAATTTTAAGTAAAAAAAACTACTAGTGTTTATTATTTACTACTATATCTAGTATGCATTTATTTAGCATTTAGTCTGTGTTTTATTTTCATTTAAGAAATACAAATTCTTAATGTAATTTTAAATAAAATAAAATTTATGAATATATTAAAGACGAATATGATAATATAATGACATGACTCAAATATGCTTTGTAATCAAGTATAAAAATAAAAATAAAAAAAAAAAAACCGGAGAAAATTAACTAAAATAAAACTAAATATAAAATTAATTCATGTATATAAAATGTATATACATTTCTATTTTAAATTGCAGCTGGAAAAAAATTTTGTCTGGCTCCCTTAAAATAAGGATGAATTAAAATATTCTTGGCAGAAATTCGTTTGGCAGGATCGTAAATTAGCATTTGTTGGAGCAAATCTAATCCATTCATATCTAAAGTCTTTACTTGTCCGTACAATTCATATTGAACCCAACATGGGAATGTTGCCTTAAAATCAGCTAAAGATGTAACTCCTGGCCAAATTTCTTCGGTTGGGGTTCTCAGTATTCTGAAATATAGGTAAGCAAAAAAAAAAAAAATTAAATAACAAAAACTATTAAAACTAATAGTTAAAATTAATCCCACCTGAACATTCTAAATAGTTGATCGATTTCCGAGTCACCCTGAAATAAAGGTTTACGTGTAGCCATCTCAGCAAAAATACATCCGATAGACCAAATATCTACTGCACAAGAATATTTTTGTGAACCCAATAGTACTTCTGGTGCTCTGTACCATAGTGTAACAATTTCGTGAGTGTACACTCTCACTGGTATCCCAAATGTTCTTCCCAAACCGAAATCTGCTACTTTTATTACTCCAGTACTGTCAATTAATAAATTTTGTGGTTTCAGATCTCTATGCAAGATCCTACGACTATGACAAAAATGTATGGCATTTGTTATTTGAAACAGATAACTCTTCACTAATTTTGGATCCATCAATTCATTTAATGGCAGTGAATCTATGTATTTTTTTAAGTCCATCGATAAAAATTCAAAAATCAAATATATACGACCATCTCCCATTAGTACATCTTGTAAACAGACGATATTCGGATGTTTAAGTTCTTTCAATATTGAAATTTCTCTAAAAAAAAAAATAATTGAAACGGCAGGTGTTCATTATATGATACGTCATGTTTACATTTTGCTTAATATTATTTTACATACACGTTTCTAAATTGCAAGAACTTACCGTAATGAAGTTGATGGTACGCCTTCATCTTCTGCTTCTAATCTAACTTTTTTCATTGCAACTATTTCACCAGTTTTTTTATTACGTCCTTTATAAACAACTCCATAAGTACCTTCACCAATTTTTTCAATTTTTTGAAAATCATTCAATGTTAAATCATCGTGCAATACCATATTATCAAATAACTTTTTTATATTCTTTAAATATACAAATACAAACGTAAAATATCACAAAATATTGTTAACTTAATTTTCTTTTATATTGCAATCAATAAATTATTTATTTATTACTTTTTTCATTAAATTTTTAAATCAATTAAGAAAAACAAGCCTACTAATCACTAATTAAACGATTGTTAACCGTTCATTCTTATTTAAATTTTCAATTTTATTAAATGACGAAACGTGAAACAAGGTTTCAAAACCAGAACAAAATATGAAACACTGTGTGACAATCTTTGATGGAATTGAACTGTAATTAATTTGTTTTTGTTCTATTTCATTTTCTACCGTCACTCACTGTCAACTACTATATGCATACAAGAGTAAAGAAAATAGATATACAAACTCTTTACTCTATGCGTCGCTGTATGCTGACAATGCCATATGCCATATGTTACTTCAATTTTAAGACGTTTCATTTCTAATTTCTAGAAATAAAATAAAAGTAAATTAAAATTAGTTTTTGTGTGCTGAAATGGAATATAAAAATCATTTGTTCATTTTTCATAATATTCCCATTCTTTCTTTCCTCTGACGTCTGACTTTGATACTACTACAGTCACAGTCAAAATGTTAACCTGGACTTGGAATTGGAAATTGTAATTAACTGGTACCATAGACAAACGAATATAGACTTCTATTCTAGTATAAAATTATTTTTACAAAAATTAAAGAAGGGATGGATCGATGGATGCAGTATATAATAAGGACTCTGCACCATCATTTGCAATGATTATTAAAAGGTGGTCGAAAATTTTATCACCTCGCGGGTACTCTAAATATGACATTTTTTAATTTGTACTGAAACTTCACTTATTTAAATAACTGTTCTGAACTAATTAATATGCATGTGGGCATGAGCCTGTATTCTGTATTTATATTTTATACTCGTTCGATAACCCCCTCTATCCAATAAAGTCAAATTTTTCGTAATATTCCTACCAGAATTATATCAGGCCAGAAATACATGGACCGCCCCTTGTATATCATATACCGTTGTCAACAGCTGCTTTTAAGACAAATCTGCAGAATATTTTGGCAGAATACAATATCTAATGTATGTAGAGTTATGGGAGAGAACAGCACATAAGTCATTGAGATCCATGATCTTCATCTTAGTACATAAATGGAATTGGATAGGACACACACTTAGAAAACCAACATCGTGCATATGTCGACTGGCTTTAAATTGGAGCTTTCAAAGTACGTGACATAGAAATGAGGTCGCCCACGAAACACCTGTAAAAGAATAGTTTTTAAGGATTTAAGGAAGTCGAACAACAGGGGAATTCATGGAAGGAAGGGAAGAAATTAGCAGGAAAGAGTCCGCTGGAAATGTTTTGTGAGCGACGCAAAATTTTTTCTGTCTACTGATGAGAAGCATATTATATTATCCCTTTATCATTTCATCACCCTCTACCTCCTATCCCTATTGAAAAGTAAACATTTTTATCAAATTAAAATTAAATAAAAATAAAATTAAAATTAAATTAAATATCATTTTCTTTTCTATGAAATTTCATTTATTAACCTATATTATTTAAATTGTTTTTCATTACATATACATTGTCTTTAAATTTAATAAACAAAAAAATAAAAAGTTTTTTTTTTCTTCAATACATTTTCATAATTTTGTGTTTTTAACTTCTTTTTTTTTATTATTTTTATTTATTTATTTTTTTGTATTAAATAATCATACATATTTTTTGTTTATGCAATTAAATACATCATACAATTAGTACATATATTAATTTATGTTTAATAATGAATTGCATATTAGTAGATATATATTACATAAAATATAGTTTAAAAAAAATTAAGTAAAAAACAAAACAGAAATAATTAAAAAATAATGAAAAAAAAAATAAAAACAAGAATTATAACAAATAATTTATAACGAAAAATAATCTTTTCTTATTAATAAATATTCTACATTATTACATGCTTTTTTCTTTACATAATTCATTATATTATACATATATACCTTCTATATATATACGAGTATACTATAGTACTTCTGTATATTATCGTTTTCAGTTATGTACATACATACCTATATAAATTTTTATTTTTTGTATTATGTTATTTGACTTTTTCCATTTTTAATTTTGTTTTTGTTTTTATTGCATTATACCTAATTTATGTCTAATAATAAAAACAAAATAATACAATATATTATTATAAATAATTATTTAATTTATTCTGTAATAAAATTTGTTACGTATTATTATTATTATTTTTTTTTCGTTTTTAAAATATTTTTTTTTTCTTTTCACTTTTATTTTCATCTTTGTTTTTTTTTTTAACTTAATAATTTCTACATTATTCTTATTATTATTACATTATACACGCTTGTTTTGTTGTTATTTGTAATTTTGTTTGATTTCTTTTAAAATTTCATATTTTATGCGCGTATACGTTATAAGTGATGAATGTATGTATGTATATGTAATCTATGTATTTCTTTCTATATATTGTATATGAATATACGTAATATAAAAACAAATCATACTTTTTTAATTATATATATTAATATAATTTCACTAAAACTTTTGTCCTTGCAATAATTATCATAATCTTATATAGGAAATACTCATTGTGTGTTTTAAATTTTTTATTTTTATTTTTTTGTGTTTTTTTTTTTATTTATTTGTTTATTTATTTATTTATTGGTTTTTGTTTGTTCCATTATAATATGAGCTTCAATTTATGTATGTGTATGTACATATACATTTTATTTGATTTATTTCTTTGTATTACAATATATTTTTTTTTTATTTTTTTTTAAATTATGTATGTATAATATTTTAATTATATAAATATTTTTTTTTTTGTATTTGTTGACTTTTTTTTTTCATTTTTTTTTTATGTAAGTATTTTTATACGTATGTATGTATGTATATATGTGATTTATAAATAGGTATGTATATATATATTTTATATAATTTGATTTTGTTTTTATTTACTATTTATATTCTTTCAATCCTTTTTTATAATATAATTATATGTATATAATATTTATGTTTGTATATATGTAGTATATGTATGTAATATCAACACAAATTCTTTTATTTTTCTTTTCCTTTTATCGTTAATCAACATTTTTATTTCGTTTTTTGTTTTTGAATCTTTTTATTTTTATATTCATTATTTTGTTATAAATTTATATATCATTTCTATCTTTGCTTCGAAATTTTTAATTTTTAATTTTTCATTTTAGTTTTTTACATTTAAATTAAAAATAATTCACAGAACATTTTTTTTATTTCAATTTCTTTTAAACAAAACGTAAATTAAATAAAAACAATAAATATAACTTAAATTAAATATACCTACTATACGAATATGTATATGTAATGTATATATGTATGTACGTATATATATGTAGTATAAAATATAAATAAATAAAAATCAATTTAAAATGAAAATAACAAAAACAGGAGGTACCTACATTATTATGAAATAAAACAATAAAATATTTTGACTAACAATTTTTTTTTAATTTTTTTTTTGTTTTTTTAATTATCACATTGTAAAAGTATTTATATTTATGGTATGTATAAGAATTTTATAATTTTTTTTTATTTTTTTCTTTTTTTTTTTTTTAATATTTTAACTAGATTTTATTTTTTTTAATTTTATTTCACTTCATCATTTATAATAATCTATTGAACGTTTTTTTTATTTTCCATTTTCTTATTTCAATCATTTTATTCATTATTTTATTTTCTTTTCTTAATGTAAATGTTACGTCTAATTTTTGCAATACAATACTATATATATATTTTGTTTTTTTTTTTTGGTTTTGTGTTGGAAATTATATAATTAAATTTATATGTGTGTATATATGATTTCTGTACTTTTATTGAATTTAATTTATATTTTATTTATTCATTTTTTTTTTTCATTTTTATTCTTTTATTAAAATTTATTTAAATTTGTTTAAATAAATAAATAGAAAATCGCGCAAATTATACATACATATAATTGTATAAGTAAAATATTACAAATTATTTGAATTGTATATCCTGTTGTGAAAGAAGATAGAGAAAGATAATATTCATATGTAAATGTGTATGTATGTATATAGGAAAGGGGATAATGATTTTGCTTAAAAACTATGAATGTAATTATTTATATTCAATATTATAATTTATGTATATTTGCATGCATACTTAATGAGTGTGAGTATATAAAAAGTGATTTATATTATTATTTATGTATATGTATATGGAGCATAATAGCTTGTGTATAAAGATTTTTTTTTTAAATGTAAGTATTTTCCTGTTTTTATTTTTTTTTATTTTTAAACAAATTTTTTTTTAAATTGTTATTTTTTAAGGTTTTTATTTATTTCTTATTAATTTCTTTCTTTTTTCTTTTTTTTTTTAATTTTAAGAAGCTGCAATAATTTTTAGATTATAAAATTTTACTTGTATGTATATGTATATGTTTATATACATTATAGAGCAAATGAAAATTTACTATAAAATTTACTTTATTTCATATTTCATTTATCCATTTGAGTCAGTGTAGTTTTTAGATCTGCTTCAGACACATTATAGATAGGAAGGAGACTATCTTTTGTTGTAATTTGCTGTCTAAATTGTATAATGTAAGACTTTGAAATTATACATCATGATGTACATGATGTAGAGTTAAGCATAAAAAATAAAATACATCCCCCTTAAGCTTTTAGTATAAATTTGCATCATTTAATTTCATTTGAATCATATACACCATATGATATGAGAAATATGAGTATTTTATACGAGAATATTCATTTTCAAAAACATTAAATAATGTTTTTAGAGTATAGGGTTTTCCAATAAGGACATAACAATTTTATATTTAAATAATATACAGAATAATTAAGATATAAGATTGAAATTTATTCCAAACGAAGTACACATATTACATTTAATTATATGGAATTCGATCTCATTCATATGACCATCACCGCGTGCAGGTTTGCAGCGATCAACTCTTTGGAGTCAATTTTCCATCACTCTTTCACACATATCGGCCGGAATGTTGGAAATTTCGCTTTCGATATTGCCTCCTGAGCTCCTCTAACGTTGTTGGCTTGTTGATATAAACCAACGACTTAACGTATAACCCCATATAAAAAGAAATCCAACGGTATTAAATCGCATGAGCGACGTGGCCATTCGGTCGAACCATTTCTCGAGATTTTTGGAAATTTTAAAAATGGCGATCATTTTCATCAATGAAAAAATATGGTCCAATCATACCTCAAGCATGAAATCCGCACTACACGGTCACTTTTTGCGGTTGTAATGGAATCTCTTCAATCACATGTGGGTTTGTTGCTGTCCAGTAACGCATATTTTGCTTATATTGGCAAAGCCAATTATTTATTATATTTATCGCCCTTAAACTTGCGATTACCGAACCGATTCAGAATTGCGGTAGTAAATTTTAATAATTTTCAAACGTTGCTTGTTCGTGAACTTCACCATGATAAAAATGTTAACATATTGACTGACGTTCTGAAGTTGACAGATTATGAAAAATCTTCAAGGTCTCCTTACTATTAAAATACAAAATTGTTATGTCCCTATTGGAAAACCCGATATGTAGTAAGTACAATATTTCAAAAATTCATCAAAAAATCTGAATTGAGAAATAAATAAAAAAAAAAAAAGAAAATTAATAATATGCATAAAGCTTTTTTTTTGTTATACGTGGAAGCATTCAAATTATAAATGAAGTAAATAATTGTACATAATAAAAATTGTGTATTTCATTTCATTGATTAGAATACATATAATCATTTTTGTTTCATTTTTCAATATTTTTTTTCCTCTCGTTTTTGTTTTTTTTTATTTTTTATTTTTTTCTTGAGTACAAGTAGGTATTATAATGTAGTTTTGAAACCGAAATTGTTTAATTAATATAGCTCATAGACATTACATTTTTTTTTCATTTTTTTGTTATTTTCTTCCACGTTCAATCTTATTCAATAATTAATATACATAAATATAGTTTTTTTTTTTTTTTGTTTTTAAATATACATATTGTATATTTTTATTAGAAAAATTTTATTTAATTTTACTTAGAGTATTATCATTTTTATTATTTAGTATTTTTTCTAATTTGTTTTAGATTTATTTTCTCTTTGAATATTGCACAATGCCAGCCCATATTTATTTTTGCTGTTCCTATATTTATGTTTTGTTATTATTAAAATTATTGTGAATAACAATATATGTATGTAATATCGAAATGCACAAAACAAAAATAATTTATTTTTCTTCTTTGGTTTTTTTTTTTCATTAAATACAAGTTTTAATGTTCATATGATTTTCTTTATTTACTCTTTAAATTTTAACTCTGTTATAATTATTATAATAATTCATAATACAATCCATGTTTTATTTATTTATTTTATTTTCTCTTTTACTCTTTTACTCTTTTTATCTTCATTCAATATATATATACTACAATAAATTACACTACAAACGTTTATTATTTTACATCGATTCTATATTCCTGTTTATATATACGTATATACCTATTTATGTACGAGTATGTACCTTTTTTTTTCTTTCTTACACTCTGTTTTCGAAAAATCATTTTCATATTTATTATATGTATATATATTTCCAATTTTCGAAAATACATATGTATAATATGTTCAATTAAAATAAAATTTAATTTATGAAAAAGCTCTGTATATTGAATTTAATTTTTGTTTTCTCTATATTCTGTTCTGTATGTATTTAACTATTGTAAGGATATTATATAGAAAATGAATTAAATTTTTTGGTAGAATTTTTGTATTAATTTGAATTTAAAAAAATTTTTATCTACTATATTTGGCTTGAAATTATATATATTTTATTACATGCTCCATTTTGTTAAATTAATTCTATAGCTTTGAATCTTTATTGGTTTTCTCATAATGATTTCGAATCTAAAATATTCTTATTAATTGAAATTAAAAATTTATTCACTATATACATATTTTAACTATTTTTTTTTTCTTTTTGTCATTTTTTATTTTTATTTTTTGGTCACTTTTAAGTCTTTTCGTGCTTAAGTTTCTATTCAAAATTAAAATATAATGTACTCGCTATTCATGTTTTTCTTTTTTAAATATTTTTTTTATATAATAAAAATCATAAAAATATATCAACAAGGATTTTGTTTTATTTTATTTTTTTTTTTTGTATTTTTTAATATATGTAAAAAAGTATTTGTAAATGGAAATCTGTTTATAGTATTTGATAATTAAAAATATTCACGTATTACATATGTAAGTGAATTCATTTGGTAAAGTAAAATTCATATAATTACAATACAGCTACAGTCAAATTCATTTAATTCGAATTTTCCTCTAACAAGAGTACAAGTCAACATATTTTTCAAGATTTTGTCAATCAATAATGTCATCATAATGTTAATATAATCTACCTGGAAATTACTCAGAGTTAGAAAAATTATTCCAATATGACTATATTCTTGAAAGTTTTCATTTAATTTATCTATAAAAATTTATAATTATCCTTATCTTCTGTGATGATATGGAGTTGTACGTTGTTTTTTTTTTGACATTTTGTTATGAATTATATATTATACTCTTAGTTGTATATTCGTTTTTGTGTGTTTTCAGTTTACATTTATTTAGTGTTTAGCAGTTGAATACGACAATAAAAGAAACATAATTAATTTATAAATGATAGATAAATACATAAATTCCGTAACTTGCCCTCGTGATGGCATCAAAACCTAAAATTTATACAATCACCTAAAACAGTAATGTAGTAGGTTTATAAATTATAATGAAATTTGCAAAGTCAATCAAAAGCATTTTAATTACAATTCGAAGCATGTACTTGTTTCATTTCCAATTTTCCATGATTTAGGGTACGTTCATGTTGGAGCTGCGATACTAGCGTCGATAATAGCTGCGACAATAGCTGTGAGCTTAGCAGTGCAGTGATGTCGACAGCTGGACAGATCGATACTGTGTTCATATTGGAGCTTCGATACCAGTGAAATATGGACTGTATAACACGTATACAGTATACAAAATCACAATTTACATTAAGACCTCAACGTCTCAACAAAAATTTCGAAAAAAATGTCCAGTTCTGAAGACGAGTTATTTTTGATTTAAAACACTTCAAAATACGAATGTGAATCACTGAATTCCAATTTCAGTTTAAAAAAAGAGATTATCTATTAAAGTATACTCATATACATATTCTTTGAATTTGAACTCACAAATCAGCGGAGCATATAGCATCGATAATAACGAAGAAAATAAAGAAATCATTTATTTACGACGCTCTTATCGAAGCTATGCAAAAAATGATTTCTTTGCTCTCATCGTCAATATAAAAACACATGCATTTGAGTGTACTGTACACATATTTTTTCAACGCTCTTGTCGCAGCTCCAACAATGAACGCACCCTTAGAAAAATAAGAAAATGAAAAACTTCGAACTTCACTAAATATAAAATAAAATTTAGTGGATTGTGTTCATTAATTTCCTATTATTAATTTGCTTGCGTATTCAAATCATATAATATCCACAATTTGTAAATATGTATTTTTTTTTTTTTTTTTTTGAAAAATTACCAAAATAAAACTTTACACTTTACAAGATACACAATATGTCGACGTATGTATAGTGCACGTGTTTATATTTTTTTTCAAATTTTTAACTCAAAGTAGATATCCTTTGGCTCGAATAAATTTTGGTGTCAGGTGTGTCAGTTATCAATTCGAGATTAATGAATTTCACTGTATACATATGTATGTATTTTTTGAATTAAAATAATACACCATTTAGTGATAATAATGTATTAGAGTTCATTAAAAATATTTGAATTTAATTTCATACATAAATATGTATGAATTTACATATTACTGGAATGTTTTGCATTTTTAAAGAAAATATCTAATGCTAATGTTATGCTTTTTTTAATTTAAATAATTTCGAATCTTTATATGTTACTCATTTAAAAGAGAAAATGAAAATAAAATAATAAAAAACAAATTAAAATATTATTTTTTATCTTTGAATTACTATTGCTTTATAATTTATATATGTGTATGTGTGTATACACATATAAGATTTTAATCCTATAATTAGATTTATAATAATTTTGAGTATTTTTCTTTCTTTTTTTTTTTTGTTTTAATTTCTTTCAAATTAATTTTTTTTTTTTTTATTTTATTTTCGTTTGCTTCTTATTTAAACGATTAGAAAGTTTTTCAGTAGAATTTTTATGATAATATGCTGATGATGATGATGATGATGATGATCATGATAATGGTGATATAATTAGTTAGTTATGTATTTTATTTCTTTTTTATACTGTACTTCTGTGTATAATTTATTCATTTTTTATAATTATGTATTTTCTTATATAAATTTTTTTTTTTCATATGCATTATAATGTTACTTTCTACTTACTTCACTTTGTTATAATTGAATCACATTAATTAATTTGATTAACTTAATTTGTATTACAATTTATTTATTTTATTATTATTATTATTTTTTTAATTTTTCATTTTATTCGTATATAAGATGTGTATATTTAATTTAAAAATTCATATTTTATTAAATACTTTTTTTTGTTTTGTAATATTAAATTTTAACGTTTAAAATTTTTTTTTTTTGTTTTTTAAATCTTTTATAGTTGTTAATGACTAGATTTCTAATAAATATTTTCTTGATTTGTTTTATTTATTTAATGTTTCTTTTTTTTGTTTTTTTTTTTAATTCATTTATTTATTATGTACTTTATATGTATGTATGTATTATATATAATTACTAAATGACTTGTCATAAATATTTTTCATTTTTTTTATTATTTTAATTTTTTTTTTTTCTCTCGCTCACTTATATAACATTTACGTTTAAATAATAATTATCATCTGTTGTTGTTTTTTTTTTGTTTGTTTTCCTTTAAATTCTAATAATTATATATTTATGTATATTATAATTTTATTTTATTATCATAAAATTGTATTCTCATTTTCATGTAATGTATGTTGTAGAATTTATTTAATTGTAATGTGAATTCTTCTTTTACCGTTTATGTACTTTGTTTTGATTGTTGTTCTTGTTGTTGATTTTGTAATTCATTGTAAACTGAGTCACATGTCATTATGTATATATGTACCGTACGTATATAATGTGCATGTAAGAAAGTGCGCTGCTATAAAATTTGTTAAAACTAATTGAGCACTGAAAAAAATTCATTAATCATCAGTTCTAATTATCAGTTTGGACTGTCCTCGTTTAAAATGATTGCGATTCCTTTTTTATTTTTTACGTAAAGAAAAAAAACTTATTTATTCTTTGAAAATTTATATATTATGAGAAAATTATTTACATTTTCATCAGTTTCCATGTAACAGAAATCGACATTAAGAATGGATCTTGGAAAAAGGGATTTCTTTTGATGAAAGAAAAAATTAAATTGAATAGACCAGATATGGTATAGGCTATGGTATAGGCAATACATATCATTTCGACATGGCCTACGTCATAAAAAAGAGGTAAGAAGAGAAATTATAAAACTCGAAAGTATCTCTTAGACGCCTTTACACTATGTGATTTTGTCATATGACTTTTTATGTGAGAATTAAAGTAGTCTTTCATATTCTAAGTAAAATGTGTTTAAATACAGAGTTATTGTTAAATTTTATATAAAATTTCCAAGCCAACTTTAATGGTCACATAAAAAGTCATATGACAAAATCACATAGTGTAAAGGTGCTTAAAAATACTATAATTGATACCAATTGACATTACCTTTACTTATGTAAATCGATTCCAACTCGAAATTCTATACCTTAATCAAAAGCGAGCTTTCGAATACTGTTACTCCAGGACTGCCACTTCAGGACAAGCACAAATTGGGGTGAAAGACATTACTAAAGACATGAATAATGAAACAATACCAAAAACCTTTAGGACTCGCTTTGTGCAAACATGGTAATGAGATATGTATGGGTAGATCAAATTAACCAAACTTTATACTCCAGCGGGACAATGGTAAATGCTATAGTTTATCGCAAAAAAATTGATTAAAGATTAGTTTGTCAACACAATCGTCTCTATGTACATACTTGCTTCGCCTTTGAGATATTCTATTGAAAATTTTTGAGAAATTTTATCACGTGAAATCTATAACAAACAGTCAAACAGTCATTTTTTGATTTGTTTATAGACGTAGGGGTAGGCGATTGTGATTTCTCTAATTTTTACATTAGTATAATACGAAATCTGAATGTGAGATGATGAAAAGAGTGTTTTGCTATCTAACGAACTAAAATTAAATATTTTCTATTTATTAACCATAAAACAAAAAACATAATTAATTGTACACAGTAAGTATACAAGAATGAATATCGTTTAAGATTAAATCAGGAATCACAAAATCATAATTAATTTCAAACTTTTAAATAGCAGCTATGAATTCTCAATGAATTTTCTTTTAGAAAATTTGTTTCTTCTCAAATTTTGTATACGAATATTTTTACATGCATGTACATATGTACATATGTCCTGTAATATATCGTTTGCATTTGTTATTGAATATTTTTTTCTCAGAAATTTTCAGTTTTTTATTTTCTTCCATTTTGTTTTTTCTCCATTATAATTTAATTTTAAATTTTTTGCTTGTTTTAATTTGTTTTTGCTTTCTTGTATATTATTTAGACCACACTAGTTAATTCTTGAAGTGTTGTTTGATGCTGATATTTTTGTTGATGACCAGCTATTGATAATCTAACGACAACTTCACGTGGATGTTTACGTCAAGCAGCACCACAAGATATACCATTCGATGGATTATTATTAGCACTATTCATACCACATGCTTTTAATTCTGTAAATACTTCTGTGAAAAATCCTGGTTCTGCATTTATTCTTAACATATTTCCACTAAGACGATTCACAATAAGAAGACATCTATTACAAAAAAAAAACCAAAAAAAAAAGACAAATGTAAATGACATGTAATAAATTTTTATCACAAATTTTTCAATTTATATGATAATTTTTTTATATTATAATGTATGTATGTATATTACATTACCTATCCCAGAATTTTTCTTTTGAATCCTCAACTAGAAATGGTTTTAAAGGATAACTTATTTCGTTGCCCATATATGAATATGATAAATAAAGACATGTTAATACGGCAGCTTGTAATTCTGATTCTTTTGTTTCATCACCATCAACTAATTCACGAACAAGCATATAAACGAACACAACATTAGCTGGATTTATAAATGCTACATCCTGTAAAAAAAAAAAAAATAATAATAAAAAAAAATAAAAGGTAAAATAATATATACAAATATCTTAGAAAATCAATATAAATGATTATAATGTTCATTAATTTAGCAAAAATAAGAAAAGAAAAGAAAACACCCCGAAAGAAAATAATTCATTCAATTTTTCATATTATTCCGGTGAATGTAAATTGAATTTGAAATATTTTCTTATTATTTTCCACTTCATTATCAATACGCGTATGGGCGTATGTAATTGCCCTTTTCATTTTTATTCTATTTTTAAACATTATTTATTTTTTATTTCATTTTAAATGAAGTACCGCGTATATATACATTCCATGGTCATTTATTATTGAAAATACTTGTGAATAATATATATAGAATTCATGTAATAGTATATAATGTACATATTAATTATTAATTTTATATGTGAATACATGTGTATATATGCAATCATAAATAAATGTATCTACAATCTAAATAATCGTATACCAATAACAATAAGTTAAGTACACATTTTTTATTTTTTTTAAGAATAATAAATATTACGTTTCTTTTATTGTTATTTTTATTTTCTTCGTCGTATTCTTCTTCTTCCTTTTCTTTCTTCTTCTTCTTATAAAAAATTATTTTCAACCATTCACTTTATTTACAGACATTTAAAATCAATAAATAATAAATACATTCTTTTATACTTTTCATTGAGTCGTGAACAAAACGAAAATTAATAAAAATAAAAATATTAAAAATTGATTTTCCAGTGATTTTTAAAATATTTTATCTATCTACACATACATATACATGCATAAACATATACTACATACATAAGTTTACATGAATGATAAATGTACATATATTAAGTTCAAAATACATACATATTTTAGGATAGGGATTTATTATGTAGGTATACAATATATGTATGAATGTTACATTAAAATTTACATTTTATACAAAATTTTCTTTATTCTTTTCATCATTCGACGAAGATGAAAATTACGATTTAATATTTATTAATATTTTTTTTTTATTGTGATTTTCTTTGGATTTGAAGGAGTTCAATTGTTCAATGGCAAGTAAGCTAGAAAAATAAATTAATTTTAGTATAATGTATGCATGGTATTGTAATAAAGTTTAGAAATTACTTAAGTGAAATCCCTAGCTCACGTAGAATTGTAGTGCTATGAACTATACGAACTATATGAACTTGTACATGCATGCATATATATTTTATTTCAAATTATTTTTTTTCTTTTTTCAATCATTGCGAGCAATAAATAATACAATAGTCTGCATCGTTTATGACGTCGTTTACAATACAAACAAATAGTGATAATCCTTTAATAACTATTCAATGTATTTACATATTACATATTACATATAGAATCTTACAATTCCATTATGTATGTAGTTCCATTTAATCAATTTAGTGGAGCATAAAATTTGTCACTTTAATAATTGCCAATTAACATCGATTTAGTGTAATTTTTGTTTTAAATATTGAAATTTTGTTACTTCTATACAATATATGTACGCATCCTACCAACTGGAATATTTTAATAACGATTTAAAATCTAAAGGTATGGAATTTGTGTAGTTTCTTTCCAAATTGATCAAACACAACCAAACCTAAAATATTTTTTAAATTCATAATTCAAAGAATTTAATTTTCACGTTTTTGTTTTTTCTGGTCCGTAAGAAATTGTATATTTGGTTCGAAATTTCATTAAATTGTATAACAACTCTTTCATTCGCGTTTCCCATCATAGCTGTAGTCCTATAGCCTAGCCGTAGCGGTAGCAGCCAAAGAAACTTTAAATTTTTTAACGATTCATGAGGAAAATATTTTAGTTCACATATACATTTACGAACGATCGAGAAAAAATTCATTATCCACTATGATATTTAGAAAATTTTTCATTTCACACTCAATCTCAACCCAGCCAGTGCGCTGCTGCGCACGCCAAAGTAGATCAATGATTCGATTTTCGATGATCAGTGTACATTGTACATGTACATCAGTAAATTATTATACTGATGGTAAACTAGATAATATAGTAACTGATAAAATTATTGACTGTCGAGGCGATACGCTGTAATGAACTTAGTGTCTAATTTTCACTTGAATTGAATGAATCTATATAACAGAAATTATGTGTTATTTATATCCCATATCATACTGTTGTTATCTATGAGTATAAATATATGTACTTTTGAATAATGTTCTCGATCAATTTGGTAAAAATGAAAATATTTAAATTTTTAAATACTTAACAACTCAACAATTTTATTGAAAATCATATTTCATTTAACTGATGCTAAATAAAATATTCATTTTTTCATTTCCTTTACATTACTTATTTAATTTCATTTTTTTATAGTTTTAAAAAATTTTTAAATTTAGTTATTTTTAATTTTGCTGCATTATGTACGAGTATTTCATATACATATGTATGTAATCTACATACTTTGTATACGATAATATATATCAATATTAATGTACCATTTTTTTAGGATTATGTGAATACAACATATGTAACGAACATTTTTCATTATTACGATGATAAAATATTTTTATATAAAATAAAAAAACACATATCCTTTTAAATTATACGCCATATTGTATTGTCTTTTTTGCACTATCCTAAAGTTCAGTGACCGTAAATTGAAACAAAAATAAAATAAAATGTGATAACAATTTTATATGAAAATTTATGATTTTGTAAAAAGAGTAAATTTGAAAAAAATAAAATAAAAATAAAAGAGGAGCAGGCAAACAAACAGAGAGGATAAAAAGCAATAAAATGGACACAATATTTAGAAAGAATTCACACAAAAATATATTTTAGTATTATGTTCATTTATTAATTTTTCCATTAAATTAGATTTATATAAAAACTTTGGTTCATGTTGGCACTTTCAATCAGTTGGGTTCAGTTTCAGGATTAGAAAATTA
This sequence comes from Villa cingulata, assembly GCA_951394055.1. Taxonomy (NCBI): domain Eukaryota; kingdom Metazoa; phylum Arthropoda; class Insecta; order Diptera; family Bombyliidae; genus Villa; species Villa cingulata. Next base: position 59,296,532 of record OX596018.1, on the reverse strand, counting down.
AAAAAAAATAAATAAAACTGAAATGAACATTTTGTAACTGCTATGTTACTGTCCTGTGTAGCAAACACAGCTCATTTTTCGAATTAAGCATATGTAGTGAACTTTTTTATATCACATAGGTAATAAAAATTTCTATACATGCGATAAGGATATTTGAGGTGATTTGTATTGATCTGCATAAGACGGTATCAAAGTCAATAATTTACAAGACATTTATAAGACCTATTTTAGTATATTCGGTTCAGAGAGCTGGACTCTAAAAGAGGCTAATGCAAACGAATTGGTTTGGGATGTGTCGAGAGGAAAGTATTAAGAAGAATATATGGAGGAATGAGAATCAGTGAAAATGAATACAGGAGAAGATCTAACGATGAATTATACGATATATATATATGATGATGACACAGATATCGCTTCCTTGAAGCAGAATGAAGCAGTCAGACCCTTGTAAATGACTGCTACTATAGGTAATATTGATGGAAAAAAACCCAGGGGAAGACCAAGAAATAGATGATGGTGTACAGTATTAAAAGATAGTAGCAGTAGGAGGCTCCAGATAACGGATTGGAAGCAAAAGTCGTGCAACAGAGATCAATGGAGGCGAACTCTCTTAGAGGCCAGAGACATTTTTAGGACTGTAATGCTGTAGAAGAAGAAGAATACGGCTTATCTTATACAATTACTATGACTACTTTTATTATTCTTTCGTTTATAATAATGTACGTACTATACAAGTATATATACACGTATATATATTTAATTAATTAAATAAATAATAAAATTGTTAAATGTTTCCACAGCTGTATATCTAACTCTCTCAGTAGGGATATAATTATTATTCTGTCCGTACCCTTTGAACACAATTGAAAATTTGTTTCTAACTTATCAGTAAGCAACGAATTTTTAACAGACTCTAATACTATACAAATTTTTTCAACCTTCATTGTTGATTTTATTTATGAATTTTATCAGACTAAAGGATAAAAGTCCTTTATATAAATCTATACATTTTGTATATTACTATATGTACACTCCGTCACATTATTATAAAATTTTGATTATACAAATTATTAAATCATCTAATTTTCTTTTCCTAGATGAAGGATTTTAGAAGTTCATATATTAAATGCTATGTATTTCGTTTTTAATTTATCCTTTTTAGTTTGTTTCTATTAATTTATTTGGAATGGATACGGTTTAAAAATCAAAAGGTTATATTTTCCCTTCAAAAAATCATAAAGAATAAATCAGAGAACCAAGTAGTACCTATACAAAAAAAAGAACAAATAAATGTAAAAATTAAATTAAAAAATGAACGAAAAGTATTAATTTGATATTTGAATAGAACGACTCTAAAGAAAAAAGGGTCAAGTATTATAATGTGTATAATTATATTAGATACATAAAAATGTACAAGATTAATTAAATTAATTAATTTATTTAATTAGAAATATGATAGACGCTAATATAAAATTAAAATGAATCTCATTTTACCCTATTTGTTCAATATGTACGTATTTTTTTGTTTCTTGTATTAAGCTTTCTAGTGTAGTAGCTTTTACACTGTATGATTAGCTTTTACTTTTATTACAAAATTTTCATTTAAAAGGATACGAAAATATTTCCAATAACATTTTTTATTTAGAATTTCGAGAATTTTAAATACAGTGGACATCGAAAGTCTTTATACATACTTTCAAATTTTCATAAAACGCTCTCTCTTCCTATAATAAACTCTTGAAAAGTAAAGACGTATTTTGCATTAATGTATAGTAAAAAGTTTATTGTTCTTCAAATAAAAATAATTTATTTCACTATGTTAACGCTATTGGTCATGAAAAAAAGTTTGTATGAGAAATTATCTGAGATTCATATGTGTAAGAGACACAAAAAAGAGACACATATATGTGTAACATTACCCAAAAAAGAAAAACAAGACAATTTTGACTCGTACTTTTTGGACTTGTTTTAATGTTTTTTCTATAACTTGAGAATGAACAGATATAAGTATTTATTTATATTTCTAGTGCTTAAATATTAAAGAAAATATATAAAAAATCCTACAAAAAATTTACATTAATTTAACCTTAACAAAACCCATTAAATACCAACCAAACACTAAAACTTCAAGATTGATTTTTTTTTAGTTGGATTTTAGAAGCATTGAGGTCTAAAAATCTCCATATATGTTGCCTATCCTATAGTATATTAAAATTCTATTAATAGGTTCAAATCTACCATAATTCGTTCTGAATTATAAAAATTAAAATAAAAATGAAATGGAATAATATTAAGAACTTACCAGAGTTTCATTTGTGCAAAAAATGTGAAAATATGTTCGTTTGATTTTCACTTACAAAATATCCAAAGTTTAAATTTTTAGGTGTACAAAGACTTTTGATGTCAACTGTAATCTATATCTCCAAACGTGGATTTGTGTTGTTATATGTACTACACCTACACTACAAATGTCCCTTTATTTTTATATTTATTGAATGATTGTTTTATTTCTCTTGATTAATGTAATCTCGAATGAAATTTACGATTAAAAAATTTTGTTTTATTTTTATTTATTTATTTATTTTTTTTTTTTTTTTTTTAATTTATTTTCGTCATGTTGAAAATGTACCATACATTTTTCATTATTTTCTGTTCATTTTTTATGTTTTAGTTTAAATATTGATTGAAAGAGTACATATTGAAATATATACCTCTTTCCTATTGAAAAGTTACACAAACGAAAGTGTATATCTATCTATCTATAGTACATATTCGTTCAAATAATACACGAAAAATACGTAAATGTTTTGGTATAATCGGATAGCATTTTCAGTGGTCGTCAATGTAGATGAGATAAATTTTTTTGTTTGCGTTACTCTTTACTACGTTATTCAAAATGCACATAAAATATTATATGTATTGAAAATTCAATTGAAGTGGGTACATATATGGGAAATAAGTATAAACCACAAATTCATTCATGGATTCAAATAATGTACGTATATGTATGTGTATTGTATGCATAAGTAATGCTGACATATGTGCATACCTATGGACTATGGATTTATCTCGTATATGTAAAGTACTGTATATTATTAGAAATTGTACAATTTGAAAAAGAAAAATTTTATCAAAGTTTATAGCTCAATTCAAATGAAGTTGGTTCCGTACATATATGCATGCAAAATAACTTTTATAGATGATCCTCATAAAGATTATTTATAATATACCGATATATGATAATGTACTAAGAAGATTACTAGCTTTTAAAGGCTCATAATAATACTATTTTTTATTTTTGAATTTGGTGTTTTTTTTTAAAAGAATAAAAGTGAAACGTCTTAAAATAAGGTGTATAGGAAAATGACAAAGTTGTGATGTGGTATGGCGGTTATATTTTGATATTACAGTATTTTCACGTACGTATGTCACGTATCTTCAAATGTATGTAAAATATAGATTATGTACATGTCTATAAGTATTCATAAAATAAGAGTATATAATATATACTTACGTACATAATATAGAAATTATGATGGTAAAGTGGAAAATTAAATTATATTGTAAATTAAATAGTTAAATATAGATTTACATATAAATCTATAATGTATATAATACATAATTAATATATATACATACGTTATATACCACCATTCCTATTATAACAAGAGCACATAGTTTTTCGTTCGTGCAAATGAGTAAACAGTAAAAGAGCGTACGAGTGTGAGTATGTATATTACGTATAGCGTCATTTGTTCCTTGACGTCATTTTGTTCAATTTTTCTTTATTAATTTTATTGCATTTTATTTTGTTATTTTTTGTTATGTTATGTTATATGTACGTTAAATTATACATACATAATACATACATATTCATATTTATATCTATGTATATATATTTTTTAAATATTTATAAGATATATTAGTTAGAAAATACAATTTTGTTTTTATAAGTCGCATTTGAAAACATGTGTGAAAATATCTATTCCTTTCGTGTTTAATAATACAATTTTTTTTCTATATCTATACATGCCAATATAAAACGTATATATTCAAAGCATATACGATAGATAAAGTATACGACAAAGTATAAAAGACTGTGACTTTTATGTGTATTTTATTTACCATTCCAATAAATATTATTTGTTTATATGATTCGTATTTAAAGTACCTATACATATGTTCACGTTTATAATTTATTTTAATTTAATTATCGTCATCAATACATGATTTATTAGAATTAGAATATTAAAATGTATATACGAGTAAATATGCACGTACATAAATATTAGTTAATTGAAATTATTCCTTTAATACGAAAAGAGGATTAAATTTATGCTTGAATTTGAACAAAATGCACATATACTTATGTGTAGGTCTACACATAATGTTAATTTCACTAGCGTTAGCATTATTTTATGCACAATTGAATTATTAATTTACGAATATGAGGTGTACGAACATACAAGATAGTATCTACATATTTTTTGATATATGTAGTACATAAATGTATATATTCATAATATACCTGTACACATAAATGTCTATGTGTTCATCAAGTTCTATACAATTAGTATGTCAATTTTGTCAAAGCATAATTTAAATTTCAAAAAGGTTGTGTTATGTTATGAACGGTAAAAATATACTTCAAAAATGTACTTCACAGATATACAGAATACTGTCAATGAGAACAATTTTTTAATAAGGTTATGTACTTTTTAAAAAAAAAAGTAAGAAAAAACAGGAACAAGTATGTAAATCGAAATGAGATTTTTTTTATAAAATAATATATTACATTATAGGTCGTATATACATAATGTATAGATACTCTGTTTTTCTACTTTAAACTTTCAGATTTCATTTATAAAAAAAGTAAAATAAAATAAAAATCAAGCAATCAAAAAAAATTATAAAAGTTAAAAAAGTTATATTTTGAGAGACTATATAAATCATATAACAACAACATTCTATAGGATTTAACATTTTTACACTCATACACGCATAGATTGTATGTCTATAGGTACTCGCATTTTGAAATTTTTAATACAAAAGCATATGTATATATCTCGAAATTATATTATATAATGCAGAAGCAATAAAACTTTTAACTTTTTAAGTAGTTCCTGCATTATAAAATTATTAAAGAAAATTTCAAAGGTTTATTTATTTCTGTTTTTTTTTTTTTTCATTTTGTGTATTTGATTGTTTGTTTCATTTGTTTTTTTCCTATTTTTTCTTATTTAAATTTTGTTTTTATATTCTTTTTATATTTATATTATTCATTTTAAGTATATGTGTATGTGTATATAAGTATTTAATTTACCTGCCATCCTTGTAGCAATAAACTTCTATCGACTGCTCTTAACCACATAACAGCATCACCAGCTTGAAAATCTCTAAGTTTTCTGCATCGATCATGTAAAAACATTCCCAGGCACTTGAGTAATTCTGACGTTGATGCCTATATATATAAAGACAAATGTACATATGATGTATATATATATATGTGTTTTATAAAATATTGAAAAAAATAATACATAAATAAATAAAATGATTATAAATATTTTTCCTTTAATGTATCCTGTGTCGTTGTCGGTGTACATACATATTTATATAGAAGAGAAGTAATAAAAATGGATAAAAATTGTACATACTTTAGTATATTTATTTTATATACATACTCAGTAAATAAAATGTAATACGAGAAAAAACTAACAACATAATAGTGAAAAATGTATTGCCGTAAATTTACGTAATCATGTAATTTGTTTGTATTAATATTTTATTTTTTACTTTCTTCTATGAGAGGAGTACCTACGTATACATAGAACGTGAAAAATTGTACATAAATCTGTATAAAGTTTTCTGTTTTGTTTTCGTTTCAGACTATATAATAATCTAGAAGATATTGAATAGACGTTATACATAAGTATTACCTACATACACACCATTGTATATAGGATTGATTTCTTTAAATTACAAGAAAAATATTTGTTCTTAGATGTTATTTATAGATTTCTTTTATGTAGAGGAAAACTATAGTTATTATGCAAAAAAGACAAATTTAAGTATAATTTTCAAGATTTTCATGACAATATATTTTCTAACTTATTTTTGTTTTTTTATTTCAAACAGTAATGTGATGAAATATTAAGAATAAGAAAAAATATTTTAAAAATACCTTTTAATAGTTTTTAGATTTTAAAATTTCGAAATTAAAAAAAAAATCTGAAATATACTAAACAACGTTTGTCCATGGCATTATGCTGCTTCTACATTCAACGCAACTTGGACTTCAACTTGGACTTTGACTTTCGAGTAGTAAATAGAAAAGTGTATCTGTCAAGTCTAATGCATTAAATGAAGAAGTTCTAATGCTCATATCCATTAAATCAAAGTCGAAGTTGAAGTCACTGCATTGAAGGTAGAAGCGACTTTACTCTCTTATCCACAGACTGACGAGGTTCGTACAGGTACATACATACTAGACCGTTAATTGTAACAAAATTCGTCAAAATTACCATTTCAATCTAAACAAATCTAATCCAAACCTAATAAAATAACTATTAAGACTCCTTTCATCTCTCTCTTCCTTACCGACTAAATTTTATTACTCTAGTAATTACTCTTACTCTTCTATTACTCTCTCATTGACGGTCTTTGGTTCTAAATATTTATATCAACGTTCCTGCCATATTTTGGTGATATGGCTATTACAAGTTTATTTTCGTTTCACATCATTATATTTTTAATAAAATCAATTATTCTAGTATTTTTTTTTATATTTTTTTCAAATTACCAAGTTGCCTGAATACTTACGAAAGCAATTGTATTTAGTAATTTATCATTTATTTTACAAGCGGGCATAATTATTATAATAATGTATATTTGAAACAATAATTTACTGTTTATTTTATATTATTTTTTATGTTTAAACTATGGAACTGGAACTAAACTATGTACATTTAGCTTAAATCTTGAAATTTCTTACCGAAGGATTCCTTTATTATCTAACATAGAACTTGACATACTTAAAATATCTTGTTTCTAAATAAGTTGAAATTACAGTCATAGCATACTTTGTAATACGTAATATTAACTATTTATTATTCTCCATGGATTACTCAGTTTTTCAAGACAAGGTGGATTCAATGTTCTATTACATTACAACACTTTAGTTTGTAGTTACACATATATCCACTCACATCCACTATGTTTCATTTCATTTAGATTCGATCATCCATTTCATTAAAATGTATAACTGATGGTCAAATCAAACCAAAAAATCGATATTTTTCTTTACAATACATATTTAGTTTTTATGTTAACTCAACATTTAAGAAAGATATTTAATTCGATTCAATCCATTGTGAAAAGTAACCAAACTGAAACATTACTTATAATACATCAATTAGGTAGGTATCTGTCTATCTATACAAAGAACGATAGACAGTTTTTATCTCAAACATAATATTACTATTACTACAAAATAATATACAGATGACAGACATAAAACTTACTTACATATACATATATCTTTGTATTGTATATATGTGATTATTTTTTTATTTATCTAAACTGACCTCTAAACTGCAGAGCAATAAGAAAACAATTGCAAACATTTCTTTTTACAAATAATACAAAGAAGTACGTATATATACTTAGTACGTATTTTAGAAAACTATAGAGGACACGACATGACTCCTAAAAATTTCATTCAATAGAAATTATTTTTTATCCTTTTCAATATGAACGAAGAAGTTTACTTACCGTACGTACATTTTTTTTTTTTTTTTTTTTTTTTTTTTAAATATACATATATACATAAATGTATATAGTATATATTAAGTGCACGCGGATACTCAGTCCATGGCACCGCCGATCAGTAATTTTATGTCAGATATACATATTATCCAGTTTATCATCAGTAATCAGTTACTGGTGTACATTGCTGATGGGAAAAATTTTTGATCGACTTGGGCAAGAATAGTGCGCTGGCTGGGGTTCGAACCGTGATCTCAAAGATCGCAAGACCGACACACAACCATCGAGCTATTCAAGCCCCTGACCGTACGTACATACATACATACATAACATATATTATGCATATTCGCACATATTAAAAATATATATTTATGTGTAGCTGTGTAGGTGTGTTAGCATATCTATAAAAAGGATAAATTCGAATGTATTATATATTATATGAATCGCATCACACTTTAATTATTAAGGTATTTGCAATTGAGCTTTTATCGATATTTTATTTTATTTCATTGAAACTTTGTTTGTACTTTAGTACTTTATTGTAGTTTATTCATTTTTTCAGTGATATTTACTTTGTGCACGTCATAACCAAGGATATACACGTACTGAATTTAAGGAGAAAATATAATATGTGAAATTACATTCAAAGGTGGATATATACGAATGGATTTTATGTATTTATATTATGTACATATGTTCGCATTTATTTTTATATCAGGATCTAAGATACATATATGTACATATAATTTCCTGTTAAAAAATTGATTATTCAATTTATGAGAAAGGATGAATGCCAATTTTCTGTTGTTTTTTTCATTATTAACGTGTATGTATGTATATGTACATACATATATACGAATGTATACTGTATATTGAATTATGCCATTTACGTATGTAAGTATTATATTTTATGTCGTATATAAAACACACATTATAATATATGCGCATATAAATCCATAATAATTTCATATTAAAATACTGTAAACTGTATATGTGTACATAATATGTACATAAATGAAAGAAAAATACATATGTACATTATATAATTCTGTTATATCATCGATTATAATAATAAAATAAATGAAAATATGTATAAGAAAAACTGAATATTATACGGAAACAAAACTTTTCATTTTATGACGACATTTTTCATAAAACACACAATAAGATGAATATCTATATATGTATGTACAATATCAATACGGAATACTACGGTATTATGGCATACGGTATACCACACCATGAAACAACTGAATTCATATTTATAACATACATAATATGTATAACCACGTATAACTAAATATACACATATACTTAGGTATGTATGAGAATAAGTACTCCATACCATATACCCATATTTGAATGTATATACTGCATATTTTGTATTTTATATGTCTCCTGTATACATAAATAATTCATAAAAAAAATTTTAAACTTACACATACATATGTACGTACCGCCGCATTACTTACAAAAAGTAATTGAATGAAAAGAAAATTTTGTACTTTCTTGAATACTATATGAGTATTCATGTATACATATGTAATTTTCATTTTATTCAATATTTTATAATTTATAATGAAAATTAGAAAATTTTTGTAAGCCTTATACATTATGTATTAATGTGTATTTATGTTAAGTTATTGTCACATATACATTTATAAGAATATGTACACATGTATGTGTATTGTTTATATTTATTTATTCAACACTCATTGTATATAATAGACAATTTTATAGATATAAAAAATATTTATTATTAATCTACACAATATATACTTGTTGTGTACAATTTGTACATTATTAGAGAATGATAAAATTATTAAGCATCAAGAATCAAAAATGTTTTGTGCACTTAAATATACGTATATATATCATATGCTCGTACATACATATGTACATCATAATTGTACAATTAATTTTAATTAATTTCTTGGTATATGCTGTTTTATAACTTTTTATGTTATTACGTGATATTATACTCGTATGTATGTATTACGTTAATTGGAAAATAACAATAAACACAAAGGCAAAATAAATCTAAATGAAGAATAGTGGAAAATGTGATTTTCTTTTTATACTATATGTATATAATATATGTATACATAATGTATCTTAATTCAATATTACTTTATTTTTTTATTTAAAAAAATTCTTATGAGCATACATATATAAATCCTATATATCAAGGATATTCATATGTGTATATTACGTAAATTTTTCAATTCAACGATAGAAAAATAGAACGATAGAAAAAAAATCGAGAAAAAATCTTAAAGAAATTCTAAATCGCATACATACGTACATATGAATGTTTTCTGTTTATTAAATTCTTTAAGTGGATTAGAAGAAATTTCATTATATTTTCTTTAGCACACATAACATAATAGTAGATATATCTGTATAAGATTCTGTATTTCGTATTTTTAATACGAGAGGATTAAAAGAAAATAAATCACATCTAAAAGTCTTAAATATATGTATTTGATTCTAACCAGACAGTAAAATAATGAATTATTTTTATATACATACATATTCGGATTTTCTGATTGAATTGTTTTCTTTAGTCAGAACTATATGTGGTGAATTCTTATCATTTTGAAATATCTTTGTGTTTGTAAATTCTAAATTTATCATGTTGATTTCATTTTTTATTTTTTGTTTTTTATTTTGCTTTGATTTTTGGTTATTCGTATTCCATGTTGTAGTAAATGAAGAATTCAATTCTATTTTATATCCTTTTTTTGTTCTTGTTCAGATTATATATCGGTTTATTTAATTTGAACAGAACATACATATTTTATTGTTGGAAACTAAGAACATTGCGAATTTAACATTTATTTGTTTTACAAATTCACATCACAATATTTTCAGTGTTGAATTTATTTAATTAAATTGTTGGAGGATGATGGATCAGTGGTAGAACAACTGGCCTACTGATCTAGAAGTTTCGGATTCAATCCTGTTCCATGACAAAAAGTAAGAAAAATAATGTTCAATTTTCCGTTGCCTAATTCAAATATTTATTACCCCTCAAGTTCAATCAACTTTGAATGAATACCAACCTGAAAAAGTGCTTATAAATGTTGATAAGATGTCTACTTGCTGATAACAAGTAACACACAAAATTATTGTTAGATCATTAGATCATTCTGTCATATTTGCTGCTCCACCCAGCAAACCTGTGGTTCACAATCCACATTAAACTGTAGGTGCACATATGATAGTAATAACGTATAATAATCTTATACTTAAATAAATTTGGTGCGTCTGTCTGTCTGTATGTTCGGGGTAATCTCGAAAACGGCTGAACCAATCTTGATGAAATTTTTTTTATCTGAAAGAGGAATTCCTCCCACAAATAATAGGCTACTTTTTTTCTAAACAATCTATTATCTAAAACAATAAAAATTTGATTTAAGCAGATGAAGGTCTGAAAAAAATCTATAAAATGTATGAAAAGCTTTTTCTTCTAAGTGGACTGATCGTGGTTGATCGTGGAATCGTGGTAATTTTACAAAGCTTTACAAAGAGCTTCTTCGCTCGGGATCACCTTATTCTGTACATCGTCGTTCGTTTTATAGCTCTATGACAATGCGGACGAAGTCGCAGGCACACACTAGTAAGTCATAAAATCACTTCTGTGAAAAGTCCTGGCTCATCTATAGCTGTGTATAGCGTTGCCACTATTAATTCATATAAATTTCCAAAAACTAACTATACAACCTACTACAACATTTTACAGCCATATAAGTAGGTAAAAAAAAATATATAAATATGTACATACAAATATTTTTGGATAAATGAAAATAAATAAATATTTTTCAGGAAGTAGACTCAATTTAGTATTTTATTCTTTCATTTTGTTTGTCATTTTTCATATTACCTAGATACATTTCGTTGTGTGGTTTTCTCAGATGAATAATTTATAATTTGAAACACGATGAATATCTTATTATGAAAAAAAAAATGTATGTACATATGTACATAGGTATATGTGTATAATTCACTGCAAAATGTGTCCTACTTTTCTATTTTTGTCTTATATTATTTTATTTTATTTTTCCTTCTATAATGTGGTGCTTACATAATTTTTGTTACTCGATTCTCGTAGATATAATACAAAATACTTAGTATACAAGAATTCAAGTATGTGTACAGCAAGTAAAAAATACCACAAACACACATCTGTGGTATGAAATCTAAGAATAACATTTTTTTGAATAAAAAAAAGAAAAAAATTAATTTTCTTTCATTTTGTTTAAAACAAAATTATTTAAAAATTTGTGTCTAGTCTGTTAATTTGTGCGTATACAATAACGAGTAACGCATAAATAAGTATGTAATGTTACATACGCGATTATTTTCGAGTTAAAAAAATTTGATGAATGTTAAAGTCGTAAAATTTGTTTGGATTAATCTGGAACAAGAAAAAGAAAAACATATACATGTAAGTACGTATGTACATACGTACCTAGAAAATAAGGTAAAGTGGTAAATATAAATTTAACTGTATAAACTGTAAAATTGCGTACTCAAAAAAAAAAAAAAAATATTTATGCATTTGTATATTTTCCGTAAAACAATTTTCCTCATAATGTTTTCTCCCCAAAGGCTAGAAAAAACATTTGAATTTTCTATTTACGTGGTGTAGTACGTTTACGTACATACTAGATACTAACTAGGAAGGATGCCAGTATATCTATTTGTAAAGTGTGTACATGTACATGTAAATTATATATTTACTATTCATTATAATTTTGATATTTTAAGAGTGTTACCATAGAAGAAAGAAAAATCGTTTCAACGAAATATTATATTCAAAACATTATTACACTTAACGTTTGAGGAAAATGGAAGGAGACATTTTTTAATTCTGCTAAAATTACACACACACATATATACACATATACATGGAGTTCAAAGACATCTGGGGTTCACTACGCACTGGAAATTTTCATTATTACACTCATGTAAACGTTCTTATCAATCCAACAGAGATGCGATTGATTGATGACAAAATAAATAACATTTTAATAAAAGCTAACTGTACTCGTATTCATTATATTTGACTTTGACTCCCCATAATTCCCTTTCTCTCTGCAATTTAGCTAGCTCGAAACTACATTTATTTTAATCATTATAAATTATGGTTATTATTGATTGATTCTTTCGCATACTCTTTTATAATTTTCATTTGATTTTACTTGTTATAAACATTTGCTTTGCTTCAAATTTTTAATAATAAAGAAGACACATTCATATGCAAGGTGTTTCAGTTCAACGTTAAAAAAATTTAACAGTAGACAGGCCTAGTCGTAACAAACAAAAAAAAATTCTACCGCTTAGCCGCTAGAGGGCGTCAAAGTTTTTCTTCTCTTTTTTAATAAACACCCTGTATTTTCGTTATTTTACATCACAGCTCAAAAAATATACCACCGTACGATAGGAAACCCTTTTCTGTTTCATTGACATATAACTCACCCCTATTGCCCGTCCTCTTCAAAAATTATGGGTATAGTCTAATTCAAAAACCTATTACTTTTTTAACCTGATTTTTTGGAATTTCTTTTCCGTCAGTAGAAAGTCTGATTTTTTCTGAAAAATTTGTTTCTTTTGTTTTTTTGTCTCATGTGTTGTTATCTCTTTTCGTTCCAGAGATATAGCAAATTATATCATTCAAGAAAGATAGTATACAAAGTGTAAAAATAAAAAATTATCTGGGATTTCTGCAGAAATTAAATAAAACCTTAACTATATGATATACCTTCTTGCTATATCGTATAATTCGAAATGATATGAAAATTTTTCAATTTATTCATAACACGTATTAGAATGGCGTGACAAATTTAAACTTTTAATTTATGATTTTTTTTTAAGGTTTATTAAAGTTTTGTCATACATAATTGCAATATTATTTGTCATTATTTATGCGCAAACAAAGAAATATATACATATAATACTCGATGCAATAAACTATCCATTAATTTCGTAAATTGTAAATAAACAAAAAAATAAATTTTTTCAAATTACCTTAGGAATTCTATTTAAAAATAACGATTATGATTACTTCTTGGTCCTTGGTCCTTGGCGTGTATACATACATATATAGTGTTATTTATTTTAAGTGTATGAAGAATAAAAATTGGAAATTTCATTGTATGTAAGTAAAGTCTGTAAAAATTATCCTCATGGTTACTTTTTTTTTCTTTTTTGCTAGTCTATTACATTACATATCTGTATCTGTTATGCATGAAATGACACCTTTTTTGTTCCATTTAATTTTATTATTCTATACTTATTATACACGTCTGTGTGTATGTATATGTATAAATTTTTAAATTATAGCCCGTTCATATATGAATAACTTTATACATATACGAAAAAATACATACATAAATACATACATATATAATTTACATATAATAGTATATTTTGTATGAAGTTATTTTGTCCTACTCTAAAATAAAAATTTATCCAGGATAACGTCACATATTTAATTATGCAATTCAACAATACTTGTACAAATACTCGTAGATATATTATATTTTTCATACACATATACATATGTAATATGTAATATACAACCTACACACATTTATATAAATTGTAAAAGTAACATAATAAATATTTATACGTATTGGTATGTGCATGTCGTACATGTGGAAAAACTAAACGAAGGTAAAATTGAATTGAAAATGTGTATACATAGTATATACATTATGTATGTATGTATAGCGCATATAATGCGAATAACAGAAATCAAAAACAGAATAAAAAAAATATATGTACATGTACATACATATTTCGAATTGTAACCTGCACTTTTATTCTCTTTTTTTCCTTCCTTGCTATATTATTCTACAGCTATTCTATTATCATATTTTATGAAAGCTTGTATAGAATTGACCGAATAAATTAGAACTGGAAAAGTTGGGAGATATTAATTGTATGAATCTAAAAAAAAAAAACACATATGTACATTTATGTAGAAAAAAAAAATAACTGACCGTATAGTAAAAATATTCAGTGAATAGAAAATTGTTGTAGATTTATGAATACATAATTGGACGTTGTTCTTTTCTTTTTTACTGCATATTTCATTTTTATTTTACTATCTCTCTCTCTCTCTCTCTCTCTCCCTCTCTCTCTCTCTCTCTCTCTGAAAATGAATGCAGATGACTTGTTCATGTATAAATACAAGAATACTCGTACAATAATACACAAGATACGAGTTATATAGGATAAAAATGTCCATGATTTTACTATTATATTATGTACATTTTGCTATAACTATATATAATATACATACATATACAAGTACATACGTATATATCTGCCTGCATAAAGAGAAAACTCCTTTTCATTTCGAATTGGAGTGAAAAAATATTCAAATATAAAAAAATGAAAATTCTATTGTTTGCTTCTGTTAGTTATAATTACTTTAAAAAATTTCATACATTTTTATTTGTATCAATGCATTTGTTACAGTTTTGAATTTATTTTTCATTTTTTTGTTCTACATTAATGAATATAATAATAATAAATACTTAAAAAAAAAAACAAAAACAAAAAAAAATTTATCATAATTACGTACACAGGCGTGAAAAAATTATGGGATAAAAGTAATTATTCATGAAAAAAAAAAAAGGTAATCATGCTGACATAAATATACGATATTTATAATGATTTACCAATGGCAAAAAGGGAAAACATAACGGCCCTCGTATGTGATAGAAAAACCTATATCCTCAAAGCCCTGACTTAAATCAAATCGAATATCTTTGGTAATTTTTGAAAAAAAAAAAAGAAATGAAGTGAAATTCTATAAGATTTCTGTTAAAAAAATCTTGTGGAGTCAATGTCAAGACGATTAGAGGAGGTATGTATATAGATGTGAGGGTTGTCAAATACTTAGATTATTAAATTCATTTTTTCATGTAAATTTTAATAATTTTTTGTACTATACGAGTATATGTCCCAATGAAATTTATTTTTTACAATATACGAGTATTTACGTTAGTATTAAAATTTTGAGGTGTTATTTGCAAATTTATTTCTATAAGGATTTACATGTTTTTTATCATTTTTTTTTTTTTTTTTTTTTTGAATATAAGAGTAATTACATATTCATGTAATATTAAAAAGTTTTTGAAAAGTTTGAATTTTCAATTATGTAATTTAAAATTTTCCACGTGTGCATAAGATAAAAATTTTAAGCATTTAATCTACACGTGAGGTGATGTAACATAAAGCATAAGGTAAAATGTCGAACCCATTTTTTTTTTCTGTAAAACAGAACAGGAGAATATCAATTTATTTTCCAAGAAATATTAAAAGTCTGAATTTCATGTGTTACAATGCTTCTTGAATTTATGCTTTTTCTTTGTTTTATTTTGTTTGTTATTTACATTTAATAATAATTATCTTTTAAAAGGTGTGTCATCTCTAATTTTTATATTAAAACGTAAAAAAAATTCTTTACCATATCTACATGTCATGTCTCTATGTATAGTAAATATTATACAGCAAGTGAATGAACTCATCGATACGCTGTACATGAATGTACATACGAGTATTTCTTGATTTCTTCGTTCTTAATTAAAAGGAGTAAAATCATATGAACAAATGAACTTAGAGTTAGATCATTTAAAAGATGAAGTTTAATGAAAAATATTTTTTTTTTTTTCAATTTTAAAACCTATATATTTATTCCATTACATTATGAAAAACTGAGTATGTAGAATCATTCCAAAACAAATAACGCAATTACTTCAAATTAAAATCTAATTACTTAACTTAAACACTTATACATTTACATAAAATAATCTAATACATATCGTAAATTATATACGAGTATCTTATGTACATAATTTGTAATACAATCGTAACCTTTTATGTAAATATACACCTAAGTAATCATAGGTAAGGTATCCTTTACACATATTTCACTGAATACTAAAATATATTTCAATTAATTTGTAATTTAACATTGTTATTATTATTGAATTAATGTCTAAATTTGTAGTAGATGGTTTGTGAATTCAGTTCAACATGGTTTAACCTTAAAGACTTTAGTTAGGTACTATACGAGTACTCATACTGGAGTACATTTATACGTATACGTATGGAAATTAAAAATTTTCCCATTAGCATTAAAAACGTTTTAACGTCTAGACTCTAGACTATAGAACTGAAATTCGAACTCCAATTCTTCGTCGTTAATAACAAATGCTTTCCTAATAAAATACAAAATTCAAACTGTATTCTAGCTATTGACAGAATTCTTAATTAAGTACATACATATTTATTTTTCACGTATTATATTTCTGCGAGGTATGAATGTTCAAGCATAAGCATGTACATATATACATATATATGTGCGTAAGTAAATATGCATGTAAATGCTAACTAAAATTTTTCATATTTCTCATACTACTGCCCTCCTGCCTTTCTTGTGCATACATTATGTATATGTAGTTTTTATCGGAATAAACACATAAATTTATGTGTTGTATACATACGTAAAAACTACATTAGTTAAGATATTGAATACATACATACATACACAGGAGTGAAAAAATTATTATGGGGTCAATATAATTTTTCGGAAAAACGTATATCATTATGATCACATTCATATATGAAATAAATAAATGCATATTCATTAAAAATGAAATACAATAAAAATAAGAAATAGTTTTAATTCCGTTATTAAGAAAAAATCAAAAAGAAAATATACTTATTATTACAAAAATAACTGTGAATAAATCATGGGACATATAATACTCGTAGTACTTACAAAAAATTATTAAAATTTATATGATATAAAATGAATTCAGGTATTCACTTGACTTGTAGAATTTCACTCACTATGTATATCAGTTCTTGTCGTAATCATTTTTTTTTTTTAGTTTAGCAACTGACGTATGCTGTCACAATTTTCAAATTTCATTTTCTAATAGTAAACAAATATGTTCGATGTGGTCAGAACTTTGTGGAGGAATTTCCATCACATGATGGCTTTTTATCTGTGGTAAATCGCTAAAGATCGTATATTTATATTAGTAAGTATAATATGTGAGGTTGAGTTGTAAAATGCATCGATGCGGTTTAAATGCAAAGTAACTAGTTTCTAAATGTTTAAAATAAAAACGGTTACACAGTCATAATTTTCAAAATGCATTGTGAATGTATTTTTTACTCATCATTTAAGCAAACATTCCATTTTTTTATACAATCACAATCACTTCCTAACTTCGTTTCAAAATGTCAAATTTAAAATTATGCGTTTTTGATACAAATGTAATAATGATACGCATCATATTTTGCATCGCTACGTAATACTACCGTATCGATGCTTATTTTTTACATTTTATAACTCAGCCTGATATGATTAAGTTTTCTGTTTATGAAAAATTATGTTTGTCTCATATTTTTTTCACGTCTGCGTATTTTATTTTTACATTGGTACTTAATGCCTCATTGGATTGCTCATATATGTACACATCAGTCATGAATGTATTTTTCAGTGTTATTTTGGAATAAAACGTTTGAATTTAAAATCGATATCATTATATACAAACGATTAAAATCATATAATTATATAAAGATATGTACTTACATACTCGCATATATATGTATGTACTCGTATAAATGTACGAGTATTTGTATATGTTTAAATAAAATTTAAATACATTTTCTCTCTTGTTTTTAATTTATGTATTTTACTTATAAAAAGTTTAATTAATATAAAAATAATAATAAAAAAATATAATATAAATAATACAAATTATTTATATTGCATAATATTATGTATGTAATTTAGTTTTAATTACTGATTCGATTCATTAATTGAATTTTTAAATTTATCTTTTAATTCAGCATACATATATTAATTGAAAGTTTCCCTTAATCAAGAGAAATACTGTGTATGTATGTAAATGATTATCATGAATGAATTTCAGTATGATGATTTTATAATTTAATTTCGTATTATTGAAATATATTTTTTTTTTATAAAACTTTTTTTAAATTTAATTAAAAACCCTTTTTTTCACAATATTGTACTATGAATACACATATAACCATTATATCGATTAATGTTTTTAATTTTATTTTTATGCATAATTAACAGACATTATGTACATGTTTTGATAAAAATAACGGTAATTTTGAAATTTCGTGAATTGTGTAAATCCGATTTCTAACAAAAAAAAATTTTCACTTTATTGGTATACACCTGTTCCATTTTCGCATTTGCAACCATTTTGAATGTATATGTATAGTTTATTTTTGGTAGTTGAAAAGACTGCATGTGTTTGCATTCGACACGACGATTTGTTACTTCCGAAAAAACAAAGAGTTTGCATTAAATTTTGCATGATTATCTAATGTGTGTGTGTGTGTGTGTGTATGTGTGTAGATGTTACACTGCATTCAAAACGTAGTACATCTATACCGTGAGTAAAAATGGTACGAACGTTTCCAAAGAGTCCATAAAAATGACGTTAAAACTGACGACTATCCTGGACGACTCAACACATTAACAAACGACTATATAGAACGTCGAAAAAGTAAAATTTAAATTAAAATTTATTAAAATGGCGAGAAAAATAGGAAATTTCATATACGATATTTTGACAGAATCAGTCATTGTTCTATCATGCAATTTAGGGTATGTTTTACAACTGAGAAGACGGCATATAAATAATTGTTTTTAATGACTATTCACTTTAGTGTGAGTATTACTTGAGCCACCGATGACCGAATATAGAAAGCAAAAAAGCTATTACAGGACAAAGAAATAATTTTGATTTCGTCGTTCTGAAAAAAAATTGATTAACAAAAATTCATGAAATCATATAACTTTCAGATCGAATCTTTAAATTACATATTTTCACAATGAAAATTGATTACAAAAAAAAAGGAACTGATCTTTTTCCTTTATTATTTAATATCCTATGGTGCAGAATAAAAACAATGCATATTTAATTAAAATCATAAATTTCTGATTCTCAAATATTCCTTTTAATCTTATTTACTTATTATGTTTTCGAAAATTCATTCCTCCGTTTTTGTATTTTTATTATGAAGAAAAATCTGAATAAATTTTTTATGTACCATGCTACATACTACCATATACTCGTACTATATTTATATGAATGTAATAAATCAATTTATAAAGTTGAAGTATATTATAAAATTTTGAAAATAGGGATTAAAAGTGATAAATACACCGAACATAAAATACCATATTTTAATGGGCAAGTGCTTACATGAGCTATTGTTATAAATGTCCTTTATTTACATATTTGTATATGTATATTTATATTAATTTACATTTATGAAATTCAGGATTAAATGATTTTTTTTCCCATAAAATGTACCAAAAAATTATGACAACAATAAATTTTTATTTAAGTATTTATAGATTATTGCTTCAGAATTTTATTTTTCGAAGAATCATCATAAAAGAAGATTTACAAATTCAAGAAAGAATCTCAGTTTTTATTTTATGATAACAAAATAAAAACGTATACCAAACA
The DNA here is from genome assembly GCA_951394055.1 of Villa cingulata. Classification (NCBI taxonomy): domain Eukaryota; kingdom Metazoa; phylum Arthropoda; class Insecta; order Diptera; family Bombyliidae; genus Villa; species Villa cingulata. Next base: position 59,276,220 of record OX596018.1, on the reverse strand, counting down.
TATATGATGTAACGATATAAGCAGAAACATGGAAGTTAAGTATGTATATAAGGTGTGTTATCCTGTAAATGAACGTTCATTTTGAAATATGTACGAGTATATGGTATGTATTGAGCTCTATTATAGAACACGAACAGACACCACATATGTGAATAAAAAATATGTCAAAAAAATACGATGGTTTTAATAAGATTTTCGAATGTCATCTTTTTTATTTGTTTTATTTCACATTCGGATATTAAATGTTAAATATAAAATTGATTTGATGTCCTTTAAATATAATTTTCGATTATAAAATGACACTTCAAATTGTATGCTACTTGAAAAATAGCGCATTTAAATATTTTTTTTTTTTTTCATTTTTCATTTTTTAAATAATTTACAGTAAATCAATATAAATACATCAGAGACACATACATGAGCTACGTAAAAATATACGTATTGTATGTAATGTAATCATGGTGTGGTATTGATACATAGATGTCCCAATCCCAATAGAATTAGATATAATTAGATTTTTTTCTAAGAAACTTAGAAATGAAAATTTATTTTCTCAGGAAAAATCTTTTTTTTATTTCCTAATATAAGTATTTTGAAAAAGATTTAGTTTTAGATTTAATATAATATGTGAGATAATAATATGCAAATATATGATATCCTTATATATTTTCTTATAATATGTAATGTCGTGTTTACTTAATATATGTAAATGACAGAATTCAAACAAAATAAAGATAATAAAATCCGAAATTCAAACACAGAAAAGTCAAAATGAAAAAGAAAAAAAATCATTTAGAAAATTGATTTGACTATAGATACAGTGGAGATCAAAAGTCTTTGTACCCCTCAAAAATACTCTTTTCCCTTATCAAATCTTGACAATATTAAAGATGTGTTTTACATGAATGTAGTAGAAGTGTTTATTATTCTTCAAACAACAGAGAAAGATAGAGCCATAAATTAAATTGCATATATGAAAGGCGAAAGTATCTCCACTAAGAAATTTATGCTAATTATCATCAAAATCGGAAAAAAATTGTTTTTAAGAGAAAGAGATTTTTGTACCTACAAAAATCGTATAAAAAATAAAATGGGATAATATGAGTGTACAAATGTAATTTTCGACTCGTATAATTTAGGACTTGTTTCAATAAGGTATTTTTTTTATAACTTGAGAATGATCAGAGATATGAAAATGAAATAGGTATCAGAATAATGTTAAGAACATACCACTTACCAGAGATTCATTTATGTAAAAAATTGGAAATGTGTTCATTTGATTTTCACTTACAAGTATCCAAAATTGAAATTTTTAGTTATGTACAAAGACTTTTGATGTCCACTGTATACATATATACACATTACACATTATCTATATCTGTATCTTCAAACGTAGATTTGTATTATTATGTACTACACCTACACATTTCCCTATGTTATGTAATTATGTATATGTCAGAATAAAAGAGGATATACAATGTACAGATAGACATACTATTATATACCTACATAAATGAGATCGAAATCATTTTGATTTAGGTACAAATAATTGAATTGACATCTTTTTATACATACGAGTATATAGCGTTAATACTCTATATTGAGAAATTTTTGATATCGAGTTTTTGTGTTTTTTTAATTTTTATTTTATTATTAAAATATACTTATACGAATGTGAATAGATCGCATATAAATGTAAATAAAAATGAAAAGTTCTCATTGACAAAATTCATAATTTTTTTGCTATCAATGCAATATCATATGGATTGCATGGCTTCTATGTGAATTTCCTCTTAATATATAACAATTGAATAATTGAAAATAATTAGCAATTATTCCTATAGGCGTTCTTACATTAATTATATACATATATGTGATGGTGTATACCTAATATTGAATTTAAATTGTGTTCATTTTTTTTTTCTCATTTTAAATTGAAAAAGAAACAAATAAAAAAAAGCTTCATTGATCTAAACCTTGAAAATAATCTTTAAAAAGAAAAAAAAAAAAGAATCTCTACAGTCTCTACAATTATGTGTATGCGGATATCTAAATAAAATCTCATGTGTGCCTGTGTATTTATGTATTTTACGTCTAAAAAGATGAATCATTAATACGTCATAAAATATAAAATTAAAACAATATCTAATAAAAATAAAAAACATTGAATGTAAAGTTAAGGATAAAAATTATTTATTATTAGACATCACGAGTATTTCAATAATGCAGCAAAAAAAAAAAAAGAAAAAATTAAATTAGAAAATTTTTCATCGATATATTTGAAAAAATAAAATTAAACAATAAAAAAGCAAAACACTTGCATATACATTTATCTGCATGTGTATGCATGTGTGTAAAAAATACATATGTAAAATAATAAAAAATTGAACAAGTGAAATACTTATAAATAAAAAAACAATTTTTTTTTTTAAATTATATCTAAAAACTATACATAATGTATAGAGTATAAAGAAAAGAAACTTTATAAAAGGATATATTGTTTGTAATAGAGTGCATTTACTATATGTACAATATATACTCGTATAATGTGAAGAAGCCCTAAAGCAAAAAATTTTTTGATTCAGTAAAAAGTTCGAGTTGATACTACTCGTACAATGCATACATAAAATAATGTAATGATGGTGATAGCATTTATATACACATACTCGTATTATTATATCATATCACACATGAAATGTAACAGAGATAATCTATATATGTATGTATGTATATGTGCAAATATTTTTCAACATATAAATATACTTATTTATATGTAAATGTATGCGTCTGTGTTAAACTTTCATTTTAAGCAAATTATTTCCTTTTCAATACTCATCGTTCTTCTCTCATATATTTACATATGGATATGCACAAAAAAAAAAAATAATTTCTATGAAAAATGTGCAGGAAAAAGTGGAAATAAAACAAATATATATATTTTTTTTTTACTTTCTTTATGCAAATAACAAAAAACCGAAACCCAAATATTATATAAAATATAAAATACTAATATATACGAAGCTTTTATGTATTATTAAGGGATATATGAAATGGAATTTACTTTATTTTATTTGTCATATCTCATCATATTTTAAGTTTAACTTTTTTTTTAAGTACAAAAAAAAATAAATCATAAATTTTTACAAATACATATACTAAATAATGGCAAACATGCATATTATGTGTGTGTGCATTTTATATTTAACTTTATGAAAACTCTTCCGATTTTTACTTACATATGAGTTCAACAAATACAAATATCTGAATCAAAGATACATATTATACTCGTATTATGAAAATGTTTGAAAATTAATCAATCTCAGTATACTTGTATACATATGAAAGTTTCTATGTAAACACATATTATGAGTGCATATACATACATACGACGAGGGTAATTCAAAAAATTCCCGGGAAAATGAAATAATACACTAGTTTGTTGTGTTGATTTTTATGGATTTATTTTTCTACGTATAAACCATCAAAATTCATCACCCAGTCACTATATACGGTGCGCGAAAAGTCTTCAGGATTTGAATTTTATATTTGTTCAAAAACTCATTTCGGAAGTTCGGAACGTCTTTCAATGTGTTCTTCACGAAACGCTTTACACTATGTTTTAATAATATACCTATAATTTTTCAGGTATCTGTATATCCTTTTAAATAAAAAACAAATGAATTACTTTTTTTTCTACACAGCGCAATTACGCTTTCAAAACACTCAAAATATAACCAAACTTCTATGACTGTTGGTCTGCTATAGTTACTTAATGACTCAGGTATTCCGGGAATTTTTTGAATTACCCTCGTATATAAATATTATTTTTCTTCTCCTTATTATAAATTTTCTTTTCATTTTTTCATTTCTTTTCATATTGTTAGGCCATATACGATTCTATTACATAATGCTTCTTGGAAGAGTGAGAGGACATAATATAATAATAAAAATTATATTGTTAGGGATAACAACTATATAAAGGATACATTATACAATTTATAAAATTAATTTATTTACATTTTTCATTTTAAATACTCGTATATCCCTATACACACATCAAACATTTCATTCAATATTTTTTATATATATGTATGTATATAAATATATATCGTTATCGTAATTTTTGTCAAATTCTTTACTAAGTATATACTAGTACATATATCTGAACTAAAAAAAAAAAGTAAAATTCATCATTTGCAATTTTCAAATTAACAAAAAAAAATATATATATTACTGAAGACCTAATCCAATCCAAATCTCAGATAAAACCACAATAATTTTCAATAATATTTCAACTGTTCGGATCTAAGCCATCATGAAAATTTATATATTAGGCTTATCGGGTTGGGGTTTCTTTAACATTTTAAATACATATATTTTAATCAATAATTCATATACATACATATATTATATGTAATGTATTTATGGGTTTGGAAGGATGCCGACAGAACAAATTTACATTAATTTTTAGCTTTTAATGAAAATTATAAGGTTATATACATATATCTTAGAAAGATTATGTACATAACGATGGCAATAATGAATGATGGATGTTGAAACCAAAATTGAAACTAGAATTGGTCAATATTTTCCACATAATGCTTCATTAAAAATAATAATAATAATTATTTTTGTATACAATTCATCATGTATAGTAGTAGCATTAACCAACTAAATTCTATGTGATTTGATATTTACATAATTATACATTAATTTCAAATGCTTTAGATGCTGCAACAGTATATGCGCTTATATGCTTACTGCTTTCATTTAAGTAATTTTGTATTCAGTATTGTGCAAAAGTTATAACAAAAATTCACTATATTCAATATTCAATTTTATTATATTGTTGATTATGCTGTTGGTTACATCGAAAAATTAAAATTTGATTTCTCTGAAGAATAGAAAATAAATCAATTTCTACATATGTACATAATGTATCTACATTACAGGTGAATACATTTTTAATTTAAAAAATTTTTCGAATTTACACCCCATACTATTCGTATGCAATGTGCGCGTGTATAGAAAATAATCTAAAGAAAAATATTTAAAATACAGGGAATTTAATTTGAATTGACGCACATTAATTATTATTGATTTCTAGTTTTAAAATTAGTTTTTTTTTTCTTCTTCTATAGAAACAGCGAAAAATAAACAATAAATTATCGAAGTCAGAGAATAGAGCTAGAAATTTCATAAAAAAATTTCACTTATTAAAAACAAACTACATTTTGCATGTTTTTCTAAAGATAAAAGTTTTCAGTAACCTATTCCAATAACTAATTTAATTACTTCCTTTATTTTTCTCAAATATAGTGTAACATTTTAGTTAAAAATCAATTAAAACATTATTATTTCACGTAATATTAAGAAATTTTGACAAAAAAATGCCTCAGCAAGCAAATAATAAGAAATCAATAATATAATTATAGTATACATACGTATTATTTATTTATTTTATTTATTTATGGTAAAGAGAGGGACAGTAAACTGTCTCTCCTCTGCCCACACCAGCTGGTCTTTCGGCGAAAATACAAATATGTGTCTATCAATATTATGCTTACAAAAAAATTTAATTTAATAAAATATTTTGTTAAATGAGAAATTTCTTAAATTTTTCAATTATTTATTAATTTTTAAAAGCATTTATTATAAATTAAAATATTGTATGTGTTGTACATGTATGTATAGAGTAATTTTGACCTCTAAATATATTTGTATACATAATACATAGATAGACATACATACTCTGATTATCTATATATATAGTATTCAAGGTAGAAATTATAAAAAAAAAAAAAAAACAACTACTATCGACGAATAACATTAACATATAAATACATACTTATATGCATGTAGTGTGTACATACTTATAATATAATGCATCAGAATCTATTGATTAAATTATGAACAGTGAATGATTAATAAAAATACCTACACAGATTCATAAATAGTCTTTGAACAAAAAACAAAATAAAATCGATTGTTTAAAATTAAATTCAACCATATAAGTATATATACAAAAAACATTTACTATATATATGTATATGAATTTATACACATGTATACAGTGCATGTGTCGTGCATGTAATACAAAATATATGCACTACACATATAAAAATCGTAGTTATTTTATATAATAATTTATAATTTTATTTTTAGTTGATATTTTATATATACATACATACTTACGATGTATAAAATTCTTGGTGTTTTTGTTTTTATGTGAATTTATACTTTATATACGTACAAAGTACACGTCATACACAGGGTGTTTCAGTTAGTAGTACCAGGCTATATGCCGATGGGTTGTCCATTATGTGGTGACAAAAAAAAATTATATTAACGGAAATTTCTATCGATCCTATTTTCTACGCTAGAGGGTGTTAACAATTTTGAGTATTTTACATCAGGACCTTCTAACACAAAATCGTGTATAAATTTTTGTGTACCCTACTGCGGAAACTAAATTACCTTTCTTTTGATATAAATACAACAAGTAATTGAGAATTCGAATCTAGATAAAAAGAAATCCTAAAATCAAAATTTATGACGAATTTTTTAAAAAATTGTGACTATAAATTGAGGTTCCTGAAAAAAATTTGCACTACAAAAAATATTTTTATTTTTGGAATCAAAGCATAAAAATATTCTCTTTCAAACAAAGAAAACCAGAGCATGATCTTTTATTCGTTATCGAGTTATTAAAGATCAAAGGAGTGCCAGAAATGGAAATTTATGATAATAAATAAACGTGTTATACCATACCATATACATACAATGTATGTACGTACACTTAATTTGTATTCTGTCACAAACAATTAATAAACATACTGAATTTAAATTTATGTATGCGACCATTTTAAACTATTGATAGATTATAAAAACTGCCATAACTCACGACTAGTATCTAGAACCAAGTTTTTTTAAATACTAGTCATATATAACTTACATATTATGATTCAATACCATATAGAATATTCGTTACAAACACTCGAAAAAAAAAATAATAATAATAATAATAATAATCTCCTCATTACATAATTCATGAAGAAAAAAAAGTGAATCTTTTCTACTGTCAAAAAAGTGTATGTACTACATATGTATTCATTTTCACTTAGCTACGCACGTATATGAAATCAAATATATAATAACTAAATAAGTATGTATTTCTAATTATACTTGTACATATTTACATACATATGGGTACTTCTAATTTGTTACGGAGCTATCATTATCATTTTCGTTCATTATACATCCATTGTGTAGGTGTAGAGGAGGTTTTTAGAGCAAAATTCATATGAATAATGGTAAAAATGTATTTTCCATGTTTTTTTTATGAATATGTACACATACATATATACACATATATATTTATTGTTCAAAACTTGCTATTATTGTTCAAAATCTTTAGAAAACTAAATATCATTTATTTTAGACATATACAAAAGAAAAAAGAAACAAAAACTTTCTTTATCCAATTTTTATGTTTGATATAATGTAAGTACATATATATATATATTTTTCTACAAACATTTAAAAAAAATAAATTGTTTTTATATAATCCTTATTTTGTTTTATTGTTATTATTGTTTTTTTTTTGTTGAGTTAGAAACAAAACAAGTAATTTTTATTATTTTAAAATTTTTTTTTTCAAATTATTTATTTTCAAAAACATACAGACATTATATACTCGTATGTTATATATGTATTTTATTTACATTTATAAATCTATAATATAAAAATATTGTAAACATACACATATAAGTACATAATTTTATATGATGTTTATCCGTAAGAAAAAAGTTTAGTAAAAACGTGTGTATTAAAAAGAATTTATCTATTTAATACTGATCTGGAACTGAACTAAAAGAGTATAAAACTTTTTTGTATATGTATGTACGTTAATGTACGTACAGTGTATGTTTTGTTTTTTATCAATTTCAATTGGTGTCGTCGAATTTCTGAAAACATTCTTATTTTTTTTTTTTATTTCAACTCTATTTCCCAAATAAATCTCATCATTTCTCTTTCTCTCTTTCTCTCTTTTTTGCATTAACTTATCGATACTTTTACTTTGTATATACATATGTACTATAGCTATATGTAAATTAAATTATTGTAGAATTTTATAATCGTTTTATTCGGAAACTTTTTAATGTATAATGTACACACGAATTTTATATAAACAAAATCAACATTAAAATGTGTGTTGTCGTCTACATACATTTTTGTGTATCCTTTTATTGTAAATTATTGTGTAAATATACTTTTATTCATATATCATATGCATACTTGTGTACATACACTTTATATATGTGTATACGTAAATAAAATTTAAGAATAAAATTTAAAAAATAAACAAAAACTTTCAAGAATATATCAATGAAAAAATACATTTTTTTTTTTTTTTTTTTTGCCATAGAAACATTCGCAATTATTACGAGAAAAAGTTGTTTTCTCATAAATAGTAGTACATACACACATACAAACTCGAATTTTTTTATAACAATAAATTAGAATATATAAACTGTGTATACGTTATGATACGAAATAAATACCTATATGTATACTTATATGTAATTTTGATGTATTTTTGCAAACATATAAATGTGTGTATAATTTACATACGCATGTAAGTCTATACAGATGTATAGGTACACAATCCATAAATACATTTTAAAAAATGTTTTCTATTTTAAATTTAAATTTAAATAAAACAAAAATTTATAATGAAAAATTACAATTAGTACTTCAGCATATTACCTACATTTTGTGATTATAACCTCAGATCCTTTGAAACTTATTTAAATTTTAATTTTATCACTTGATTTTGTACTATTCTCTATATGAGTTGCTGTTATACAGAGAAGTCATTAAAAATAATTCACGTTACCCCGTCCGTATATTATTATTAGCAAAAATACAAGTGACTACGAGACAACTGTTGTAGGTATAGACATGTGAATACGTTTAATTAAATTACCAACTTTAAACGTGGCTCTCTATCATACATCAGACATATAGTGTACTACTTTTGCATGTGCACTTTATTCGATACAGAATAAATATTTTTACAGAAATAATATCATAGGATTTATGCAATGTAGTATGTAATGTACACTGGCGTGAAACAATTATATGGAACAAGTATAATTTTTCATGAGTATAGTAATATAGAGAACGTAATAATATTGATATAAACATACGATTTTTATTGATTTGCCACATAGACACAGACGAAAAAGAAAAGACATAATTATTGACATCATCTGATGGAAACTGTTTCACAAAGCCTACGGCTTAAATCTTATATTGAACATCTTGGATCATGTTTGGAAACAGAAATATGTATAAAAAAATATATCAGGATTAATCAGTTCTTCTTCTTCTACGGCATTCCAGATCTCAATATAGATCCTTATATAGCCTCTCGATTAATCAGTTGCTATTTTAAAAAACATTTTCACAAGAATAATGGTGTAAGATTTCACAAGATTTTGTTAAAGCTTCTTATATCATATAAAATATTGAATTAATTTTTTCATATAAATTTGATAAGTTTTTTTTTATAATTTTACAATTTTTTGTTCTGTATTTTATTTGTCCATAATTTTTTTTCACGTCTGTGTACATACATGTATTTTATTACCTAATACGTAGTAAAAGTATTATAAATATGTATACATTTCAATGCACTTATGCACTTTTCCAACTACGACGTGCAATTGTCAAGGTTCCTATTTATAAGCAATAGAAAATTGAAATTCAGATTTACATATTTGGTTGATTTGATTGCTAGAAATAGCTGACAGGTTAATTTCAATCAAAACGCAATAAGAAATCACCATAAATAAATAGAATATGTATGAGTGAGTACATACGTATGTAAATGATGAAAAATATATTTGTATTTTTTTTTTCTCTCATTTTATTACCTTTCGTGCTAAATGAAATAATTAATATGTAAATATATGTTCAATTAAAATATGATATAGGATTTTGATAAAAATGATTCCACAACATTTATATACCATATACCATGTATGTACATAATATGAGTGTATATAAATGTATGTATAATAAAATTAGTTATAGTATATATGTACGTAATAAATTGTGTATGTATATAAAAGATTCATGTACTAAATTTAGACTTATTAAGATTTTATTTAATACGAAAATTTCCAAATAAATCGAGCTTATAGTTAACAAATTCAAAATATGTAATTTCATTTTCTCTTCCTGTAAAAGAAAATCTCTAATCTCAGATTATAATAGATAAAAAGAACAGAATTTATATAGAGAAGAAAAAAAAAATCATTACCACAATAATTTTCTTAGATACATTTATGTATGTACTACACGCTGCTGTTATTTTTATTTTCTATTCAAAATATTTGTCACATTTTTTACAACTACAATCAGCAGAGATTATAATAAAAATGAATATAATAATGGCACAAAGAAAATAACCAGAAAAGAAAAATGAATAAATAAAAATAAGAATAGAGCGTGGCGCCATATTGCCACAATTATTCACTGTTGTGGAAAAAAAAAAAACTTGTATGTATTATAAATACAACGAGAAAAAAATGTATGTAAGTATGTTCTACCAAAAACATAAAATTACAAACAGAAAAAGCTGAAAAAAGATAAAATTTTTATGTACACGTAGTATTTATTGTTTTTTCATCATTTTCATTTTCATGTTATGCTCTTTTTTTTGTTTTCTATCGTTTTCAACAACAAAAAAAATCAATGATTGTCGATTGTGATTAGATAAATTCTCATCAGGATCATCAAGAACTTTATAAAAAATTTTATATTTTCAATTTTCAATTTTTTTTTTCGAATATTTGTAATTTTAGTGAAAATTAAAGATTTTTATCTATTAGAAATGATAAAAATTTTATAGTTACACAGGATATATGGAAAACAGAAATACAAAGAATAAAAAATAAAACACATACATAATATGTAATTTATCTACCTGAATAACAGTCTTTCTGGGTCCATGATTGTGTTGAGGTTGTGTAATAGAATTCTGTAATGGTAATGGTAGTGGAAGAGATAAGGGTAATTTAGATGCCAATTTATCTGGTTGCTGTGATGAATTATTGGTATTATTCGCTCTAACCAAATCCAACGCCAGTAGGGCACTTTTCGGTGCACCAGGTGTATAATACACTTGTGTTTGTTGTTGACCCTGTGATTGTTGTTGATGTTGATGTTGTCCCTGTGTTTGCAATTGATTCTGTTGTTGTTGATGCTGTTGTTGTTGTTGCTGATGTTGTTGCTGTTGTTGTTGCTGATGCTGCTGCTGTTGCGCTTGCTGTATATTTTTATTTTTATCGACAACAAGTGGATGAATTGCATCAACTAATGGCGGTCGAAAATTACCCGTTGGCAAATTTGCAGCCTTATTCTTATTATTATCTAATTTCTTTTTACCATGCGATGCAGCCAATCTCTTCCATGATAATGCATTTATAAATAATGAATGTTTTTTCAAATTTTTCTCTAATGCATTTTTCTCAGATAATATTCTAGCATTATCATTATTACAACGATCTGTTGTTGTTGTCGTTGTATTATTATTATGCGTATTTATATTATTTATATTATTACCATTATTATTATTATTTATATTATTATTTATTGTATTACTACTATTATTATGATTATTATTATTATTATTATTATTGTGCGTTTGACCATGTAACAACATATTATTATTACTATTATGATTATTCTGTGGTATTTGTTGACATAATGATGTTGGTTTTGTATTTTCACGATTTTTAGCATTATTCAATTGTTCATATGAGAAATTATTTAATTGAAAATCAGCTGAATTTGATGAACTTAAACTACCATTACCGCTACTGCCACCATTGCTCATACCATTATGATGATGATAATGATGATGATGATGATGGCTATGATGATGTGTTGAATAAACAGGACGTCTTTCTCTTGGACTAAAACTTAATACGGTACCCATTTTATTTAAATTTATTTTTTTTATATTTTTTAAATTTATTATATGATTGATGCTGCTGGTATTACTATTATTATTATTATAGCCGTTACAATTATTATTATTTTTTAAGCTATTATAATAATTATTCACCAATAAAATGGTGAAATTCGTATATCGTACAACCACTTTGACTGAATTTTTTTTTCGCCTCGTCTCTCTTTAAAACATAACAAAATATCCTTTTTTATCGATGATAACTTTTTGTTTTGTTTATTATATTTCTTTTTTTTTTTATATACGTATATATTTTCGGATTTGTTTTTCGTAATAAATTTATAATTGTATAATAAACCTCAAATTTTAATTTTTATTTTTTTTAAATAATTTTATTTTTTTATATTGCATTTATACATATATGACTTGCATAATAATCCCAAAAAAAATTATTATCAGCTCATTTACAATAATTTTTTATACTGTATTATACACATGTATATACTATATACATTTGATTATACATACACATAATGTATGTATGTATGAATGTAATTTTAAATTATTTTGTTATGTTCGTATATGTGTATAACATAATATTCGTGTATGTTGCGCTTTTCTTTTTTCTTTTTTTTTTATTTTTCGTTTCGATACCTACTATATGTATACATAAGATTTTTCATTATAATGAATCATTTAAGATTTTCTACATATATAACTATTATAATATGTATATACTTATATCATCTGAATTCATTTTTAATATCATATATTCTTTAGCACATTTTTATCTTTTTACATACATATATATTTTATTTTCTTCTTCTTTTTATTTCCTTTTAAATAACAAATTATTCAATTTAACTTTTCTCATTTTAATTTCATTTATCAGTGTTATTTATTCATACATATATATACTCATCATATATTCCTATGTAAATGTAATTTGATTTAATTCATATTTAAAAATTCATTTAAATTTTCTAAATTTTATTAAATATAATATAAAACAAAAAATTTACATTTATAATTACATATGTACATATATTTAACTAAAAACCACTCACAAAAAATTAAAAACGCACCTCATATTATATTTTTATATGTATAGTACATATATAAATTTTTTCTTCACATTATAGAAAAACGGACGTATGTTATATATATTTATTATAAATTTATTTAGTACATGATGGTATACATTTATGTGATAAGTATTCATGTATACTTCTTATTGAGACGAAATAATTTACCGTTAATAATATCATGATATTTGGTATAATTTTTTTCATAATTCATAATCATTCTCTAATTCTTCCCTTTTTCCAAAGGATATACATAATAAAGACAAATAATATACATACAATGTATTAAGGGTAAAATAATATTAATTAATGATTTAAAATAATTTTGTAGCGCAATGTTTTTTTTTTTTAATATAAATTTCCTTATTTATCCTTTTTGAAAAAAAAAAAAATACATACAAATTTACATATTATATTAAGGTTCTTCATATACATATGCATGCACACATAATTTTATGAATTTTTTTCGTAAATTGTTCGCATATATGATACTACATATACATATGTACTATGTACATTATGTACATACAATCACACAACCGTTTTAAACTATACAATTACTTATTTTTTCTTTTCCTATACAATATAAATTTAATCGAAAGAAAAAAAAAGTTTTTTTTTCCTTCCTTCTTCAGACTTTATACTTTTTTTTTGTTCTGTCAATTTCAATTTTTTTTTTTTTTTTGCTTTTATTATTTGAAATTTTTTTATATACACTTTACTTAATATACCTAATAATTATATATTGAAAAAACTGAAATTATTTATTTCGTTTTTACATTTTTTAATTTTTTAAAAATTGCAAAAGAAAAAAAAAAGAATTAAGAAATTGTAATAATAATTTACAACTAACAACTATTTTTTTTTCTTCTTTTAATATATAGAACAGAATAAAAATTTTTTTACACAGAATTTATATGTACAACATACACAACTTCTCTCTTAAGTAAGGATTCGGTACATTCTGAAAAATTACCTTCTTTTTTTTTTTTTTTGCTTTCTTCAATTTTAGAAGAAGATCGATTAATTATAAAGCGCAGAATCTAAAAAAAAAAAAATATAATTTCATATTTTCTTCTATCCCATGGAATTTTAAGGCGAAAAATTCTTTTTATATTTTTTTTATCGTATTATATATACATTATATGCATATTATATACGCAAAACGCAAGAATATAATACAATTTGTCTAGAGAAAAGTACAATGCAATTGATTACATATGCATAATGTTGTACATTTTAAACTCATGCAGTATACCTTTTTGTATACTACAATGCACAGAAATGTAAAAACATTTAAAAAATAATTCTAGATTTAAAAATCATAATTATAAGTATTATAGTTTGTCCTTTTTTTAAGTGAATAATATATAATATATAAAGTAATAAATGTATGTATATTTGTCCAGCAAACAACAAATCTAATATGATACACAAATTGTTTAATTAATTACGAAAAATTTGTTTTATCACTCATGTACATACATATGTATGTATAAATTATATAAAGCCATACTAATTTATTATACATACAGTTAGTAGTGTAATCAAAGTAAAATTGCTACAATGGATATTAAAATCAATTTGAATTTGGAGAGAAAATTTATACCAACAAAAGTACAAAAAAGAAATTGAAATTTTATAGGTACCTAATTTAATTTATAAATATTTTTAGAAAATGAAACAAAATCATCAGAATATGAAACAAAATGATAAAAGAAAAATTTATATACGAAATACGAGTATGTACCTATATAAAGAGAAATTTTCTACAAATTTGATTCTCTACAATCTATATTTTCTACCCTATGAAAGGAAAAAAAATTCAATCATTATTAGACCCTTATACGAGTACTTATAAACTCTGTATTATACTACATATATAGGTACCGAGTACGCCGTGTGTATTATATTGAATCCATTATTGAAAATATGTATAATAATTATAAATTTAGCGCATGTCTTTCAGTTAAAAATATGTATGTATCTTTCAAAAATCATATATTGTACATACATACACACACACACACACACACACACACAAAAGCAAATAATAGGAAAAAGGAATAGTAAGTAGGTATATGTAGTTAATACTTTTGCAAAAATAATGTAGCGAATAACATCTTATAATACAATATAATATAATATGTAAATGTTCATAGACATATGTGTGAAACACACGCATACACATACATACACATAAACGTGTATTATATATACCCGTCTGTGTATACAATGAAAATATTTGTTATATATTCATTATCAAAATAATAATCCGACAGGTTCAAAATAATAATACTAATACAAGAGTTGACGAAGGAAATATATTGAATAAGAAAATTACATACAAATGCACACCATATACATACAAAGTACATGTATATTGCATTTTTTTTTGTTGTTGTGATGTTGTGATTGTATACAATTATTATGAATTTCATTTCAATTCAACCCTTAAATTCGCTTCGTTTGTATCATATTCGGGTTTGAACAACGTCACGTCATATACGTACAAATCATCTGTATTTAGAGTATATATTTATTTAGATATATACGAGGGTGGTCTGATAAGTAAGCTACCTTGAAACCTGTTTGAATCCAAATCAAAACTAGTCTGTTTTGTTTTTCTTTACAACTTGTGAAACTGCTAATTACAAAGTATCAGGCCGGTACGTCACTTAGTTTTTGTGATACAGCCGTATATAAAAGGGTTTTTTGTTCTTTAAAGAAATGGAAAAAATTGAATTTCGCGTCGTTATAAAACATTATTTTTTGAAAGGGAAAACCGCGAAGGAAACAAAAGAAAAACTTGATAAACATTATGGTAAATCAGCACCATCAGATTATATGGTGAAATATTGGTTTGCTGAATTTAAGCGTGGCAGAACTAGCACAAGTGACGAACAACGTAGTGGTCGGCCCGTAGAAGTAACAACAGATGAAAACGTCGATAAAATCCACGATATCGTAATGAATGACCGTAGAGTGAAAATACGTGAGTTAGCTGATGCTGTAGGGATTTCAAAAGAACGTGTTGGAAATATTTTACATGAATATTTGCATATGAAAAAACTATCAGCAAGATGGGTGCCGCGTTTGTTAACTGTTGACCAAAAACGTGAAAGAGTTATTGTTTCTAAGCAGTGTTTAGAACTTTATAAACGCAATTGAATTAAGGTATGAAATACTTCCACACGCTCCGTATTCAACAGATTTAGCGCCATCTGACTTTTTCCTATTTTGTAATATGAAAAAATGGTTAGCTGGGAAAAGATTTTCATCGGATTTTGAAATCATCGCTGAAGCAAATGCTTATTTTGAAGAGCTTGAGAAAGATTATTTTTTAAATGGGTTGAAAAAGTTAGAATATCGTTGGAATAAGTGTATCGAGCTTAAAGGGGACTACGTTGAAAAATAAAATATATATTCAGAAAAAAACTTGTGTTTTCCTTATTAGGTAGCTTACATATCAGACCACCCTCGTATGTGCATATATTATAATACACTGTATCTCCTTTTTTCATGAATCAATACAGACGTGTATTACACAAATTAGTACATATGTATATTGTATATGTAAATATTACATAAACACACATATGTATACATATACATTTATTAGTGCCAGTGCGGCGAGTAATAAAATATAAATTAAACTAAAATATGAAATACTTATAGATTGTATGGTCATTCATCGTAAGTTTAATAAGAAAATAACAAACACTATGTACTCGTTTAGCAAAAATAACAGAACACAGTAAATAAACAGAGACAGACTGAATTGTATTAATTGAATTTATTGCTCTGAATTGCATTTTAGAGTTTCAAAATTTCCTTTTTTTTTTTTACCATAACTATCATCATCCGTCATACTTGGAGCATTTGGAGTAGAAAAATAAAAGTACATATTATACGTGTACATACATGAAAAAATATTATAGTACACTACATATAGTACTTATTGAATAGGAATTTATAGATATTTTCACAAAATAAATAGATTTTATAGAATGGTATCCTTATTATTTTTTTTTCTATACAACTCCTCTCTACCTATGCACTCACGTACTTCGAATAGGAATGAGAACATATATATACATATAAACATACGAATTGTGTATACTTTACACTTTACTCACGATACGTTTTGTACCTTGTACGTTGTCTTTATAATTTATAGTGTTGAAAGTGTATTTGTGTTGTAGTTTGTAGCACAACGGTATCGGTTCGGTATACCACATAAACATAATATTACTCACTCGTCGACTCGTCTCGTATATAAGTAAATATCGTTATTGTACCAGTAAATGTACATATGCATATAGTCTCTAAATAGAGTAGAAATAGCAGTAGTAGTATTGTACTATAGTACACACTATGTACTCTTATCCTATATACATCGTACATCTTGGTACACATCAGACCAGAGTATATATGAGTACAAAGTTTGTAGTAACATCAGAATATGTACATATATGAAATCTACTACTTTTTATATACAATAATTTTCAATATAATATTACACACATGCATGTGTATCAATTTTTTTAAGATATTGAAAAGAAGGTGAGGGTGAGGGTGAGGTGATAATAATTTTCCTTTTGTTACAGTTGTTTTTTCTTTAGCTCTTGTAAAAAAAAACGACCGCCATCAAGAGAAATTATTGAGGGCTTTTCATTTCACCGACCGTTATATGGTTATATATATTATTATTATCATCTCATAGGCTCATCTCACAGTATAGCCACAGCAATCAGCAATCACCATAGCAAAGTAGCTTTTTCATATTATATTACTTATGTATGAATATACTCACATCTCACATCATATTACTATCTATATTTAATTTATGAATATACAGCAATACACAAATTTATAAATATAAGTATATGCACTTGTAATTATACCATAATACATAATACTATAGAACGATAAAATTTTTTATTATTGTTGGTCCTTACGCTAACAGTATTCATGCATGTATTATACAGTATGTGCATACATGTATAACGTGCGTATAGGTATAATTTTTTATATTTACATTTTTCATGAGAATGCCTAGAGATTTTTGCACTTGCAATTCTCATATCTACCTATATGTATTTCATAAAATTGACTAAAAAATAACTAAAAAGGAAGAAGACAAAACACACACATGCACACACAAAAAGAAAGAAAAGTTTTATTGTAAAATTATTTTACATTAAACCATTAATAACATACATATATGTACTTAGTTTAGGAGGAGTATGTATATGAATGCATGCATTGCGGTTTTTTTTTTCTATTAAACAGTACACAGTACATATCATATACTATATGACTAATACTAGATACCCATTAATACAAAGTATATAAATAAGTACATGTATATAAATAAGTATATAAATAAGTACCTAAATATTTTTATTTAGTAATGATGATTGATGATAGAGCATATATTATAGGTAAAAGCGATGAGAGGAAAATATTATGAAAATTATGTACATATATGCTTTCATCGGGATCGGGAAAATCAAAAAAAAAAAATTGTTTAAGTAAATTTATTCTACATATATACATACATATATATGTATATACGCATATATATATTACATATATATATACACATTATATCACACTTCATTTATATAAATGTAAATACATTTAATGTTATGTATCTGTTATGCATAGGTATGTTAATTGCATGTATTAAAGAGAAAAGAAAACTTCACCGTTTTTTCTTTTATATGTATGCCATGCGATTATGTGAGGATATTTTTATACAAAAATAAAAATATCATAAATGCACATAATGTACTTATATCTATGAATAATGTAGGTAGTAGAGTAGGTACATAATACAAGAAATCTCTGTATGTATGGCATACGTAATAACTAATAACAACATCAAATTAATGTAAAATAAAACTTTTGATTATATTTTACAGCTTTAGGGATGATACAGAGATACAGAATATGCAAGAATATACTGGAGGGTAAATTAAATATCTACTCTACACTATAAAGTATAGATATCTAGTCTATGGTATAGATAATTGAGATATTTTATCATCATCATCAATTTATGAGAAAAATAATACTGATAAATAAATTGGAATTTATACATGTGTACGTACGTACGTACATTTATATAGATATATATACAAATTTAGTGTTTGTCAATATGATAATATGTATATCGATTATTTATTGCATCTTCATTATTAATTTTTCATTGTATACTTAATTCTAAAATACTTGCAGTTGCAGCACAATGCATTCAAAATTACAGGAAAATTTATAAGTATGTAAACGAAAAAATCAGTAAATAAAATAATTATTTCGAAATTTAAATGAAAGTATGTAATTCAATTATTGAGTCTTTACCTTTAGATACCCTTACATGATAAATTTCATTAAAAATAAATATAAATTATTTTGTTTTAAAATCAGAAATATATTTTATTAACTGATGATCATCATAAAATATATGCATACGTACATATTTGTTAAATTCAGTATCGTATTGTGGTATAAAAATAACATTGCTGTACCATTGGTTATATTATTTCTTTGATGAAATGTGTTTAGATAACAGAAATGGACAGATTCATCGAAAATATGAAATCATATTTTATGTATAATATCACCAATGGAATCATCATCGTTAATGCAGTCGTTTTTGTAGAAAAGATCTACATATTTCCTTAAATTATTAAAATTCATTTTTTTATATATATGTACATTGGTAAAAATATGAATAACCTCATTGCATTTTTATGAAAATTAATAAAACAATGGGCCTGATCACGAATGGCGATAAAATCGCCAATCGCCAAAATTGAGGCGAGGCGAGAAAATAAAATTTTTGTATCACGTAAGGCGATCGCCTCGCCTAAATAGCATTACCATGCGTAACGTGTAATATTATGCGTTTCGAACTGTCATTAATGTCAAAAAGATGATTTAAATTTTATTTTGGCATAATTATTGTAAACTAGTTTTTAAAAAAAAATTAAAAAAAAAAAAAATTTAAAAATTTAAAAATTTAACTTTTTTTTAAACTAATTTTTTTTTTTTTTTTTTTTTTTTTTTTTTTTTTTTTTTTAGTAAAGATGTTTTTGTTGTGAGAGTTTTCCATTTCTCTCTTCCACCTACAGATTTATAAATTCCTTTTGCGAATTCTTTATTCGTTATCTTAAATTCGACGAGTTTTTCTAATTCTTTTTTAGAAACTTTAATCCTTGAAAAAATAATTTATATTAATTTATATTTATTTTAAATATAATTTATAAATAAAAATACATTCATTTTTATTTTTTATAATTCACCACCGATGTCGAAACACAAATACAAATTAACACAACTAATGAAATAAAAATGTATCCTCAAATATCAGCTAGGCGATACCAATTATTTGATCGCCTTAAATAGGCGATAAAATCGCCTAAAATGAACGATTATCGCCATTCGTGTTACAAAAATTTGACAGGCGAGGCGATTTATTTTATCGTGATCAGGCCCAATGTTCAAAACTATATTAAATATTCGAAATTTTTGGTCTGAATGATTATACTGCCGTCGTTAGGTAGAAAGTCGTATCTGACATTTGGGTAATTTTGAGTTATTGATGTTTTTAGATTTTGTTTTATGCCACCAAGGAGGATCAATTTATAGAAATAAGAAAATTATTATTTGTAAGGGTATATAATCGGGAATTTTTGTCCAAAAAATTAATATCATGTTTTATTTAGAAATGTGTGATTTGTGTGATTTGACACATACGACCTTTTTTCATATCTGTAAAAATCAAATATCTGTATGTATTTAGAGTATGTAGTATCAAGACAAACAGTCGTAATCGTAAGTACAATCTCAGATAAAACCTTTTACATTAGGATAAGCCAGATTTGGTCAGATACGACTTTTTAACTTGAAAAATGTAAGATTTTCTATCAGATACGATATTTGAAGTGGCGAAAAAAGTCATGTTTAACAGCTTTCTAACTTAGAGAATAAATGCATTATTGGTCTAAGATAAAGATTTTACATTTAACTCACTTTTCGAAATTTTGTAGATACGACCGCCTAACGACAGACGGCAGGGCATTTAATTATTTAAAATAAAATATCTTATTTATTATTTATTTAATATAAAAGTAACAATTATTAAATTTTTAATTATAAGATTAAGACAAATGAAACTTTTTTCATTTTTCAGTATGTACTTTCAATTTTTTTTATTAAATAAAAATTGTTCTTAAAATGTAAGTTAAATCCAAACAAAAATAACTTTAACTCGAACATAAATTAAAATGACAAATAAAATAACCAATATTATTAAAAAAATTTAATTTCATTTTTGATTCTTCTTAATTCTTGTCATAATAGTAAAAAAAAAAAAAACCATTTATTAAAAGTTTGTACTTAATAAAATATATTGTGATTTAATTTAGTTACATTAACATCTTAAAATTATTTATCACACTAACATTGGTTTCATTCACTATCTGTTGAAGTTAAATCTGTAATATCATCTTGTTCTTCTAAAATCATTTTTTGAAGAAGTTTTTTGGAATCCTATTTTTAAAAAAATATATTAATTTATTAATTATTTTTAATGTTTTAGAAAAAATTATTTTTTCGAGTTTCCACTTACTTCTGTTTCTAGTAGTCTTGAATGCTGTTTAACATCCTTCAAAAATTTATCATATTTTTTCTTGCGTTTCTTTTCAATTGATTTCTTTTCAGATTCTGTCAAAGATTTATACGATGCTTTGGCTTTATCTCTAGGACCTTTATATATATATAAAACGTAATATTTATACGTTGTGCTAAAATCAAAATAAAAAAAAAGCGATGAAAAATTAGTAATACAATGTGTAAAATGTTCATTTGTTGAATCAAACCTTGGAGGACGAACTAGTTTTCCTAGCACAATTGAACTTTCTTCATCGAATTTTTCACTTTTATATCTAGGCTTTTTATGATGTCTTACAGCATCTTCAGATAATTCTGATTTGTTATTATCTATTATTTTTGGCCTTGGGAAGTTGTTAACTTCAATACTAGATTCCTCTGAAAGCTTTCTTTTTGAAGCTTTCTTTTTCTTTTCAACTTCGGGCTGTACAAAGCCTTCAAACTCAAGCCTTTCATTTTTCTTATGTTTAGAAGGTGATTGTAATTCATATTCTTCCTGATCATTTGCTGAATTTATGAAAATTTCGTTATGTTTATGATGATTATAAATTCTCGAATTTTCATCTGTGTTATTTGGAATATTTAAATTCGAATCATCATGCTTTTCTTTTTTATTTCTTTTATTTTTATTTTTAGAAGATGACTGTAATTCATATTCTTCCTGATCATTTGCTGAATTTATGAAACTTTCGTAATTTTTTAGAGGATTACAAATTCTCGAATTTTCATCTGTGTTATTTGGAATATTTAAATTCGAATCATCGTGCTTTTCTTTTTTATTTCTTTTTTTATTTTTATTTTTAGAAGATGACTGTAATTCATATTCTTCCTGATCATTTGCTGAATTTATTAAACTTTCGTTATGTTTATGAGGATTATAAATTCTCGAATTTTCATTTGTGTTATTTGGAATATTTAAATTCGAATCATCATGCTTTTCTTTTTTATTTCTTTTTTTATTTTTATTTTTAGAAGATGACTGTAATTCATATTCTTCCTGATCATTTGCTGAATTTATTAAACTTTCGTTATGTTTATGAGGATTATAAATTCTCGAATTTTCATCTGTGTTATTTGGAATATTTAAATTCGAATCATCATGCTTTTCTTTTTTATTTCTTTTATTTTTATTTTTAGAAGATGACTGTAATTCATATTCTTCCTGATCATTTGCTGAATTTATTAAACTTTCGTTATGTTTATGAGGATTATAAATTCTCGAATTTTCATCTGTGTTATTTGGAATATTTAAATTCGAATCATCATGCTTTTCTTTTTTATTTCTTTTATTTTTATTTTTAGAAGATGACTGTAATTCATATTCTTCCTGATCATTTGCTGAATTTATTAAACTTTCGTTATGTTTATGAGGATTATAAATTCTCGAATTTTCATCTGTGTTATTTGGAATATTTAAATTCGAATCATCATGCTTTTCTTTTTTATTTCTTTTATTTTTATTTTTAGAAGATGACTGTAATTCATATTCTTCCTGATCATTTGCTGAATTTATTAAACTTTCGTTATGTTTATGAGGATTATAAATTCTCGAATTTTCATCTGTGTTATTTGGAATATTTAAATTCGAATCATCATGCTTTTCTTTTTTAATTGTTTTATTGTTCTTATGTTTAGATGAATGGAATTCATATTCTTCTTGATCATTTGCTGAATTTATGAAACTTTCGTAATTTTTTAGAGGATTACAAATTCTCGAATTTTCATCTGTGTTATTTGGAATATTTAAATTCGAATCATTATGTTTTTCTTTTTCAATTGTTTTATTGTTCTTATGTTTAGATGAATGGAATTCATATTCTTCCTGATCATTTGCTGAATTTATTAAACTTTCGTTATGTTCCTGAGGATTATAAATTCTCGAATTTTCATCTGTGTTATTTGGAATATTTAAATTCAAATCATTATGCTTTTCTTTTTCAATTATTTTATTTTTCTTAAATTTAGAAGATGACTGTAGTTCAAACTCTTTTCGATCATCTGGTAATGAATTTAGAAAACGTATGTACTCATTTCTCAGCTGTAATAACAAAATTATTTAACTTTAAGCAAACATTTTTATTATTATTGTTATTATTATACTTACTCGTAGTGATTGATTTTTATAGCTTTGTTTTTGTTCCAAGGATAATGTGCCCCACATTTCCTTGGATTTGTGAAAGACTTCGTTTGTACGAACTTTTTTTTTTTGAGAATTGATAAATTCTTTTACGAAAATGGCATACCCATTCATTAACTTGGGTCTACCTTCGTATTTATCCAATATTCCCATTTCTTCTTTGGATAAAACTCGTTGGGCATATAAATATTGCTGTAAATTCAACTTAAAGAAAAAAAAATTACTATAACATTTCATAAAACATTAAAAGCTTTTATACTTCATATTATAACAAAGACCAATTTAAATCTCGTATGAGAAATCATGTAGTGTAAAATATCCTTTACTTACTTTTTCATCTTGCTCTACCCCAAGCAGTCTTAGAATTAATTCCAACTTATTTTTCCCATCTAGATCAGAATACATTTTTCTCACTGCGTTGTAGTTTGCTGTTAATAAATAATAAGAGAAAAAATTATTAAATTATTAAAAATGCACTCTCACTAAAAATTTTCAATATTATCAAACCAACCATCTGGATCTCTTTGTTTCATATCGTTCCAAAATAACGATAAAGGTGTGATTTTCTTTTCTGCATTTCCCTTGTTCAATTTATTTTCCAAGCTGAAAACGAAATTTAATTTAATCAAAATCTTAAGAGTCAATTCATCTCCATCTTCTATAGATTCTTACTTATATCTTGAAATCATGTCATTATACGTATTTTTTATATCACTAGATCTCTGTATATAAGCTTCCTTTTCGTTTTCAGGCAGTTCTTTAAATAATTTTGAAGCAGAAACCGTATAACTTTTAATTGAATTACCTCCTAATTTTTTCAATTTGTCTTTGTTATCTTCTACAAATAATCCAAATGGTGTTGATGGCTTTTTTGGTAAATCTATCTTTTGCAAAATTTGTTTTTCTATGTCTTTCAATATTTCAGTCAGCAGACGATATTTTCTAATGTTTTCTAAAATCTTGTCAAATCTTTGTTTTATATCTGTTGATTTTTGTCCTAATATAAATATCTATAAAAAAAATTATCGATTTTTATTTCAATTATTATAAATAAATAGATTAAAAATACTTTTTTCCAGTTAATATTTTTTAATTGTTCGTCGTATGGAAGCACATCGTTTTTTTTAATTTGCTCCCACATTTGCCGAATTAATCTCATATCCTCTTCATTTGTCCATATATCTAAAAATATAACAAAATTATTTGATATATAATTAATTTTTTTATTGCAATCTTGATACGACAGTTCTCATATTCTCAGCAACACTAAAGTGTCTAATTCTTCAAGTGAAACAAAATTATTGATTCACGTAGGGCAGTATCAACATATTTTAGTTTCCTAGTTCCGTGGAGTGTGTAACACCAGATAGAATAATATAATATAATAGGGATAAGTGTACGGCTGTATGGCAAGTTACTGAAGAAATAAATAAAAATCTGGATGACAAATTTTATACAGCGACTATATTTATTGACCTACAAGAAAGCGTTTGATACAGTTGATCACGGTTTGCTATTGCAATTTTTAAATGAAATGGGTATAAGAGGACATGCAAATAAATTAATTGAAAATTATTTAACAAATAGGGAAATATGTACAAAGATTTCCAATATTTACAGCAAGCCTTTTTATTTAAAGACAGGAGTACCTCAAGGATCCATATTATGATCAACATTTATGCAGATGATATATGTCTATTATACAAAGCAAAAACACAAACGGAATTAGGAACGATAGTAAATGGAGATTTAAAAACATACAAAAAATGGTTAGTTGAAAATATACTTGCTATGAATGCAATAAAAACAAAATATCTTATTTTTAAAGTCAATATAAAACAGACATAAATCCAAGTTAAAACAGACATGAATCCAAGTTTTATGATTGAGGGTACAGTACTTGAAAGAGTCAACAAAATAAAGTATCTTGGAGTAGATATAGATGATGAACATAGATACAGACGTTGAAAAAACTTAAAGAAATACGATCCCAACCTCCAAATAAATGGAAATAAGACCACGAAGGACAATAATTTAATGCAAAATTCAATTTTAATGCACATAAAGAAAATAAATTTAGTGCATTTTTTTTTTAATTTTATATTTTTAAAAATTTTCAATTTTTCTTTCTATAAATTATCTCATTTTGAAATATGTTGATTGTTTTTAATATATAAATATATTAAAATTAATATTATTATAACTATTATTATCACCGCAATAATTTTACAAAATTGTGCAAATGTGCAACTGGGACAACTGTAAAAAAAAATATTAACAATACATTATGCACATAAAATATTTAGAAAATGAAATGTTTAATATGTATCTCTCACCATTCGAACAAGTATTGCAAAAGAACACAGTTTGAAAAAGTGAAAAAAAAAAAAAATACGTATACTACATTATTATCATTAATCCATTAAAATTTTCTAAATAAATACTTAATAATTATTGTCCAAATTTCGTTCATACTAGAATATTAATCTTACGAGCAATAGTAGATCAAGTTCAAATTAAAATTTTGTAGCCATGCATCTATTGTTAATAGAAATGTATGTAACATGAATATAGCTATTTTTATATTTGTATCTTGAATTTGTATTTTCAAAATGAAGACATAAGGACTTGCCTACATTTCACAATACATACGTAATTAACAAAACTTACAACTTACAATCAATTCAATTTCCTAAGCCTAACCTAAATTAACAATGTGTATATTATTCCCTCTACAGCTCTACACAATATTCCTAATTCCTATATGTTCAACTTTTTCATAATTAAAAAACTTTTAGAATCTACAACGTACCTTTTTTTTGTTCATCAACATTATACTCATCATTTTTAACAACATTGCCTAAAATATTCAAAATTAAAATATAATGAAATTTTTATATACACATTTTTAAATTACCGCCATTTTCTATAATTTTTATACTTACTGCGTTCAATGTACATTGACTTTGATCTTGGCCTCATTTTTATTTATTTAGTGAAACGAATATTATATTTATATTATTTTATTATATTTTATTTATATTTTTACTATTTATTTAATTTTTCATAAATAAATTTTTACTATTTTAAAAACAATTAAATGGACGTCAAACACGATTTTATTAACTTTAAATTGTATTGTATTTGTAAATTGTACTTCTTGATCTTGGTCTTGTGAATTGCGATGCTGGGCTGGTGACTTGTGAAATGAAATGTGATTGTGAATGTGAATGATGTGTAAAAAAGTGTAAGATAGCTAATGCCTGAAACAGAATGTGTAGCTGTAGTATGATATGTAGTAAATGCAGCACTACAAGCTATCAAAAATACACTACATTAATGTAAGTTTGAAGCACCACAATGCGTAGCTCTAGCTGCAGCAGTTGTAGTAGTAGAAGCTGCTGCTCAAAGTAGAAACTTTTCTACTTCATGGACATGCTACAGCTACAGCTACAACTACAGCTACATACTACAAGCTGCACATTCTGTACCATTTTTGGTGCAATTAGGGACTAAAGAATACAAAGAAACAACGGACGATATTTAGGTATATTCGAGATTCGAGCCTGATTCAAATAAAATCGAATTCAATTTTTCCGTCCAACTCAAAAAATTGTTAACCCAACTTTTTATGTATATGTATTGTATAATGTGCATAATTGTTTTTGCGTGAATTTTATTTATGAGAAGTTACCAAATTTTGATTGTATAAAATCTGATAAAGACCAAATATAGGAATAGGCTTGCAGCTTGCTGTAGATACAGTAGCATGTTTGATCAAAACAAAGGACATTTTAAAGTCGATCTCCACATGTTGCTTTGATTGTAAATTGGACAAAAAAATACTACTACAAGATCAAAATATGAATAACGAGATGGAAGACGTTATACTTTGATAAGCTCATTTTATTACCGTATGATAAATAATATTTAATTATATGTTGTTTTTTTTGCTGATCTAGAGGTCAGAGGTCACACAGATTTTTATATGAACTAACTCTGAAAAACAAATTCCTTACATTTTTATTTAATTTTATATTCCTTTTTGTAATGGAAATAATGTTTTTTTTTGTTAATTTTGTTTTGTTGAGTTTTTAAATAAATGAATTAGACTGAAATTAATTAAATAAAAAATTTTTTTATGTATTGAGGATTCAAATAAGCTACGTGTGTTATAATATAGATATACATATGTTTTTAGTAAATTAATCGTGGTACAAATGGAAGTTAAATGCTACATTTTTAATAAAATGAAAAGTACAATTTCATATAATTTCATATATCATCCATGGATGTACAGTGGTACAGTATTTTAGTTTCAGCAGTCGCAGTTCGCAGTTTTCCTGTTCATGTGCTTCACTTTGATTGGCTGAGTTTAGTTTGGTTAATGTTTTGTATCCCAATTTGGCGACTTGGCGTCGTTTACGTTTTGGCAATGGTAAGGTAATTTTTTTTTAACATTTATCTATCCTATCTTCAAGCAAAAATTTACATAAAGAAGGAGAAAAAGGAATGTCAAGTTAATGTCAACGTCAACGGGAATAGTATAATAATTAAAAGTAAAGTCGGCCCCAGATAACTCTTTCTAATGTGGTTGATTGGTGAAGCGAAAACTATGGCTGTGTGCGAATTTCAAAATTTTTCTTACTTTTTTATATGGCAGTCCTAGAAGTAAGAATTTTAGTAGACCTGTACTTGACAGTTGTTTACTTGGCTAAGTATTATGGTATTATTCAATAAATTCAAGCATTAAATTTATTTTAATTTTTTTAAAAATATGATTAGTTTTATTATAAAGTTTTATATTATAATATGTATATCTAATATTTAATAATATGGATTATGATGATAGTGTTTATCTGCATAATAATGATGTTCGTGTTCGTGTGGTATATAAACTGGGATTTTTCGTTCTACAAAAATTGGTTTCGGTATTGGGATAGGAATTGGTTTTGGTATTGGTAGAGGAAATAGTTTGGGTATAGGAATACCAATTTTTTTTATGAAGGGAATTTTAATGGGAATCGGTATTGGAATTTTTCTAATAACCGGATATAATTGTGGTACTGGTATTGGAAGTGGTACATGAACCGGTACTTCTATATGTTTTTCAACTGGAACTGGTATTTCCTTAGTAATTGTAATTGTTTTAATGAATTCTTCGTTATATTTTATTTCTGGATGATAGTGTGACGAATATGACTGATACAATGGATGTGGCTGCGATGGCGGTGAATGTTGATGCTGATGATGAAATGAATATCCTTTTTCACCGATTATATCGAATAATCCACGTTTTGTAATTCTTTTTGAAGATATACAAATGATATCAATCATTACGAGAATGTAAATAACCTGAAATTGAAATGAAATATTTACAAATTTTTATATTACAGCTTCAAAGTTTTGCAATAAATCAGTGTTTAATAAAAATCACAAAAAAATATAAATTTTGAAATATTATATATATAAATATAAATATGTGTGTATATATTCTTTCAATTTCCAATGTACGTAGAACCCGTAGAACCATATACAACGATATTGTTTGATAAACTAAAAGAAGCTGAACGTATAAACGATTGATTTCAACTTAAAGATTATCAAATAATATTTTTACAAGTTTTCACTCAAAAGATATGATATACTAATATATATAAATGCACCTTTTACTTCAATTTCACACACTAAATTTATTAATTTATGGATATTTTATATACAATACATACCGTAAATGTATTCATTTTTTATTTTCTTCCTACGACGTGTTCGATTTGTACAAACGATCAAATTAAGAAGTTTCTTACTAATATCACATGTATTTATTTAATAATGATAATGATAATTCATGGAGACATATACCATATAACATACAGGAGGGACGTAATTATTTAAATGAACTGTTCGCTTCATTTTCAAAAACCATGAAAAAAGTAATGTTCCTATATAAACATCCACATATATGTACTTACTTAAATTGTATGTACATATATACATACAACAAAATAATAATAATAATTGTAATAAGTGCAATGAGTAAAAAATATATACATATTTTGCAAATCACTCAAGTATATATATACGTATATATATACTCGTATATAAAAAATGCATATAAATTGCATTTATGTTTTGTCCACAAATTATATACGAATTTCTTCTCTTTTTTTGTTACATAACAAATATAGTAATTTAATTACTTCCAGGAATTAATTTTATTGTGTTTTGAATTGTGACAAAACTAAAAACAAAGACACAGATAAGTATGTGAAATTTTATAATAAATTTATTTTCATGAATTTAATAACTTATAAAGTATTGGTTTGGTATGTGTACATCATAATAGGTGAATATTAAACAATTTCACTTTTCTTTTTTTTTTATTGGTAAGACGATGTAAATTGTAATGTAATGTAAACATTTTTTCATGCGATTATTAAAATCAAGATTCAATCTTATGATTATGTATATACGTATTAATTTTTTTTATTTTCAACTAAACAACTATTTATATAACAAACAATTAAAAACTAAATAACAACAAAAATTAGTAACCGTTTCCGTTATAAGATGAACCACTATTGTAATTTTGATTGTAATCATTTGAAGAATCTTGTCCTTGATGATGGCCTGTACTCTGTATGAGTAAAGTATGTTGTTGAACTTGTTGGGATTCAATATCTCTCTGTCCTCCTCCATATTCATATCCACCTTTATCTCCATTTCCACCGAAATTTTGACCTCCAATATTTCCACCGATATTTCCTCTGAATTCATGTACTCCGAAATTTCCACCATTACTACTGCCCCCTATAACATTATTATCTGTTCCACTACTTCCATAATTATTCACTACTCCGAAATGATCACCACCAAATACTCCTTCGTATCCTTTACTACCAATATCTCCTTCTGATCTTCCTTCATATCCTGCACCATTGCTACCACCATTACTACTTCCATAATTAACGTGTTCATTATTGTATACCGGTACATGTACTATTTCTTTAGTTTTAATAATTTTTGGTACAGGAACAGGATACGGCTTATGAATTGGAATTGGAACTTTTATCGGATGAGGTATTTTCACTGGATACGGTACAGGAATCTTAACAGCTACCGTTTTTGTAATTTTAATAATTTTTGGTGGTATTTTAGGATGACCAACATATGTTCCAAGATATTTAACTTCACTAATATCTTCATGATGACCACCACCATATACATTCCCATATCCACCATGTACTCCTGAAAAAAATCCAGCTCTACTTAGCGGTAACACAATACCAAAAATGAATAATAATTTCAACGAATTCTATAAATGAATGAGAAAAAATAAATTCTATATGTAAAAAATAAAACCAAATAATAAATTTGTACTAATTAATTTATAAAACTCACCATCGTAATTATTACGTCTCGTTTAAATTTAGTGACGAATTTAATATACGTATATAAAACTATTGAAACAAGCTAGTAACGAACTGATGTTGATCAATCAAGTAACTCATATTTATATAGAGCATTTAAGCATAAACCTTCACTTTGATTGCACCAACATTATACTATATATTTATTAGGTATTGAGGTAAATGTTTGAAAAATATTAATACGTAATATTTATATGTATGCGTATATATAGTACATTTGTACATTTATATACCATCATTTAAATATATTCCTGAACACATATACATGTAATTATCGATTACTTTTTGATTTGATCTGTTATTCATATTACTTTTCTGCCTTTCTCATCCATATAAAAATTTTAAAATTAATACAATTTTTAACTACATAATCGTAATCATATACATATATACGTATTACGTACATAAATGTATATAGAAAATAAAATTTATAACTTAAGTATAATAATAAAGGGAATGATTTAAAATTGATACTTTTTAACGATTATACATATTCTGCTTTCTGTATTGTATATTGTACATAAAATATACATATATAATACATATGTACATACTTGTATATACATATATATATATATATATAAACAATATACTACTACAATCATATATGTATATGTACAATTTAATTTACTCACTTACTTTTCTACTATTATGTTCTTATATAGGTACATATTATCAAACATTATATATGTACGAGTATATTATACACAATTGCGAATCGCATTATTGTTTTGTAATATTGAAAAAATAAATATGTAAATAAATAAAAATAAAAAAAGATAACAAGTAAAAGGTAAAAATTATTCAAAATTACATATACCTACATTATATATATTTTTATGTACTTTACGTATACATTTATGTATGTATATATTTTATTATTTTTCGTTTCCTTTAAATTTCATTAATGACTTGAAAGTACAAATGATTTGTATGTATGTTTATTCATTCATATTATTGCATATATTTTTATGTATATTAAATCTTACTTGAATTCTTCCGGTTAAATATTTATAAAACTATGTAACATTGTATATGTATGAGTATGTATATACGTAACTGTCGTTATATGTACATTTATGTATATGAAAAAAGAAATGTACTATACTGCATAAAACTTTTTATCTTAATTTATGAAAATTAAAAAAAAAAAAAACTTTCAATTTCATTTATCATTTTGCTACTAGTTTTTTTTTTCTTATTTCTTTCAAAATGATGTATGCATGTTTGTATTTATACACACATACACACGTTATATATATATAGTACATAAATATTAAATATAGGGATAGGAATTGATTATTTTATTTTTAAAAAACGTATAGGTATATTATATTATTGTTGTCATATATGGTCTTACGGTCATACTTTATAT
Organism: Villa cingulata; assembly: GCA_951394055.1. Taxonomy (NCBI): domain Eukaryota; kingdom Metazoa; phylum Arthropoda; class Insecta; order Diptera; family Bombyliidae; genus Villa; species Villa cingulata. The sequence continues at coordinate 59,243,528 of OX596018.1, read as the reverse complement.
CAATATACACACAAACACTATATACCTACTTAAACATTCTAAAAAAAAAAAAAGGAATAATGAACGTATGATTAACTGTAAAAAGAAATTATATAAAATTGAAATTAAATTATATGATGCGTATACTACTTTCATTTATGATAAACTGTGACAAAATGCATAATATAATACATAGACGTATATGTACGTAATATGTAATATGTATATTTATAACTTTTATATGTATGTAAATATGAAAACATTTTTTTTATATATATTTTTTATTATAGGTACATACTTTCAATTATTACAGATACTTTTATTATGAAATAATGCCGTAGTGAGATAAAATATACACCACACACATTATAATCTCTAGTCTAGTTATGTATTATTATATATTATTACACAACTTATATCATTAACTATAATTTCAGTGTCAATAAATATGTGTAAGAACAAACATACGTATAACGTATATAGTTATAATTCAATAATAATTGTAATATAACTTTTGGAGAGGACACAAAAACATATAAATCGCATGTATGTACGTAACATTTATTAGTAAATAAGGTACGTAATTATTTTTGTATGTGTATGGGTTCAGTATATAATAAAATCAAATTAAAATTCAATCAAAAATTACATCATATAGGTATGTATGTCAAAAAAAAAAGTTATATAAAACTTTAGTGAACTAATTTTATAAGATTCATTTGATTATTTCGTTTCTATTTTGTTTACACAGTTTTGATTTCGATAATATATGTTGGTCGATATAAGTAAAAGTAGTAAATTTTATTAAAAACTTTTTATTTCATTCTCTTCTTCTACGGCCATCCAGACCTTGTCCGGTCCCTTGCCTCTTGGAGAATGCGCCTCCAGTTCTCTCGATCCCTTAATGCCACTAACCAGTTCCTAATATCAAGTTTGTTGATGTCTTCTCTAACAGAGTCCCATCATCTATTTCTAGGCCTTCCCTTTGGACATATGCCTTCTACGTTGTCGAGCAATTATTTCATTATTATTTTGCATAAATTCAAAAAAAAATACTATGTAGGTATCTTATTTTAAACGAAATCAATCAAGAAAATAATTTTCCAATACAATAAAATTGAAATTTAGGTAACCGGTATTAGTTTTGAAAATTTAAAAATGAAAATTTTTGAAATTTGAAAATTGAAGCTGAAGGCATGTGATGGTATCAGAATAAGATTTATCTTCTACGCTTCTACATTACATACTCGTATACTGATACATTATTATGTGTTTGCTATTGTAAGATGAAAATATAATTTGAAAAAAATAAATTTAGTTAAGAAATTCATTTATATGGAGTGTGAGTGTATTGTAGTCACAGAATTTGAAAAATTAAAAAATATTAGTTCATAAGATGTGTGATGTTATTTCAGTATAGTATACGAGTATGCACAATTACTTATATACATCTATAGTGCAATACTTGCATATACATACTACATTTATGTACATAATAATGTATCTAATTATGATTTACACATAAGATTTCAACAACACTTTGTCTTTTTGTATTGTGAACAGTGTAGTCATTCGTATGAAAATGTATTATTATTATTTCTATAAATTATGTGATTATATTATTTAGGAAAGTGTGAAATAAATATGTTTCATAAGAAAGGGAAAATTTTAAAAGTTTCAAATAGTATATATTCTTATTATAGAAAAATTATATGTACCTACATGATAAAATACATAAATACTTTATATAACAAAAAAACAAAAAAAAAGGAAGAAGAAACGGAAAGAAATCATTTTTATTGATAAATAAATTTTTCTTACGCATTTTACATTTGGTAAGTTATTCTATGATGAGTGATTCGGCGGAACTAAATATATATTTTACTTTTCATTGTAATGCATATTGAATTATTTACATACAAAGACATGCATATTTAATGATAATCTTGACAATGAATATCTCATATTAGTAAAAATACATATATGTTTATTATCTCCTCTAAATGATTTTATATGAACAATTTTCATTTTCTTTAAATTTGACAAGAGTGTTATAAATTTTTATGTTTTTAACTTAAATGTTTGAGTTATATTTTGAAAATCATTTGAATAACACCAAAATAACGATACAGAATAAAAGAGGATTTATTAATCGAATATTTTCATTGAAAAATATGAAGTTTTGGAAGGTATTTAAATTACAAATTAACTTTTTCTTTTATTATTAGATATTATTATTAAAGATTGAAATCATATAGAAATATTTTTAATAAAAATTATAAAAACTAGTTGAGGATTTTAAAAAAGAGGAAATCAATTAACAATTAACATGAATTATACCAATACTGTTTAGTGATGATGTTAGCAGAAAATTGTGTTTAATTAAACTGTTGATATATTTTTTGTAGTTTATGCGTAAAAGCAATCGAATTACTTTTATAAAAAAAAGTAATAAATTAGGTACCTTGTTTATATAAGAAATAATATTCCGAATTTAATTCAGAATTTGGATTATCGTATAAATTGGTAAATTACATATACGAAAATTTTGAATATTCCTAATCAAAATTGACTTATTTATTCCACATATTCCGAATTATACCGATTCTACATTGAACGCAGTGTCTTCAGCTTCGATTTTGATTTAATGGATTTGTATTAGAAATTCTACATTCAATGCAGTAGACTTGACAGCTACTTTTACATGTTAAGCATGCTGTGAATGTTACTGCATTGAATATTGAATATAGAAGCGGCATTATAAAGTTTATACGATAGAAAATTTGGAATAAACTAAAATCTCGAATAACAGTGGATTACGTATAAATTAAGTAAATGTTATAAAATTGACATCAAAGTTGAAATTTTCATGATTTTATCAAATATCCTTTTATGAGTATATCTCCAAAAATAAATAAAAAAAATAAAAATTTTTGGTGAAGAATCTCTCTACACGAGTTTAATAAAAAAAAAACATCTTTATTCTTTTATATTCATATTTTCGTTTAAGTAAATTCCACTTTCTTATAACAAATTATCGAGTTTTAATTTAAAAAGAAAAAAATAAAATATTTTTGTTTTTACAGATTTTATTTTTTATAACATTATGTTTGCTATTTAGCAGTGCAACATTATTATCATGGCAAGATAAAAAGCAAAAATTTCTTGATTTTCTTAGAGAATATTTAAATTTAAATGATATACAATCAGCATCGAATCAAGATCAAAATGGAGTTGAACCGATTATTTTTAAACCAATACCAATTCATTTTATTCATCAGATTCCGGTACCGGTTGAAAATTTTCCAATAATCGATCATTTTCAACGACATTTATCAGTACCGATAGAAATATCACATGAATTTGAAATACAAAGAGACCAAGAAAGACCAACAGCATCATCACAATCATCATCATTATCGTCATCGTCGCAGTCATCACAAGCATCATTATCGTCGTCGTCATCATCATCAAGACCGAAATCAAGAAAGCATCGAAAATTATCAAAACATCATCATTATCATCATAATCAAAATCAATATTCTGGATCACCATCACCTCCACCATCGTCATCATCATCATCATCGACATCCTCATCTTCAATTCCATTCCCTTTGCAATGCAATTTAAAGGGATTTCAAATATATGATATTATGTAAAAAATTTATTTTGAAATTAATTTAAAATATAAAAATAATCTATGTAATTAAAATATTAAATTTAATTTCATTCAAATAAAAAATTTATTATTATTAAATACATGCACAAAAACATTTTTATTATTGTTTAAATTTTATTTTATTATCAATATATAGATAGAGATATTCTACATAATATTTATATATAAAAATTACAAAATATAGATAATCTAAAACACAAAATACTTTTGAATATTACATTCTTGTATTAATGATAATGGTATCAAAAATACAAAAAAATTATTAGATAAAATAAAACAATACAAAACATAATAAAAATTTGTTCATATTTCATGTACATATGTGTGTGTAACATTCATTAATATACTATACATACATACATAATATTATCTACATGTTGTATGTATGAACAAATTACAATAATTAGAATACTTTTAAAATAAATCAATTACATATTAAATTTGATAAATTATCATTTTGTCGTTTTTCATTCTTTTTTTTTTTGTCGTATCGTTTTTAATATATTCATCTAAAAAAAAAAAAAATGTATTTTCTTCTTTTTAAACTTTTTTTAATTGGTTTTTACGTCTGTATGTATAAGGCATATTTGTTGTACTTTTTGTTCATCATCAAAAATATGTATTTTTGTTTATTTATTATTAAATTTTTTTTTTTTGCATTTTTTTATTTTTAGTGTAAAAATTTATCTTTAGACATTAATTTTTTTTTTCTCTTTTACTTTTCACTTAAAACAAAAATTGTATGTATACTGATTCCAAAAAAAACAAAAACAAAAAAAACACAATGTTAAAATAAAAATTTATATAAAAGACACATTACGTACACATAGCTATTCTTGTATAATTAAAAAAAGTATATATATATATGTATATAAATTAAAAAATAAATGCTTATAAAATTGTTTCAGTAAAATTTTCTTCTGTTAATTTTTCATTCTTATTCGTGTTCGATGAAAAAATGATATTTACTTTGAAAAAAATAATTTTTCATATTTTGCTTTCGTTTTTTTTTGTACACTTATGAATATGTAAATATGTATGTGTTAAAAATTTTCGTGCGATGTATCCATTTACGTTATTTCTATTTTTCTTCTTTTTTTTTCCTTTCGGTCGTCTTAAATTTATACTATGTATTTTATTTTGCATAACACAAAAATGTAAATAAAAAAAAAATCATCAATATTGTGTATGCATTTAAAAATCAATTATTTTCTTTTTATTTAATCTTCACGTCTGTTATGTATATGTTTGTGTATTTAGTAAAATAATATTCATGTATAAATGCCTTTATTTTTCTTAAAATGTACTTTTCTTGTTTTCAATTTATCGTTTTTCTCTTTTTATATAAAAAAAAAAAAAAAATTAGAACAAAAGAAATCATATATAATGTAATTCCTTTTCGATCATTCGTCTCTACTACTCCTCGTGCTTTTAGAATTGGCTTTCTTTTCTTGTTGTTGAAGCTGTTGTCACAGTTTCGGCTTCACCATTCGTTTGTCCATGTGAAATACTTGTTATTACTGATTTAATAACAACCGAACTGGTATTTGTTTCAGTGGTTTTACTAGAAAATGTTTAAAAACAAAAAAATTTTTATTTTTTTCATCAATAAAATTTTTGAAAAAAAACAAAACATAAATAAAGAAACTCTTACCCAAGTGGTGCTAAATCTTTTAAGACTGGTATACTAAAATCTGTGATGTCTTTCATATTAACGCTAGTTATAACGTTATTTGTCTGTGTACTTAAAACTGATAACCGACCTAAAATTATTAGTCAAAAAAAAAATAAATAAAACAAAATTTTTAAGTGATTAATATTCTTTTTAGTAAACTAAAATTTTTCAGCAAAAAATCATCTAATCCTCTTTTTAATACTGACCGACTGTTTCTTCAGTTGTAGTTGAACAAAGTGTTGTTGTTGTAGCATTCAAATGATCTCTTACTGAGTCTACTGTGATATCACCAATAGAACTTGTTATCGTTTCATTTGCTCGATTCGGTGATGTATCTAAACCATTTGTTAAATTTTCTTTTACTGCAACTGAATCAATATTTATTTCTAGAGGCTTATTAGTTTCTTTAACTGCATGGACACTTTCTGTTGATACTGCTTCAACTGTTTCTTGTTCTGTAGCACTAATTGCTTCTACATCTTTATCTTGTAAATGTTCTAAATCAACAGCACCTTCAGGCATTACAACTCTTGCTGTTGATAAGCTGATACGTTGAATTTCTGAAGATGACATCATGTAAAAAGCTTCTCCATAATTCGTAAAACATAGTGATGATATGCCACTAGAATTTCAATTAAAAATATAAATAAAATTTACAATAGCCTCATTGAATTACATATTAAGAAATTTCGATCAAATTTATTTACTTTATGTCTTCTCTTCTAACGGCAGCTGCATTTAGTTGTCTCCTTAGCTCCGGTATTGATAGAACCAAAATATCACCCAAATTTGTCAGACAAAGTAGTCCGACTTCAGTATGAATTTGAGCGTCTGGAACAATATCTCCACCACTAGATGTATTTGCTGTAGTTGCGTCAGCAGAAGTCGAAGCATTTTCGGCAGGTTTAGCTGGAGTTTTATTTGGACTATTTCCACTATGGATTAGTTCAGGTGGTACTTGACATGAAAACATTGCACTAGCCAATTTTCGCACACGTGCACCTTCGTGAGCTGTTAATTTGTATTTCGTTACCGGTTTCAATTGCGGTAATGAAAATACTTTGAATTGTTCTTCAGATGCAATAACAACACGATGCGGTGATGTTCCAGGTCCATTTAATTCCAATGGTACACCGGTATGATCAAAAATTGAAATACCTACAACTGGTGCACGATGTTTCAATTGTATTTCTTTTGCTAATTGGGCAGTTATCATTCTTTTTGATTCACTTGAATTCTGTGCATCACTCGACGGAGGAATGTGCAACAAGAAAATCGATACACAACTTGCATTCGTCGCAGACCAAAGAGTAGGAGTTGTTGTGTTGGCTAAAATCAAAATGAATTTATTTTTCTTTTCATATTTCATTCAAAACTTCATTTTTGTTTTACCGTTTGTGATGAATGTTCTGGCAAATACTAAACATTTTACCATTGAACCCATACCATCATCAACTGGGCGGGCTTCTACTTGTCTTTCAATCGGACGTGTATCAATCTAAAATCAATTCTCAAATAAATGTAAAATCTTTTATACAAAATTCCAAGCTTAATTACTGTGGTTGCCTGCGTAGCATGAGCTGGATTGTTTCTTGTCGATCGTCCTTTCCGTAATCTGCGGAATGATTCTCGTAATGTTTTTTTAAACGATTTTCTTCTGGATAATTGCTCTCCAGCTCCAGTTAAATCTGTAAAGTACATTTTTTAAAAAAACAAAAAATCAATTTCAAAATTCTAATTTTAAAATTTCTTTTTCAGAGAAAACAAAAAATAATTTTTACTACAACTAACCATTTGGATTTAATGTGCATCTATGATAGACTGGATGATGATTTTCATAATCATACAAAACTAGTCCGTGAGCAGTTCCAGCTGCAACTAAGTTCCAATTTGTTTGCAATGCAAGACATGTAATAGCAGCTGGAGGTAAAACTTGTAAAATACCAGTAACTTGAATACCATTCTGCTCCAACGGACCTGCGCCTTCTTCTAAAATGTTCGAACGTACATTCAATTGATCGTGACCTTTCCAAACAAATCCATCACGATCACTAACTAAATTCATTGCAGTAACTTTAACTGGTTCATCGTGTAAGCCGACATCAAAAGTTGCAATTACTATGTGACCTGCAGTACCAGCTACAATTAGCTGTCCAGTTTTTGTACAGAGAGCAATTTTCTTGACAGCAAGTCGTGGATCATCCGAATAAGGATCAAACATTCCAGCCTTACGGAATGGCGGTTCAGAATCATCCAATGGTTCTGAATTCTCAGCAGGATGATCTAAGTCACTATGACCAAATAATGTTGATGTTTTAAAATGATAAATCGGTTTTAATACGACACCAGTACAATCCCAAAATTTCACAGAACCATCTTCGTGTCCAGTTAAAAGAATTTCATGCTCTTTAACATCATCATCAAATGAATCTTCAATTAAACAACCACCATTTACTGGCCATTCAATATCACTGAATTCTATTTCTTGCTCTAAGCCGGCTTTCATAATTTTCTCGTACACTTCATGTTTTACTTGAGATGCTAAGTAATTGCATGTAACTGCGTGAGCATGAATTGAATGCAAGTAAGGTAATTTTACCGGAGGTAAATCTTTGTCTGTCAGATCGTAGGCACATAATTCTTCTTCCAATAGAACAACTAATACTTCAACTTGATTAAGATCTGAATATTTAAATGTTACAAAGAAATCAATAACTTTCGATGTGAAATCCAAACAAATTTTCGTATCATCTGAACAATGTACAGATACACAACTGTGATCACCATAAGCTGAACGAGGCATTCCTCCCGAGAAAATTACGATATCTTTCAATCTAATGAATAAATTTCAATTAACTCTAACAATATTTTACATAAAAAATTACAAATTTTTACATACCCTCTTTTTCCTTTAACTAAACCATTTATACTTTTGCATGGATCAGGTCCATAAGGTACGTAATTTTGATCTTTTGGTGGATCAGAATTAGATAGATCCCACGTTGCAAATGATCCATCTGCATGATACCATGTAAAATTAAGACCATCCGGACTTACATAAAGGCCAACACTTTGTCCATGTCCAGGAGCTGTATACGATCTTATTACGGAACTGGTCTCTAAATCATATAAAACACATAATCCACGATTGTATGCGATCAACAGATGATTGAGGGCGTTTGGCAATTGTTTAATTGATTCAATTGCTCCAGGATTTAATTTGTATGTAGGCGGTACTTGTTCAAGTACAACATCATGATAAATAACTGGATCTTTAACTGTGAATGTTTTCAAATCGAACTGATAAACATTTCCTCCTTCGGTTCCAATCCAAACAGTATCTTTTTCCAATGAACAGCATAACGATGAAACTTTTTTTAATTTTCCATCGAACGGTAGTGTCTTAATTGGTATTAACATCGAATCAGCCGGTTCCCATAGAATAAGTTGATTTGCTGCTGTTAATGATAGTACACGACCAGTTCCTGAAACCCATTCTAATAATTGTACATTACATTCAGATGCAGTACCATTCGATGATGCATGTTGACCATAAAATTCAACTCCAGGTTGTCCAAAAACCTAATAATGTAAATAAATACAAATACAAATTCATTGTAATTTTATATGTATATTTATACTTTTTTGTATATTGTTAAATCACATAACAATAAATCTGATTACAGCCTACATTATTTATGTAACATATCTATTGTTGTTGTTTTTTTTTTTTTTACCTTAATTGCACCAGAATGTGTACCAATTGCCATTAATCTAGTTTTTGGATCATAAGCGATCGCTGATGGTTTATGTGGAAAACCATGCTGTGCAGTCTGAAAATAATCAAAAATAATAAATGATTTTAATTTTTTGCCTGTTACACGTTCAATACTCATTTCGTTATGATGATGGCTAATAAAGGAAAAAATTTCAAACATACATTTTTTTTTCTTTTCATTATTATATTTCTGTGTAGATTTTATGTATATAGGAAAGGTGACATATGTATGTATGTACTGTATGTATTTACTAGTCGTATGCATTTCTTTATAATTATATATACACAACTTGTTAGTTAGTCTGTAATCTAGAGAGTTGTAATTTTTATGGGTAATGTAGTGTAGTGTAGTGTAGTGTAGTGTAGTGTAGTAGGTATTTCTTTTCTCTTATTTTCATTGTTGTCTTTTGCAAAAAGTAGTAAAAAATCGTGAATACTATCTACACATTTTATAACTAAATAATAAACTACAATTACACATACATACATTACATACATATTCTTGAGCATTTTTCGTTACACTCGAATAATCGTAGAGTTCATAATCGTTACTTTTTAGACGTTTTGTACTTAAATAAAAATAGAAATAAAAATAATACATAATATGATTTCCTTTGCTATTCTTATATTTTTATTGTATGTAGTATTTACAAGTACAAGATTTTAATCTTGACATGTGCTCCATACATACCCTGTTTAGGAACGATTTATTTATTTGTCTATGATATAATGTACATAATGTACATATGTATATTCAAATTGTTTAGTTCTTGTGGAAAAGTTTATTAAGATTTAAAATGTAGTTTTTAAAAAAATATGAAAAAAAAAATACTTATGAAAATTAAACAGAAAAAGAAATACTTACGTCGTATACGTACGTCATGTATATTAACTGAGATATTTGTCTTTCTTATACCAATATTTATGCATATGTAGTATGTACATACAGTATGTAACATGTATGTACAATACAATAGTTTAAATACTTTTTGTATTGTACGAATGCAATTAAAGATAATTTTAACGGAATTAAGTTAATAATAAAAAAATATTCCACTTAATTGAACCATAAAAATAAAGCACGTGGGTGATTTATCATTTATGTACATAATATGTACATACAAGTACAAAATTGATGATGAGATCAGGCCTTAAAGTGGTATATATATATATATATACATTTATCTATATATATCTATACGTATACATCTATCCCCTCTATGAATATGCATACATAATGTATGTACATATGAACAGGTCATGAAGAAAATTGCCATATTTGTTTCATTACGAATTAAATGTATAAACTGACTTGTTTTATAATTTTATATGAAAGTTTTTTTATAAAAAAAAAACTCACAATTGTATATACATATTTATTGTATGTTATGGGAGGCTCGGTGTCGTAAGTGGTAGAGCAAACGGCTATTGATCTTGAAAGTGTAGATGCGCTGCGCGTACAATTCCTGCCCTGCCCACAGCAGGAATTCAAAGCTGCTCATGCAATGCAAAGGTGCTCATTCAAAGCTGCTGAGTGAACTTTGGGGGAAATGACAATGAGAATTATGGAAATCGGCAATGAAAAATTTGAAAATTATTTTCCTTACTTTTGCCGTGTACGGACGAATCGAAACTGCTCTTCGAAATCAGTATAGGCCAGTTGCTCTACCACTTAGGCAAGGCACTTATGCCACCGAATCCCCTAATAAATCAATTATACTGATTGAAAATAATTTCAAAAAATGTTTATGTAATAGCATTAATTTTAATTCAAATCCCATTATTGTCTGTTAGAAATCGATTAGGTACGAAAGAATCATTAAGAATAGAAAACAGTAATTTAAGAAATTATATTTTGAATAAGATTTAAACTCATTAAAAAACAACATTACATTACATTTATGCTGTTTTGTATGTAAAATATGTATTTAATAATTGATAAAATACGACACTTGTTAAACTAAAATTTAACAACCTTAAAGATATATGTATATGTACATATATATGTACATATAAATTTAATCCTTCGATAACATATCTTTATTGAACATTCAAAATTATTTCTGTTGTAGGTATGCGACGATATATTTATTCTGTAGATTTCAAGTCAAAATAAAATCATTAATAATTTCATAATTTTTGTTTTATATAGGTATTCGGAATTTTTTCATCTTTTTGATGAAACGAAAACAAGAAAGATACCATAATTTATATCTACATATTATGATTACAGGAAAACAAAATAAATACGAAAAATATAAAAACAAACATTTGTTAAATAGATCGTAGTTATCTTTATAATTTACTAAAAATAATTTATCATAACAAATTGATAAGATAAAATAAAAATTGAAATAAACAATAACAGATATAAATTTTGATTATATATACTTATGAATGTGCCTTTTCATTTTGTTACAATAACAGATTGTGTACAATATTATTTGTTAAAAAAAAATATTTTTTTTTTATTTTTGGGTAGGTATTTGTTTATTTATTTATTTTTTTTTTATTTTCATAATCATTTACACCTTGCAGTGCTTGTATTTTTATTTCGAAATATAATTAAATAAAAAAAAAAACATTAAACAAAATAAAAATAAAAATTATACGATAAAAATAATTATTACACATCATTGTATCGTTTTGATTAAGAAACTTTGTAATTAAAAGATATATCTACATAGGTATTTTTTAAAATTTCATTCACATTTTACAAGTAAGTTGAATTTGATACAATTTTTTTAGTAAATGATGATGTCTACACATAACATAAATTTCATAAAAATAATTTCTCTTTAGGAAAATTTATTATTTCAAATTTCAAACCAAATTGTATTTCTTTATTTTTTTTTAATCATATAACAAACAATTTTAAGTAAATAATATTATTACTATTTTCATACATATAATATATAAATTCTAATCTATGTTTGTAAATATTTAAAATTTCTTTTTAGGGTGTGGATTGTCGTTTCATTTTTTGTATAGCACATTTTAATACATTCTAGTACAGCTACATACATACATATATGAAATATGAAATGTATGTATAATGGTATAATAAGTATTTTCTTTTTCGAAATTATCAAAATTAAACTGCCACTTAGTCATACATGTAATCTATTCACCCATAGATAAAAAAAAAAAAACAAATATTTTTTATCATTTCATTACATAGCTATATAGACGAGTATATATCGTATCTAGAGTGTACAAAGTGTAATGAAATAATGGTGGTTTTTTTTATTTATAAGTAAGATTATGCATATATAACAAAGTAATTGTAATGTAAAGTAATTGCGTTCAAATTTGATAAATTCTAATCGTAAAATAATTTTTATATATAGTACCCCGACGCAAAATAGTTCGTCTAGTTCATTTTTGAATTTACATTTCTTGAAGAAAAAACGTTTAGCATATGCATGCCAAAAAGCATATAAAGACTGGACCATTAGACGCAGTGGCATTCTGTGATTTTTTGAAGTGACGAATCAAATTTCGAACTATCAGTGACCCAAGGTAGTAATAAGGTGAAAAGTACCGCTGACGAAGCCTTTGAACCAAAGTTGTTTAAGAAGAACTGTAAAATTTTCTGGTTCAATAATGATGTGGGGGTGTATGTTAGCACGAGGCGTTGAAAAACTTCGTTTTGTCGATGAAAGGATAAATGCCCAGAAATATCAAGAAATTTTAGAAGATAATTTTTGCTACCTTCGATTACTTTATTACAGTCTGCTGAAGGTGAATATGGCTAAATTCACTAATTAAACTACAAAATCGTGTATATGTTGTAGAAAAATGTATTTTAGGGTGATGAAGCCAAGTACCAATATCAAAATTTTAGACTCTTAGGATGAAGAGAAAGAAAAAACATTGTCATTTTGTTTTTGTTGAAAATGTTTTGTCTAGCACTGTTATGTGTACATATTATTATGTGAGCATATAATATGTAAGTACTTACATATATGTACACATGTATATATCCATATGTATATACATATATACATAAATGCGTATTTTATTAAATTTGATAAAAATAATTGATAACAACTAAAATTATAAAGATAACATAAAATTTTTAACATTTTGTACTAAAATTGTACACCTAAACAAATTCTTTTGAAACTAAATTTCATATTAAGTAAATTTCTTATTTTTTGTTTTTCGTTTTTTTTTCTTTTTTAAATTTATTTTTATATTTTCTTTATTTATAGACATGTTTAGACTTTAGACATTTCATTGAACATTTATAGTATAATAGTTGATTAGATGTCAAGAAATCATTATTTTAAGTTGAGTATGTATGGTGTTACAAAGAAAATATAATTGAAAAAAATAGAGCATAGTAGTTATAATTTTTTAATTAAAATACAAAGTAGAAAAAACATATTTTTCTTTTATATACCTATTTTAATTATATTTTTTTTATATCTATTGAACTATCTATGTATTGATTGAAACATTGTAGGTATATAAAAATAAAATCAAATTAACAAAATTTATTTTGTTAATTTCTGTAAATAAAATTAAAACAAAATTTATAAAACATTTTCATTACTTTCACTTTTTCATATAAATAATATAAATAAGTAATTAACCTATTTCCTTGCATATTATTTATTCCTATACATCTATACATACACATATAAATTTAACGTTCAATTCAATTCTATATTAACTAACGTAAACAAAATTTAAATAATTTACTCATTAAAGAATATGTAGGTACATAATATGTACTATTTTGCCCTAAAAATAATGAGTATAGATACACTGTAACACATAAAAACATATTATGCAGTATCTATCTATTTACGTAAGAATGTATTCTCTTATGATGATCTATTTAAATAACTGGTAAATTTTTAATGTATTTTCGCTCTAATAAATTCTTATTTCAATTTCAATTGTGTTTACTCACACATAATGATGATTTTAAAAAAGAATTTCTAAAATCACCTTTTATATAAATTACTTTTTCTTTTCTTTTCTGTTTTTAATTAATTAAACGTGGTGATTAAACTTATAAATTTCATTCATATGATAATTGAAATGACAGTAGAATTTATATTTATGTATTTTTTATTCTTTCGACTACATTTACATATATATGTATGTATGTAGTACTTAATTTTCTTTCGTTTTATTTTTCCAAAACAAAGTTAATTGCAACAATAGGCGAACAAGAGATACATCAATACCTCAATATGTACATCATCCACCTAAAAAAAAAAGATCATAGATCCAGTTAAACCAGTTTTCTTAAATTAACTATGAAGAAAAGTAAATGTACATACATACATACATTATATTGCATAGTAACTAAGCAATAGCATCTACAAAGTACCAAATCAACTACCATGTAATTATAAAGGTGAAGCTAACTGTGAAGTAAAGCCAAAGCTTTTGGAATCATCCTATCCTATCATAATCCTCTTATATACATACATACATACATGCGAGTATTTCTTAGATACGTACATATGTAAATACTGATACTTATAACGTACAACAACGGCACATAATATACATATACATAATGTACGTACTAAAAGTTTAGGTGCATTGAAACATTGGTGAAACTAGTCTTCTGTACAGATTTATCGGTTTATCCCAATCCAAGTAAAAAAAATTATTAATAGCACATAATGTTCATATATACAATGTAAAACAATCCTCATTATATGTATGCATATATGCATAATTTAGAAATTATGCATTAAAAAGACCCCCTATCGATTCATAGTTCAATAAAAAAATATGCAATGTTATGTGTAGTTAATAATAACATCATATCCTTCGGCTATATAGAATTGGGTATCTGTATACCTTATTATGTACTGTATCTAATAGTGAAATCATTTTTTAATTTATGTAAGATGTAAGTATAAGATTAAAAATTTATAAAAGTTGAATTACAACTTTTTTCTATTCTTTTTCTATACAAGAAATTACTTTTCATTTTAATGTTATAATAAAAACTATTAAAATACATACTTATTAGGATTCAAATGAAAAATATAAAAAATTAAACGTAACATGAATGTGTCAGACCTTTATCAAAAGAAAAAAAAAAGTTTATAGGTATATTACCAATATTACATACGTAAATTTATACAGAATATGGAGAAAAGTATAAAAGATATAATTTAAATTGATAAATAATGACTAATGTAATATTTAGCTTTTGTGCATTTTTTTTTTAATTTAAATTTTAAAATAAATGTTTTATATAACTGAGTTTATAATAATATTTTAATAAGATAAGTCTTCAAATCTGTTGTCTAAATTAAAATAAAATTTACACATTCATTTTTTAAGTTTACATATTTTAAGTTGAATTACTTGACTTCACAATTAACAAATTCACAAATGCATACTAACGTACGTAAAATGTCATGTCAAACAGACAGAAGACAATCATGAATAGTTCCGTCTTTAGGTGTTATAACATTCATTTTGTTATGAACTTATTATTCGTTTTAAAATAAATTAACGCTCTAGGGTTTCTATTCATTTTAAATTTTAATACATATTCTTCAAAAATACAAATATGAAGTATGGATATACATTCATAAAAGCCTGTTTTTTTTTTCTAACTTAATGAAGAGAATTTACTTGAATTGAAATACATTTTAAACTTTTTTATTTTTTTTTTTTAATTATATACCTACCTATATGTATGTATAAATATTTGATATATGTAATATGTGTTTGATAAATAAAAACTAATTTATATTTAATTGAAGAAAAAAAAAAGTACATTTTATAAATTAAATTATCTACCATATTTTAAGTTCCAGTTTTAAACAATTTCAAGCACCTAGTTTCACTAAAATTTCAAAACGTAAGATAGGTATTTTCTACTTTAAAAAAGGTGGAAAATTTTTATTTACCATATACTTACAAATCACATTCATAATTTCATGTCCACTTTAATTGATTCATATTTTCCAGAAATTATAAAAGAAAAAAAATTATTTAATTTAAACAATTATCAGGAAAAATTTTTAGTCAATAATTAATACAATTCATAATTTTCAACTTGATATAAATTTTTTTTTGTATAATATTCATTGAAGGTTAATTATACTTTTTAGTGTATGTAGGTAATTACAAATATACACATGTTGATATTTAATTATTTGAATTTTCTAAAATTTATTCACTATATGTATGTATGTATAACATAACTAAGTAATAAATAAATAAATTTATATTTTACATATACTGTTTAGAAAAATTTTAATTTTATTTATTTCAAAAAGAATTTTACAAAACTATAAAATCCATCATTAATCAATCAATTTCAAATAAAACAGAATTTATGTATTTACATTCATATAATGTAAATAAACTAAATAGAAAATTATTACATTGTGCAGATATCTACCTAAATAAAAATAAATTTAAAAAAAATTGATGATTAACATTATGATATACTCGTATATATACATACACAAAACACAATACTTCATATGCATATGTATACAAATATTTACATTATGTAAAAGAAATTAATATAAAATTAAAAGTTCAATGTTCCATTAAATTTTTTTTGTTTACTGTAAACAAAACATAATAAATATTTACCTTATATACATATATACATACCTATACAAACTAACATGATAAAAGTTTCTATCTACATAAATATTTTCTACGTCATATAATTATATACCATATATTATCATTAGACCACGTTAGAATGTTAAAAATTTGAAAAGAGAACAGAAATTATTTCAATTTTTTTTGGCATTGTATCCAAAATTCATTGAATTTTCTTCTTCTTTTAATTCTCATCATTAAATTGACAAAATATTCTATTTTTAAATTGTCAAAAATATTTAATAATAATGTAAGAATGTAATTACAATAGTAGTACATACTTACATAATTTTTAGTTCTAAAAATATAAATGGCATATTAATTTTCTTTTATGTGGGATTCTTTTATAATATTATGTATATACAAGTAATGTACATATGAATGTGGAATGGTATATATATAGGTCAAATATCATACTTCATAAAATAATTATACATACAATAAAATGTACATAATATGATTTTTTTTTTTTGGGATACATTCGTATTTGAATAATTTGATATTCATGATGAATTATGTTAGACATTTAGAAAAGGGAAATTTTTAGAAAATTTTCAGATGTAAATATATATTATTAGAACTACTAACACATAACATTAAATATGTATGGACTTACTATTAATTCCCAGCTGACCAAGAAATGAACTTACTTCGCAGAGTGAATACAGAATGAAGAAAAAAAATCTTCACAAAATGAATGAGTTTACCTATGTACCTACCAAGGCTAATAGAATATATAAGGTTAGCTGTAGCCGTATATAGGAAAACTTTTTGCTTTTTTTACAATCAGATTTTCAACCGATTCTGACGTCATATTGTAAGAAATGTTAAATTGTTATTGTTGTTTTTTAAAACACGAATGTATTTTAAAATTAGAGCACTAAATCTATATTTTATCAACTATTAAAAATAACTTCATTTGTTTTGTTTAGTAATCTTTAGTAATTTTTTAACTTTTAATTCATCTTTTCAACATCGAAATTTCGACTAACATAATACGGTCTTATGAATGCTTCAAGAAATCTTACATTGTGACGTCACAACTTAATTTGTAGGTTATTAGTATCGCTACAGCTAACCTTATATATTTTATTAGCCTTGGTACCTACTTAATTTCATATTCTCTTTATTTATTGAAAAGCAAATGAATTTTCATAGAATGAACTTATCAATAATTCACTAAATGAATAGAAAATGAAGTGAAGTATGGATAGAAATTTACATTTCAACTTCTTTCATAGTACAGCTCTAAATGTGCCAGGACTTTCACAGAAGAGAAGTGATTTCATGACTTATTACTGTCATGTATGTACCTACAGTTTAATGTGGATTGTGAGCCACTGAATTTTATTACCATACACACTGATCTATTACTATTATTATTAGAATGATGTTATGATTTGATGGCATCTACTTGTTTTGTGTTATTTGTTGTCAGCAGCAAGTAGACTATACATATCAGTGATGGGAAGTCTATTTATTTATAGTAGATCTACTTATTTCAGTCACCTTCTACTTACTACTTACCAGGCGTAGGCCTCCAATCTACTTATTTTTTTAGACTACTCTTACTTATCAGCATTTCTAAATTCTTCTTCCCAGTAAACTGGGACTCATTCAAAGCTGAGTGAAGTTTAGGAGTAATGAAAGTTTGGAGTTAGTGAAAAATAAAAAAATATTATAAATTCATTGTTTTTTCACAGTAATGAATACATACATAATTCATTTTATGGTAATATTCATCATTTCTTGTTATAATTTAGATTCACCTAGTGAAATATCTTCATTTTTTGTTTAGTGAGTGAAGGCGAAATAGAAATAAAAATATGAATTTGTAATAAATTAAACAAATTGAAGTTTCAGTAGATAAACCAATTCACACGAAACTCACACAATGATTTTATAATGAATTCTTCTTATGAACTTAGTAAAATTTACAATGTTTCATACTCACAATTTTACAGTTCAGTTTCAGTTAGGGTTCATTAAGTGATTATAGCTACTGAATTACTTCATATCTATTAGAACTAAGTGAATTTAGGGGGTTCGATGGCGCAGTGATAGAGCCACTGGACTACTGATCTCGCTATACCTTATGACAAAATTAAGAAAAATAATTTTTAATTTTTCGTTGTTTATTTCCAATTTTTATTAATCCCGCAATCTACATACATTTCCGCAAACTACATTAAACTGGAGTTACATACAATCACTTCTGTGAAAGTCCTAGCTCACTTAGAGCTGTTGTAGTTCTATGGAAGAAGAAGTGAATTAACTGAATTTTAATTTCATATCAAAAACTATTCACAATTAATTAATTGTGATTGTTAACAATCATGTAAAGATTCATTTCAATGAAGGGATATACATATTATTCGTATTATTTATATTTTGCATAAATATTGAATTCACTTGGTCAGCTGGGTTGCAACAAAATGTTTTTGAATGTACATAAGAGTGAATGGAATAAATTTATATGCAAATTAAAACAGGAACTTGTTATGAAAGTTTTATATTATAATATGTGTATAGTGCGGGAGGTAAGCGTTGCAATTTTTCTAGGAATTTTATACCGAATGAATTCTATTTCAAACAGCTGTTTTTTTTTTTCAGAAAAATATAATACATAATAATAGTACAACCATCATATACTCATGCTCATGTATATTATATTAAAAAAAGAACAATTAATTTGTTTTTAAACAAAAGACTATTTCAATTTTTTCGTTTTAAAATTTTAAATTAAATTCCGTTGCAGTTGTTTTGTATATATACGTAAGTATGTATAAAAATTTATACTTATTTAAACAATTTATTTTAAAATAAAAATAAAATATATAAAATAAAAAATTACACAACTCAACAATATTATTCAAATTAATTCCCATGACTAATTACATTATTTTAATAATTCTTATTTCTATCCGAATATTAACTTAAGTAAGTAGATATACCTATGAATGTATGTTATATACTTTTATACGCTTTTATACTTCTTGTACAATTCATATAATAATTCACTTCTATATTTGTTAATGTTATTTTCCGATTTTCCATCATTATTATACACTACATACTACATGTATCTGTAAACTGTATAGGTATACTCATATATTGTATACTTATATGCATGTATTATAATGATCGTTGAATACTACATACTACATACTACCAATACTACTAAATTATATTTAAATTTAACATTATGTATTTAAAATAATAAAATCAAAATACGAGTATGTTATTCTGCATTTTGTAATATGCATAAATACGTATGTACATATTTGTGAAAATTTTATTTAAATATAAAAATGTAGATATTTACATATATGTGCATTATTTATATTCATATTCAAGATTTTGCTAA
Source organism: Villa cingulata (assembly GCA_951394055.1). Classification (NCBI taxonomy): domain Eukaryota; kingdom Metazoa; phylum Arthropoda; class Insecta; order Diptera; family Bombyliidae; genus Villa; species Villa cingulata. The sequence continues at coordinate 59,223,439 of OX596018.1, read as the reverse complement.
AAATAAAACGCAATCATGTATTAATGACAATGAGTTTTTGTGCTAGATTTAGGTATTTTTATTTTTATGTAAAAAAAAAAAAAACAACTGAAAATTAGAAATTAGATTTTTATAATTTACTTTTTAACTAATATCTAATATGCATTAACTTTAACATATAATTACTAATTACATACATATACCATTTTATCGTATTCGTCAAGAGTTTGATAAAATTTTACATTTATATTTCTAATTTCTTATTAAGTGTGATATTGATATTATAATCACTCATTGTATACGACACGACGCAGTAATTACAGTCTATATATGCGTATAATAGACATGTGTATGCATGTAATATGTAGTATGTTTTATAACTTTGTTTTAAATTGTTTTAAATTTACATTATACAATATGCTGCTTATTTTATTTCCATCATATATTATTAATTCACTTCTTTAGACCTACCAACTATACCATCCATATGTGTACATTTGCATACATGTATAAATATGTATAATTTTGTGCATTTATTATTATGTTTTGTTATTATCGTTGTCAACATTATCGTCATTGTCGCTATGTAAAATATATTTTTCTAAGGTTGCACTTTTCTGTAGGTCATCAAGTGTATTGTATGAATGCATTACATATATTACATACATATATATTTGGATACATAATATATGCATATACATACATATTTTTAGATACATATGGAAATGCATTAAATTTATAAATTTTTAATACTTATATACTCGTACATACATACACATGCTTAAATATTTATAATAATCATTTGAATATTATCAAACATTTACTGTATTATTGTATGTACAAGTATAGGCATGTGACATATAGTACATATTACAGTACAATGCTAAATTCTATCTATCTAATAAAATTTTAATAAAAACTATTATTATACAGTACACAGTACTATAATATACACTATTATCACGTGTAAATATAATTTCATGACTAATCAAACGTGTCAGTGTTGGTGTCTGTATATTATGTGTAATGTCTTGGTAATGTGTTACTTATACTAAAAATTTTTTACAATAAATGAAAAAAGAAAAAATAAATAAATAAATAAAATAAAATACATAGAATTTTTCAAGGCGGACAATACAATATTACACTGTAATATAAATGCATTTTATTTTCCGAATCATTTTTATGCAGATTAACATTAAAGAAAAATTTTTTCAGAAAACAAAACACACTCTACATATTACATTACCTCTATAAAGTAGGTCAAGGAAGTAACATTGTATGCAAAAAAAAAAATGTATTCATTACTTTTTGTAACATTTCTAAATTTACCATAGAAATTTCTTTTCTATTCTATTTTATTTTGAATTTCTGATATTTCCTGTCAGTTAACCTACATTTAATCTAATATGCATATGTATTATACGACACCTTAAACAAAATTTTGAAGGTGGATATTTAAACCAGAGTACATTACAACAATCATAAATAACAAGTATGGGTTTTCAAAATTTACCCATATATTGAAGTTTTTTTTTGGTCGGTTCGAAATGTTAAAATTACAAAAATAATTCACAACTAAGAAAAATAAAACTATACATTTCAATTATCATCACTACTTGTTTTATGGAAATAAACTGTATACCTAGTACGAAGAGAAAGGTACAAAAATGTTTCAGAAACATATTTGCATACAGTCTCCTTCCTTTCCTCACCATTTTTTACAATGTTTTTATTAAAGACAACCTGACCTGGAGCATTGTAGGAAGTTGTAATAATAAATACTACAGGTTGCTATACTTAATAAGTCATTCTTTTTCTATGTCCTATTTTGTTTTATTATCCACATCTTTCGTTCTCTTTTTATAAATATATTTTTCATTCTTTCACATTTTAACAAAACCATTAAGGTACGTATCAACGTTAAAAATTTAAGTTGCCGAAATCCATATAGCTATTGTCCCTACTTTTCGTAATATAATCGATATATATGTACTCTAATATAACCGCATAGATTGTGTTATACAATTTACATACATAGCAATTTTTATTCTATAAAAGGAACTATCCACCTTAAAATACACATTTTTTTCTTTTGGAAATTCCAATATGTCAATTTGTCATCAAAAAATTAAAAAAAAAAACAGTTTTTAATAATCATAGAATTGAAAAAATCGATTTCGTTTTTCTACTTTAAGCAGAATTATTAAAAAAAAATATATATGTATATTACCAGAATAATTAATGCAAAGTAGCGGCCTAGTGGTCATCATTAATCAAATATCATACAATATGTAAGTATATATGTATATACATAAACGATAGACGTATATCTATACATACATATGTGTCATAAAATTACCGTTAGAAACATGAAGAAAATAATTAATTAAATTTTTATTAGATACGCATGCTGCCATTCTACATAAATGAAATTCATCTATATGATTTAGATTTGATAATGTAAAGTAGATTTATATGTTTTATCATATTTACATACATACGAGTACATATGTATAGTATATACGATTAAAAAGTTATTTTAGATCATTCAAATTAATCGAAATGATCAAAGGTAATTGACAAATAATGACAAATGATAGATGCATCGAACTGTAATATTAAATCTTTAAAGATTACATTATAAATTCAATTTCGTAAAATATCTATTTGACAATAATTGTTATCATTTTTCATAACTGATTTTTATTAGTCAATTTTTAATATATTTATTATCGTTAATTCATGATGATTCTAAATAGACAAACATATTAATCATATTAGAAGTATTAGTGTTGAATTATTGAATGAACATTTACACTTTATATATGGCTATGAAAAGATATTTTTTTAATAATAAAAATACATAAATTTTCTCAAGCATTACGAGTATTTCGTTGATGCCGATATCACTAGACAAAATATCAAATAATTACCCTCCTGATAAATGATATCTGGAGATTTCTAATGATATTTCTAAATATCTAAATAAATTTCTAAATATAGTTTTTAAATAAATAAAAATTTATTTTCCATCATTTAAATTTCAATAGTTCTTATCATTATATCATCAGTCTGGTTTTTATTTATTATTTCAGTTACAGAATTTTATGAAAATTGTATTAATATATACCAATAGTATACTAAGTACCAGATTATAGAAAAACAAAAATATTCAACATTCTTATTAGATTGAAATATAATTTCTACGCCTTTTTATCTGAATAATGACCGAATCCATTTTTATCATCAAACGACAAAATTATGTTGTATTCAATTTTATATTTCCTATGTATGAAATGTAAAATTTATTATTTTTTTACATTATATACGAGTATATTATATACCATCATTTTTGTAGTGATTATGAATTTTTATATTTTTAGTTGAATAAATGTATACACATATAAATAATCATTAAAATGAGCACATTAAAAAAAAATGAAATTTTATACTTTAGAAAAATATCAAACATGTACTCAAATTTCTACTCTTATGTTTTCTTTATGTCTGCGTAATGAATTAAATACTATATGAATATTGTGTCAATATGTTTACAAACATATTATATAGATATAATGTTGTCAAGTTATTATTTTTTACACACATGTGTGTACATATATGTACATATTTAAAAAGTAATTCAACCCATTTCTGGTAAAAAATTGAAATTTCAAAGTATGTATTATATAAATAATAATAAATGTCATATATACATTATATACAATGTGTACATAATATGCATATGTGTAACGTTTATTGACAAAATGTATAGATAAAATATAGCCCTCATGAAAAATAATATGCATATGTACTATGGTACTATATAATATACATATTTCTGAATTCATATAATTCAAAAAGACTGAACTTTAACTTAATCATCATCATCATCATCATAATTATCGTTACAATCAATTTTGTCGTCGTCAATGTCAGCGTCAGCATCATCGTCATTCATTTTAATCAACATTCATTCTCTCTTTTTGATAATACATATGTACATACGTATTTTATATGCCCGTATTTTCGAGCTAAAAATTTTGGATAATTTTATTTTTCAAATATTCTAGACAAAATATTTAATAACTTTATAAAATATCATACATATGTACGTGTACTTGTATATGCGTGCAGTAAAAACAACCTATGACCCTCAAATGGCAGTCGACAATTTTTTTTTTAGATTTTTTGTTTTTCAATTCATTCAAAACAAGAGAATTTAACGAAAATTTGTAATTACATATGTATATATTATATGTATAGGTATAGGGATTAATAAATATAGCACTCCCACACTTTTGATGATTACTCTACTACAACAAAATTTTTATTTAAACAGAGCACAGAGCTCATGTGTATTCAAAAAAAAAAAAATCTAAAAACGATTCTTGTATTATATATACATACGAGTATTTCAAATTTATATTCGTGTAATTATAACCCACAATAATCACAAAACAGTCTATAAGGAAAATTGACGATTCTATTTTAACACGATATGCTATTAAAAAAAAAAAAACAAAACATTTTTTTTTGTCGTTTTTATTGAAATAAAATAAAAAGTGCATTAATCCTACAGCGACGACAACGATAATGAACAAAAGCTTCACTTCAGAAAATAAAATATGGAAAAGAGGAAAAAGGAAAATTTTTTAATGTAGGTATGTAAGCATGTATGCATTCCGTACATTTTCTGTTAAATAGTTAAGATTTAAGTACATACTATAATAGCAGCACTTAATATGAAACACATATACAAACACAGTCATATTTAATGTATACGTGTATATGTATAATATGTAACAACAACAGTTTTATGTATTGCACTCTTAAGAGTAGTAAACAAAAATCGATAAGATCACCACACAATCGATCGAATATAAAAGAAAAAAAAATATCAAAGGCAGTGGTAAATGGTAATATGTAAAAAAAATAATTGCTCGCTCCAGGAAATAAATAAGTGTTTTACTTATATACTGGCTGCCTGCATGAATATGAAAGAGAGTATGTATGTACCTACATAACATACTAATTATATGTATATGTAATGTGTATATAAATAATTTATTTATACATCTGTGTGTGTATGTATACACAAAATTATTAATGCTTATAAATCATAATGATGCATATAGCTATATGCTATATGCATAACGTATAACCGATATATGTATATGAGTGTAATGTGCATATATGTAGTATATACAGTAAAATAAAATACATACATAAAAAATAAGAATCTTACCTTTCTGTAGGCGAATAACTCCTTCTGCAATTTCTGACGTTCGGCCGATGGTTGTTGACCCTTCCCACGTATGAATTTCAACATTATAATTATATTATGATGATTATTATTGATCGACTATATTGTTATAATTATTTTTATGATTAAATTAATTTATTTCTGTTTGCTTATTTGTTTGTTTGAGGATGTAATAATACCTACTTTTGTTGTTTGCTTTTAGTAGTTTTTATTTAGATGACATAAATATATTTTATATTTTTTTTTTGTTCTTATTATGTATTGATATTTAGATAGAATGTCAATTGAAAAATTTTAATGAAAAAATAAATACAATGTCCTATATGTCCTATATGTTGTATATTTATAATGTTAACTATTATACTTTTTAAAGTAATACGTCTAGTACTTTGTTTTCTTTTTAATTATTTATTTTTCTTTAATCATATACGGATTGATAACGAACGGATCGTTGAAAAGAAGCGAACTGCAAAAATAGAAAAAAATTTATAATTAATATAATGTATATATAAATCTAAATATGTATATATGTATCATGTATATTTACGAAAATAAAATTATTTAATTCGAGTATCAAATCAATTTTAATATATGGGTATGATGTATGAACTTGATACCCAAGCAGTCAAAGTAAAAGAAAACTTCAAAGTTTCGTTAGTAGATTTTGTGACTTGTGAGTGATGCATTTTAAAGATATGGTGGCTTAACACTATTTCAAATCACGAATTGTGGCGAATGTGAATCACTAAACAACACGAAACGAAATGGAAAAAGTAATTAAGAAGCGGAAATTTGGCTGGATTGGACACACGCTACGTCATACTAACACTACACAAGCTAGCAACGAAGATAAACCATGCCATGAAGTCATATGATGTGGGTGGAATTCGCAGGGCCAGGGTAAGAGAAAAAGATGGTGACTAAAAAATACATGGAAGAGAGAAACGTTAAAGAACGACGCTGATGAGTGGTGTTGGTGACCATTGGTGACATAGAATCGAAAGAAATAAGAATGAAATCGAGAGATAGGACGAAACCATATGCAAGAAATTTTTAGAAAACTTATATTCCTGAGGGAACATGGTCATCATCACATATATGTCATCACTCAGATTTGATGTTACAACAAAATTATAAAAGCTTACTCTAAAAAATTATCTATCGTGCAATTCGTATGCATTACCATTATTACCATATGATAGATTATGTTAGTGAATGCAATTTACATTATTATGAAATAGTTCAAAAAGTGGAAACTTTAATGAACGAATTATATACGTACTGTACGTGTAAATAACATATGTACTAATAAATCCAAGAATGTTGACTAGTATGTATGTGGTGTAATTGATTGATGAATGTATTAAATACCGTAGATAGATAAAATATTAGGAAATATGACGCTACTATATGTCAAGATAACGTATAATTCTATTGCATTAGCTGCTATCTGAGTATACGATATTTTGTTGTTAATGCGTATTATCGTATTACCTTCAGAAAATTAAATATAAAATGAAACAATTTCTTATCAAAAATTTAAAACTAAAATAAATAAGATTTCTGTTTCTGTAACACTCTAAAATACATACATTATATACATTATGTGTGCGTATACAAATATTTTTTCTGTAACAAAGTTTTGAAAATTTTGATAACTGAATATGTATACATTTTTACATTTTTAATAATTTTACGTTCATTCTCAATTATACAATTTATAATTGTAAAACAAAATCGAAAAAAATTATAATTTTTACGTAATAGTTATATGTTTCAATTACTTAATGAAAATCAACAAAACAGATACTATTTCGACTTGAAATAATTTAATAATACGTTGAAGAAAGTCTATAAAATGCAAATTTAAAATATTGCATTCACGATTAAGTTAAAGATTGGTTCGAAAAACACAACATTGATGCAATGCGCATTGGCCATCTCAATCACTCAATCTTTTATTATTCATTCAATTAAAGTTATTCAAATAATTCTGTATAGAATTTAATTAATTAATTAATGTTAACTTTTTTAATTATAAATACAAATACTTAGTTGATAATAATAACAGATCCAGAGATCAAAATAAATTTTTAAACCATTATATAAGTATTATAAAATATATAGCAATATAGCACCAGCAATAACAATATACATATAGGTAATTATTATTTTAATACATATACATTTGCATTATCGTGTTCGTTGCGTATACGTATGTATATGAATTTGATCATAATGATTCATTATAAACAAAAATAAATTGTGAAAAAAATAATAAATGAAAAATTAAATAAACAAAAAAATATATTAAACGCTTATATGAAAAAAATTACTCAGATTCAAATAAATGTAAGCACACATAAAATTATATAAATTGTATTGTATTGTACAATAAGTTTCCAACTGTATACTTACTTATGCAGTACAAAAAAAAAAAGTTTTTTTTTTTAATAAGTAGGTAGATATGCATAAAAAAATGTAACAATAACAAATAATATTTTTCCTTTCTTTAATTAACAATAATTCTATTAAAAAGTTTTGTTTAATATAACGTATACATATTTTACTTTCATATGTATGTTTTCTTTGATTTTGATATTTTTAAATAATAATTTTTCAACGTTACATAATCTATTGAATAAATATAAATGTATTCAAATACATAATGTGCAAATAAACACATAAATTTATAAACATTAAATATAAATTAAAACGTGATAAAACGTAAATGATTTAACATTTAACTGCCAAAACTTGGACTTAGCTATAATAGATAATAGCTACCTTATGTGTATCTGATGAGAATGGAGCTCATTTCAACAAATTATTTTAGATTCAGATTTAGATAAATTACTTCTTAAAGATTTATGATTTTACAATAATAATTAAAATCTAAAAACTTTTTTCACATAAATATTAAAAATTAAAACAAACAAAAACAGTAAATAAATCTTTGTGATAAGGAAAATATATTTAAATAATTATAATTAAATGAATCATTTGGATTAATAATAATTAATGTGTGAATGTACATGAACACATTATCAATGTTGTGAATAAGTCGTGCGACAAATAGCTTTTGGAATATTCAATAAAAAATAATAATATTTATATTGAATATATTTTTTTATTATTTTTTTTTTATTTTTATTTTATTTACAAGTAGAGAACAGGTAAATCTGTCATTCCTTTGCCAGGGCTTTTTGACGATACTGATAAATAATTAACAATTCATTTTTGGTGAAACTGTTGTTTATGTTGTTTGGAGTTAAGAGAAATTACGGTTACTCACTCACGTATCTGAGCACACAGATAGAACTAAATTGTTCTAAGGTAACTAAATAATTTAAAATGACTTTCGATTTTGACCGATTCGAGCCCTGTAATTTCATTATCAAATGCATCTTGATTGAGGAAAAGAAGGGGCACTCACACAAAAAGTGTTCCGCGATATTGTCTTCCTCCTCTGTACATACTGTGCACTGTGCAGTAGCAGTGTGCACACCCACACTCTTCAATCTTTTCTCTCCCGTTTGAGAAGAAAATCCAATTTCAATAACATTCGTTAGAGGTTAGATTTACTAGAGAAGTACTTAGTCTGTTTGTACTCAGGAAAACCCTATCGAAGTTGAAGACACTCATGCAAATGACAACGACAAGTGACAAGTGACAAGTGAAGTGATCTATAAAATTCTACACCACGATAAATATACGGTACATACATATACATATATATTTAGTGAATCACCTGAATTTTTCAAAATTTTCAATAAAAGTACCTTGCATTTCCACATATAAATTACATATGTATATATACATATATACATATACATATATTATTTATTTCTTATCTTTCTTAATAAATATGTATGCAAGTGCATATTTGGAAGTAAAATTTGGTGAAATTTAATAAAAATAATTGAATATTCTAAGAAATTCATGAAATTAAATAAATTTACGATTATTTATCAAAAAAAAAAAAAAATCGATGAAATCATTTAGCCCGCATACACAATTATTACAAAAGTACGAATATGTACATAGATATTATATACGTTTAAAGAAAAGAAAACATTTTGAAATAATCGAACCACACCTATCAATTCTACAGGTATACACTATCCAGATTGTAATATGTATCATGGTATCATGGAATTAAACCGTACTATTATATATGTATATACATTTATTAAATATATAATTCACGATTCAGACAGTCATAATTTTAATAAATAAAAATGTGTTTTTCATGAAACATTACAATAATATTTATTTTTTAAGAGATTATTTTATTTTCATCCATTAATTTCTCTTGTTTAAAATAACGGTTGAATATTAAGAAAGTAATACACCCACATAATCTAGTATATAAATGCAAAAAAAAAAAAAATGTTCTAAAATAGAATGAAGAAAAAAAAAACAATTTCTACATACATATACTAGTTGTCTAGAAGAGGAATATGTATGTATGTCTCATAATTTATGAATTTCTGTTTTACAACACCTTTAAAAAATTAGCAATACATGTAATATTCTAAATGCATAAAATATACACATAATATTTTTTTACTTTCTGATGGCTTGGGCTTCTGCTGACTGAATGACTAATAAATAAATTAGTACATTGACCATCATTATTATATATGTATGTATTTATACATTGTATACATTATTATATGTATAAGTGTATGCATAATATATACATTAAATACATTTTTTATATATAATTTCATTCATTAATTCTCTTATTATACTCACTCAACAAAAAACAAACTACATATTGAATTCGCTTAGAAACTGTGAAAAAATATATTTTATATACATACATATGTATGTAGGTATACAAATGCAAATACACATAGATACCTACAACACTTAATTTAATAAACATTTATAAATGAAAATGAAAAATATGTAGTACATGATGTAGGTATATAAATAAAAATGGAATGAAAATGCTACTTTTATCTGATTCTCAGTCTAAAATTAATTTAATGACGTCATTTATAGAGTTAAATTTAAATTTTCAAATTCATTTGATTGAAAATAGATACAAGAATATAAATATAGAATAAAACATTTGAATATACATACATATTTTATATAATATAAGTATACAATGTATGTACATATATACACACATGTATTTATAAGTATATTATATGCACACATATTATAAATATAGGTAGGTATGTTTGTAATAATTAACAATGAATTTTTATTAACATATGAACATTACTATAGAATAAACAATCAAAATAGCACAATACTATGTATGTAATAACTATATGTATGTACATATAATATTATATAGGTATACTTATCTAAATTACGTATGCAATGCAATAATTAATTGTAATTTTATAAAATATAAAAATATGTAGATATATTCGTATCTGAGTACCTATATAATGTAAGTATGAATATGTATTACATTACATATTATTATTTTATTTTGTGTATAGTATGTATTTTGATTCTTTTCTATATAGCATAAATAATATTAAAATGATGAACAAAATAAAGGTAGAACGGAAATGCAGTACATTATATATACAAACAAAAGATTGTCGTCAATTCAATAAATTATTACTGAAATAAAATTCATTATATTCATTATAAAATAATAGTAGATGATAATGTATAGTTAGTATATATATGTACATAAAAATATATTATACATATATGCAGATATGTAGGTATATGTACGTTTGAATTACTTTTAATGAAAATGAATAAAATTTTTACTTTAAATGTTTATTCAATATTCCGAATCGCTACTGCTTTTATAATACAGGAAAAATTTTTAATATAAAAAATACTTATAAATGCATAATAGTTGCATATTGAGTATATTATGTGTAATGTACATAAGTATGTATTTAAAATTATTATTTTTCATATATTTATAGGTTTATGTTACTACAATTTTTAATTTTAAATTTAGAAAAGTTATCTTTAAATATGTTTTTCAATTAAAAATGTACATTATACATACATATGTATATATGTATATGAATCTTAAAATCACATCTTTTTAAAAGTTTTACATTGCAAAAAAAAAAAACTACATATAGGTATATGTAATATGAAAAAAAAAATGAAAATATTCATTTATAATCATTTTGAGAATAGCACATAATATACAAAAGTAACGTATATATTATACCGTATGCACAGACATATTCATAAATATAAATAGGTAGGTACATAAAATGAAAATTGAATACACGTATAAATGAATATAACATCCATACATAATATAGAAGGAACTATAGAACAAAAACAGGTAAATTTTAATAATTTAAATTTACTGAATATAAATAATGTATAAATGTAATATTACATGGATTTATATATGAGAAGCAGCATTTGTACCAGTACGTGAACGTGTGCAATGTGTATAGTATATAGTGGACAATGACATCGTTTGCATGTAGGTAAGTATAAGAATAAGTATACACAACATATTTATGTACACATATGATGTATATACATATTAGGTATATATAGACATCATAATGATATGAAATGAGTAGTATTTTTAGGTTTAAAACCGTCTGAGTTAAATAATGTAAAAAATAATAAATAAATGAATAAACTTTTTTACATACTTTTTTATCATATGTGCATATTTATCATCATTTTGTATACGTTATAATATGTAATTAGTTTTTATAATATTGTATTTGTATTATATATAGGTATGATAAAACACAAATGAATATGATTTTTGTTTTATTTTATTTTATATTTTATTACTACCAGTTTCAGATTTTTACAATGTAAATTTGTATCTTATGATGTACCTACCTACCTACCTATATTATATTTCATTCAATTTGCAATAATTAGACATTCATAAAAATAATTTAAAATACCTACTTATCACATGCCTTATGTATATAACTTGGTATAACGTATGTTAATGTTAGTTAGTATTTATAATGCAAATACAAAAATGGGCAAATTATGCAAGTATGTATGTAATTTTGATGATCTGATTTTTTATTTTATTTTTTATTTTATTGTTTTTTTTTTTTTTTCTTGAATCTCATTATTAAAATATTTCAATATTTATTTCAAATTAAAATGAAACAGAAACAGGTATAAAATGACTACTTTTAAATATTTTAAACTATAAATTTCAATGTCTACCGGTATTTTTATCTGATATGATGATGTTCTCATTGCAAGCAAAATAAAAATATCATAGGTATGTATGTACACATTGTACACTTAAGTTTCGTTATTTTGTTGATTGTTTTTTTTTTTTAAGCACATCACCTTACTGTGATTATATATTTATTAAGTATAATAAATACATATGTATGTATATAAAAATACATCACGTCACCACCATTTTTATATACATATTTTGATCAATATACCTAATATATGTACATAATATATGCACACATATATTACTTTTTTATACTGAAGACAACAAAAAATATTAAAGAACTTCATTTTCTTCCTCGGTTCGTTATTTGAATTTGCCTTCAAAAACATGTTCAATTGTTAACTCAAAACTTAAATCTTGATTTTACCTTTATACATAGTTGAGTAATTATTATATACAAACATATGTATGTTAAATATATATATATATATATACATGTGTAAATAAATAAATAAGTATAAATATATACAAATATACACATATGTACGTAACATCTACGATAAGTACCAAACCAACCAATATTGCTATTTAACTTTCCATCTTTTTGCGGTATTTGTGGTGACTCAGTAGAGAATGATTATTTGCTTTTTCATTTTTTGTGTAGAAAACAAAACTTAACTCTATAAAATATAAAATTTATTTATAAAAAATAAATATATTCGTGTGTACATTATACATCATACGTGTGAATACATATACCTACTAGCTACTCTACTAGTTACATTTTGTACCTTTGTAGAATATTAATAGCAAATACATATAATATAGGTAGGTATACATTAAGTACTTAGATTTATGTATAGTTACTAAACTACTGTAATTTGAGAATTTTTATAAATAGTGTACTAAATGCATAAATATCGTAATATTCATATTTTATATGAGTTTATCATACATTAGGTATACATACATAACATACATAATTTCAATTTTTTCATTCAATACAAGATTTAAAATACCTATATAAAAATAAAAGATTAAGAAATGTTGTTACTCATGAAGCAAAAATTATAGAAAGAAGCCATATAAATTATAACCTTTATTTATTAAAAGATTTTTATTTTTATTTTCATTATTTTTCTTATTATTATTATTATTATTTTTATTTAGCACTATGAGTGTATTACAATTACAAAATCAACTAACTTACTATATACATATATGCATACACATAGTCATTATCTTCAGATCTTTTATATGAAAATGAAAAATTATTTCACGCGTTTTAGCTAACACTCAATACTCATTAGGTCACTGACTGCCTTTTTAAATATGTATGTTTAAATCCATGCTTACATACGTATATATGAATATGTATGATTTTCATTTTCATCTATACATACTTATATACATATATTGTAATTTATACGATTGCATATATGAGTATATACAAATGTTCGTCAGCAAACAGCAAACTATCATTGCATTGGCTTTGGCAAGGCAATAATTCAATCTCACTCAAGTAAGTAATTTTAAAATTCATGATTTTAATTAAAACATTATAATATTAGGTAACAACTATCAAATTAACTAGACATTTCTAAGGGGTTAACATTCAACATTCCTTTCTGATATGGATGGTACTACATAGTTAATAGAAATATTATGTGATAGGTGTTCAACTAAATGTATATGCATAAGCATATATGCACACAATATGTATGGTTTTATTTAAAATATGTAAGTATCTAAATCTAAATAAAGGTTATTCAAAAATATTTCAAATAAAAAAAAGACAAAATAAAAATAAATAAATCACAGAAATATACCTATATTTAGAATTTGATGCGCATAGAAATTCTCTGAAAGTAGTAAATAATCAATAGGTGTAATGCAATAATAATAATTCATAGAAGGAAAAAAAATAATAGAATAGATATAAGTAGATATTTTTTTGAACAAAAATTTAGAATTTAATACAAAATATTTCATGAATTCAATTTATGAATTTTATTCTGTTCATTTGTATTCTTAATCTTACCTTCTTCTATATATGCATGTACGAGTATATGTTATCTATCTGAATGATTCAATTTAAAAATCCAAGAATACATATGAAATTCAACTAGTTAAACAGGAATTTTTAAAAGATTTAAAAAACGGGATTCCAATCTTTTCTAAATGCACTTTCAACATACATAAATAGAGTAACCATATTATGTAGACACGTTATATTTATGTACAAGTATACATATATATTAATAAAAAATATCCAAGTTTAGAAAAAAAAATTTAAGTTGACGATAGCAATGTTAATATAATAAAAACCGCACCCACAGTATTTTTTTTTAATTTATTATTTTTAAGATATATCTTAATTTTTTTAGAAAATTTTATTTTGCATTTAATATTTAAGTTTCATTACACAAACAAATTTTACCGCACACACTATAAAAAACAACAAATTTCGCAAATTTTATAATTTAAACATTTAGCTAGTTTATAAAGTTTATTATAAATTATTTAGAAAAATATATAAAAGAACAAAATGAAAATAATATTATAGCACAAATATGTACATTATGTATTTTAAAACCAAAATTAACTAACAAAGCGCGTTGTGTTGTGTATTGTGTTGTGTCCGTCATTGAATTCAATTCAATTAAAAAATGATTCAGCTGAGCTGTAGCACACACAAGCAACTTTCTAAACTTGAACACACACCAGTGGCAGTGCCATTAATTTGTATTTGTATTTAATGTTTATGTCTTTTTTGATTTGAATGCCGCTTTTTATTTTATTTCATTAGTTTGGTTTCTTATTTTGCTCACATTTAAATTATTAATTTTAATTTATTTTAAATAATAGAAAATATGAATATTATTTCTAAATTAAGACCTAATTTTGCACACAGAATTACAATTACGTTTACGATCAATCATATACTAAACTAAACACTTTTTTCATCTTATTAATTCACACAATTTTAATAATTTCATTTCACATAAAATACAAAAAGAATACAACTGGAACCTGGAACTATTATAACTAGTTGACTCTATTAGTATTAACAAAACAAAATCATACAAAATGTTTGATCTTTAATTTTAATTTTAACTTTACTTTTACGTTTTACCTCAAACTCAAATAAAATATAAACTCTACTTTAACTTTACTAATAAAATCACTAATCAGTTATTTTTTATTTATCAGCAATCCACTATCAACTTTATTCTTTTTTTATTTCTACATTTCTAGTCTAGTCTTTATCTTTACCTCTTTACCTCTTTACTTCTTTCCGACTTCTTTACAATGTTTAATCTTTTATTTCTTTTACTATTTATTTTACTAATAATTATGTTGTGTGTTGTGTTGTATCTTGTATGTGTTTGTGGCTTCTGTATTTTTTATTTTATATTTATTTTACGGTTCTGTTTGTTTTGTTTTGTTTTATAATTAATTATTATCATTACTACTTTTTGTTTCTTTCGAAATTCGAAGTGGAAGTGATGATGATGAGATGAATTTTGAATTGAATCGACGATAAAAAATGAATTAATGAACTGATACTGATAATGATAAACTCAAAATGCAACACTGCAACCTGCAACTGCAACTGATTCAATTTTCAATCATGTATGAAGTATGATTCATGCATTCATGAATAAAAACAATCCAAATAAAATCAAATATCATATAGTCATAGCACACACAATCACAAACCAATTAAAATAAAGCGCAAAGCGGCGAAAGGAAGTAAATGCTAAAATGCGACAATTTATGAAGTAAATTATAAAATGGAGTAGAGTTTACAATGCATATTTAAAACGACTCAGTACATGGTATCCTCGATAGAATTTTGACATTTGCTTGTGACGTCACATTTATCAGTGATTTTGTAAACAAAGTAGATAGAGTGTAAATTCTTTTATTTTTCTTGATGAATTTATTTAATATTAAAAATTTAATTTAATTTTATTGGTTTTTTTATAGTTTTAATTACTTAATATCTAGTTAATAATATAATTTAATAATAATGGTGAATTGTGCTGTTTCCGGGTGTAAAAACTATTCTGATAAAGGTGATAAGAAAATAAAATATTTTTCTTTTCCAACATCGGATGAAATAAAAATACTTTGGATAAACGCTTGTAACAGAAATTATAAATTTAATACAAAAAATGCCAAAATTTGTGCAGAACATTTTACAGACAATGATTGGAGGTTGGAAGATATATTGCTTACCACACAAGTATTTGCTGGGATATTAGAAGACGAAACAAGTTGGTTAAGAGATGAAGAACATATTCTAGATGATTCAGAAGTTCATATAAATTCTCTAGAGTTTGATGAACTTCAGCATGACGCACTAGAATATCTAGCTGGCTTCATCATTAAAAAATGCCAATTAACTAACTGCATTCAATCATCAGCTACTGAAGCAGAATTTACTTGGATTGATACGGTGTCTGAAGGTGGCTTAATAAAGCCAAATAAAGAGTTTTTGGGTGAGATAGAAAAATTGGAACAAATATTTCAAAATCTTAACAAAACTAAGATTTATGATAAGAATATGTATATAAAAACTCATATTATTTATTCAAAAAACTGTAATTTAAGTGAGAAAGTGAAAATTTTATTTTTTAAGTGTAGGATGTATTTTAGAATTAAGTATTTAAATAAGTCTTTAATTTGTAATTATTATCATAAAAATAAGAAAATAAAAAAAACAATAACTTGAAATTTTTTATTATTTTATTTTATAATTAAGTTTATACATAATGTCTGTACAAAATTGTATCATAATTATAATCCCGAAAATATGAAAATAAAAAAAAAAAAACAAAAAATTAAATGTATTTTTTATTATTATAACATTGGACCACTATTTCCACTATCTTTTTTATTATAATATTAGTCCACTATTTTCATTACTTAAAAGTACGTACAATGAAAATAAATCAAACAAATATTTTTTGTTTACAAAATCACTGATAAATTCTACGTCACAGCTGAAGAAAATGGCGGAGACAATTGTCTAGTGCGTATACCATCTTTATCTATATATCTTGACTCAGTACTAGAAATGAAGAAACGACGATAAACAAATAACACACACAATACGAACGAATATGTCAAAATAAAATTTAAAAAAATTATTCGATTTGGTAGCACTTAAAATTATTTTCGAAAAATCTGTCGTACCGACTGCTGACAATAAATTCAAATTTAAAATTTTAATGTAGCGGTTATCTTATCGAATTCACGAATTAAAAGGTAACGAACGTTTATTTATAATTATTATTCTAATTGTAAATAGTGCATATATCTATGCTATTGTGGGAATCTCAAATATAACTGAGATTTTAAGTTAATTTTATATTTAGATCATGTACATTTCCAGTCAAAGATTTATAACCACATCAAAAATAAAAAATATATATGTTATATAAATGGTTAATATATAGGCATTTCAAACCATTTAAACAACTAACTTTTTGCACCAATTCAAGTAATTAATTTACACGAAAATATCAGATATACCTAATTAGTAAAATTGCAAGTATATAAATATTTTCCAAATTTGAAGTTTTCATTTAGATTTTTCTGAATAAAACGTAAATTTTAGTTATTTTTAATCACTTTATTTTCAACAATCATTTTTAATTTTTAATTATGTATTTCAAATTGTGTTCTTAAATTTTGAAAAATTATTTGCATACATTTTCCAAATTTTACAATGAAACCACAAACTTCTAACATATTAATAAACTCACTTACAAATACAAATCTTATCTAAATACTTTTATTATTTTGATGATAATATGTAGTTTCATTTTAAAATTGAAAATAACATGAAATATTTCATAAATTGAAACATTATTCTTTCTATATTTTATTTTTGGTAGTATTCAATTGAAAATTATCCTTATTTTACGAGTTTATTCACTCATAATAAGGAAAATAAAACAAATCTTAATAACAAAGTGGAACTATTTTAAGCTTTCTAGGATCTATATAATTTTTTTTATTATCACTAAATACACATTGGACATAATTTTAATTATTAAAAAAAAATTAAATAATTTTTGTAAATACTATTTTCAGTATGTAATGATGTATGATTAAGAATTATAAAGGCTGTTCACATCGCCGCGAAACAGTAGCGGTAGCAGTAAAACACAATACGTGCTTTTGTATTAATCTATTCACGCAAATGCGGTACAAAATTGTCGTAAAAATGTAATTTTGTACCGTGTATCGCTGTCAGTTTCTTACATATTTTCAAATGTAGAAATTTAATTTTTTAAATACCCAATAACTAAAAAATGCAATTTTGTGCCAAGCTCAAATTTCGATAACATTATAATGTCATATCTATTGGGTACCATAATTAAATTATTTAAATAAATAAAAATATGTATATGTACATTTAAAATAAAAATAATCAAATTTAAATACTGATATTAATTTTCTTATAAAAAGTTATATAATTAGATGATTTTTTTCAAAAATAAATTTTTTAATATTTAAATTTGAATGCAAATATTTAATATATAAATTTATTTTCCTATATCTACCTTTGTTCCTAGCATACTAAATTCTTATAGTCAAATATAAGTTTTGTTTTCACATTTTACTTTGCTTTTACCATTTTATGGCGTTCTAGAAATACAATTTTTATCCGTTTTATATTTTTCATTCATATCAAATTTTAAATTAACATATAAAAGTTTTCCAATTCCAACAAACCGATTTCCTATTACCGGTTTTACCATTTCTCCATTCAGACAATGTTAATCCTTTTGATATTAAATATATTTGCATAATAATTGCAATTATTATGAAAACAGCAATCAAAAGTGAATAAATTGATATAATAAACGATATACCCATTCTATAAAAATGAAAAAAAATGTTATAATAATAAATATAAATAAAATTTTTTTACAAAAATTAATTTTTTTCTTACTCATATTGATCGAACGCTTCACTGCAATCATCTGGTAATAGTATCGGTATACCAAATACTTTGAATAATAAGAATGGATGGCATACAGACGTTAATGTTAAATTTGAACCAAATAATAATGCAAATAATCCAAAAATTAAGCCAAAAATGTAATATAGATGATTCATTTCACCGATACAGCAATCTAGCCAATAACTATGATGATCTCGACGTTTTATGCATGCTTGACATACGGTGCAATGAAATGTACGAGGTGGTACATATTTTCGACATACTTGACATATATTTGATGATTTATGATGATCATTATTACTGCCATGTAAAACATCACCTGTATTATTACTATCAATTATTAATGTTGTGTGTTCATTACTGTTACTGATATCGTCTTCACATTCTTCAATAATATCTGGCAAATCATCTTCTGCTGAAATCAAACTATGTAAAATTATATTTTGTTTAGATTTTTCACGTGTTTTATATAGGCAAAACACTGAAACGCATACTAAAAACATTAATATATAATTTTCTTCCGGTAATAATTCTAGTAATGATACGGTTGATTCAAATAAGCATAAAACATATATTATTGACCATATGGTCCACATAAAGAAAAATTTTGTACGTGGTATTGCACGTTTTAAATAATAATATGAATATCCTAGAAATACTGGTGTTACAATACACATAATTAATGCACAATAAAAATTAATTGCTGCCAAAGCCAATACTATCGGTATTATAATCGCTGGTATTATAGCGTCAATTGATATTTGTTTAGCACCACCACGCCACGGTATACGTAAACGATCTTGAAATGTTAACAACATTCCGATTTTATTATTTTCTTCAATTCTTTTACAACAAACAAATCTATAAAGTTGTAAAAAGAAATTTTTCAAATTAAAATGTAAATATTTTTTATTGCTTTGTACAAGAGAAAATCTGCATTAATAAATTTTTCCTTTTTACCTGTCAAATCCTTCGTCAAAATCGACGCAGTTGCAACAGCATTCTAGTATATGATATCTTTCATTATTTCTATCAAAATATTCACAACAACACAACGGATCATTATCCTCATTACTATTATCGTTTTGCATATTCAAGAAAAATATTGTACATACAATGTTATAAACGTTATTTAGTTTAGATTTTAATAAAACCTGCTGGACATAAATCACAATTTGTTTTCTATTATAAAATTATTTTCAATATCAATTAGATAAAGAAATCAGATTCAGGCCAAATTCGAGCCGATGACGACCGACACACCAAGGAATCGAGATTTGAGTCGAGATTTAAGGAATGAAATGATTATGACTATGAGGATGATGAGGATATTATGAGGATCTTCTTATTTTAACTTAACCATAACCAAACAAAACAGTTGTTCATTTTATTACCTGCTCTACTTTGCTCTACTTTTCACTTCACCATTTATTTGACTGATAATCGATTGGTAACGAGGGTAAACCAATCGGTTATATTTTAGTTAGTTATAAAGAGCAAATAAAATTAGGTAATCACAACTCATGTGAAAATGGGAGACGATCACGATGGTAATATTAATATTCTTTTTAGTATTCCTTTTCTAGAGGACGACCAGGTCTAGCTCCAGGATAATTCCCAAAGCAAATTGGCAACAATTAATACAGATTGACTGGAAAATTGCAAAGATGAAGCAGAAGAATTACCGAATTTGTATTATTGTTAATTAAATGAAATGAACGATTAAAATTTTCATTCTAATTGTATTATTATACATTACTGTAATGCTGTAATATAATGTAATGTAAGGAGAGTCGACAGTTATTTACAGTGTAACAGAAGTTGAAGTCACTGCATTGAATGTAGAATCGGCATTACGCTGTCGCCCAAATAGATTCTATATTCTATTCTATTTTTCAGCGACAACGAGCCATTCACGAAATCACGACCTGGTTTTGCATAGTAGTGCTACTGCTACTTTCACAGATAAGGATTATAGTATAATCGCAAGAAGCAAAAATGTAAAATTCATATATATTTTACGCTGCAGTTGCTCCCGAATTGTGCGAACTTTCGGCGATACGCTGCAGTTGTCGCAGTAATTGTGCGATGGCTGTAAACTACAAACTACAATCCAATCTACCTGCAATAAAAATATATGAGAAATTATTCAGATAGTAGAGTAGCGTAGAGCAAGATAGCAGATAGCCTCATAGCATTAATTATAATTTATAAACATAACATAAACACACACACACAAATAAACATATTTATCTATATAAACATACACAGTGCTACATACACACATTACATTTATATTTATTGTTATTTTATTTTAATAGGATGTTTTGTTTATTAAATTTTCTACAATTACAATCAATTTAAATAAAATTTAAAGTGAAAAAAATGAATGTTAGGAGTTCCGAACTGATGCTATATTTTTTAAGAGTTTAAAGTTGTATTTAAGACGATCACAATCACAATATATTTCTTCTGACTGGATAAGATGAAATTTTTTTTTCAAAAGTAAGTTTTCATGTATTTTTCTAGTTTAATTATATATTTAAAAATTTTTTATTTTACAATATTTACATACATACTTTATTTTAGTTATTGATTGCATACAAAAATAACTTTAACTACCTTTAACTGATATCTGATATATTTATGTGACAATGAATAATTATATTATCAATTTAATAATTCGGTTTGTGGTATCATTATAAACGTACGTTCGTTGTGCGTATCAGCGTATTTACAATTGCAATAATTATAGTTGTACATCTGCTATCTGCATATTCAATCTAAAAAAAAAGTATTTTAACTAACTGCTTTTTAATGATTATACTTATTTATAAATAATGCAATTATTTATCTATACAAATGTGTGTGTGTTTCAACAAATTTGAAATGATTTGGTTTTTTCTATTGTCATTTTTACATTTGTAATTAATTAACCGCCCATCGGCCTATTCCTATGGCTTTATGGCCCATCAATTATATATCAAATATCACATATTATGTTATATATCAAATATCAAAAAGTAAATATGGCGAACAGAGAAGACAGCACTGAGGATTGCTCCTGTAAAAAATGTAAAAAAATAGTAAAAAATACAGATAAAGCTCTTGGATGTGATGGATTTTGTAAGAGATGGATGCATGTGAAGTGTTGTGGCATAAGTGATGAAAAATATAAGAAAATTATAGAAGTATCTGAGGATGTTTTATGGATGTGTGATGAGTGTAAAGAGTGGATGAGTTTAATTACTAAATATAGGCCTGGTAAGTTGATGGATGTATGTTCTGATTTGGAAAATGAAAATAAAATGTTGCATGAAATAAATGGAAAAATAGAAAATATTGAAAAACAAATAGGATTGATTAAAGAAAATAATAATTTCCCGCCAAAAACTACATATGCGTCAGTTGCTAAACAATATACCAGCATTGAAAAGAATGAACCGATAAGTAGCAAAGCAATAATAATTAAACCGTTAAAACATCAAGAATCGAACATCACAATAAAGAATATCAAAGAAAAAATTAATCCTGAAAAACTTAAAATACCAATAGCTAATGTTAAAAAAATCTCAAAAGGTGGTATTATAATTAAAACTAAGAGTGATGAAAATAGTGACAGGCTAGCTAATGAAATTAAAAAACAGATTAATAATAATGAATACCAAATAAATTTCACTAAACGTAAATGTCCTATACTTAAATTAGCACATTTAGATAAGAAATATAGTAATGATGAACTACTAAATGAAATTAAAGCACTAAACTATGGGATTGATGAGGGTGATAAATTAGAAATAGTCTTCAGTTATGAGAACAAAAGAACAAACAAATGGTTCATATTGTTCAAGGTAACGGGGACACTTTTTGAAAAAATTAATAACAAATATATTAATTTAAATTGGAGATCACACTTTGTTAAAGAACACTTAAGAGTTTTACAGTGCTATAATTGTCAGAAATTCCACCACAAATCCAAAGATTGTAGAAATATTACTGTATGTGCAAAATGCAATGAAAAACATGAAACAAAAAAATGTACAAACACTTCACTTATATGTTCAAACTGCATAAACACTAATCATAGCACTTCATGTAACAGTAAACATAGAAGTGACAGTTATGATTGCCCTATATATAAACAAAAAATAAAGAATGAAAAAGAGAAAATAGACTATAAGTCAGCTGAGCTATATTAAAAACAATTAACATAAATGGTAAAGATAAACACTGACAGTAATATGACAAATTTAAATATATATTTCCTAAACATAAGAAGTCTGCGCTATAAAGTAGACGAAGTAAATGCATTCGTTAAAAAAGAGAGAGATGTACATGTGGTAGTATTGAATGAAACTTGGCTATATTCCAATGAGGTTAAATTTATTAAGATAGAGGGATTTAACACCATATTTAACTGCAGAGATGAAAATAGAGGGGGCGGCACTGCAATATTTATAAGAAAAAATTTTAAATATAATATAATAGAATGTACGAAAGAATTCAACAGCATTTTAATTGAATTAGAAGTTAATATGAAAAATAAAATTAAGATCATGACTACATATAGAGCACCAAGTCAAGATGCAAATCAATTTATTAATTTTCTGGATAAGAGATTAGAAAAATATAATAACGTGCTACTAACTGCTGACACAAATTTTGATTTACTTAATAAGTGCACAACAAATACTGATTATCTAGATATGCTAGCTTCGAATGGATACACAGTTCTAAATAGCTTAACTACTGCACATAGTACTAGAATTTCAAATAACACCGCATCAATAATAGATCATGCTATTTCCATGCAAAATAATAAACATAAATATCGTGTTATTATAGAAGACACTGAATACTCAGATCATAAAGCATTGAAAATAGAAATCGATATACAGGTTCTACAGAAAAATAATGTAAAATACATCACATTGAGGAATCTAGATAAAGAAATGTTTAGGAAAGGGGTATCAACCAATCTGCAGAATAATAAAGATAAAATATGTATGGAAAGGCTAATAGAAATAATTAAACATGAAAAACAAAATTCTACGAAGGTTAAAACTATAAGAATGAAAGGTAGAAAAAGTTGGATCAATAATGAAATTCTCAGCACAATGAAATTAAGAGACAACGCGTACAAAAAAATGAAAAAGTATCCTGAAAATATAAGTATAAAAAAAGAATACAAAAAACTAAGGAATGCAGTTAGAAACATGATAGTCAAATCCAAGAGAGAGTTTATAAGCAGTAAGTTTCTGAAAGCAGGAAAAAATGGGAAAAAAATTTGGAACGTTATAAATTACGAAATTCTACAAAAAAATGATAAAAAAAAAAGTATAGGTAAAAACTGCATAATAAATGAAAATGGAGATGAACTAACACAAATTAAAGATATTGCTAATGCTTTTAACACTTACTTTAAAAATATTGGAGAAAATCTCAAAAAAAATATAAATGACAAACCTGCAGTAAAAAATGTGGCCTCATCGAATACAATCTACCTAGAGCCAATCGTGGAAGAAGAAATATATGTCGTCATACATAATCTGAAAAAAAATTCAACACCGGGTATAGATGGTATAACAGCGGAAGATCTATGTATAATATCTGATCTGATAACTAAACCACTTACTAGTATTATGAACAAGGCAATGGAAAGTGGAATATACCCAGAAGTACTTAAAAAAGCAGTTATTATACCATTATATAAAGCAGGAGATGATAAAAACATTAATAATTATAGACCTATTGCATTGTTAAGTGTGATAGGAAAGATATTTGAAAAATGTCTAAACAACAGAATAAGAAATTTTATTGCAAACAATACAGGTTTTGATAAAAAACAATTTGGTTTTCAAGAAAGATGTGGAACTGAATCGGCTGTAGTTGAAGTTGTATCCAATATAATAGATATGTGTGATAATAGTAATTATGTTGGAGCTGTATTCGTTGATCTACAAAAAGCCTTCGATACAGTTGATCATGAATTACTGATTGAACACTTACAAGATATGGGATTGAGAGGAAAATGCAGTGAACTTGTAAGGAGTTATTTAAGTCAAAGGAAGACGGTAACTAAAATAGGAAATATCTATAGCGATGAGACAATAGTAGAAACCGGTGTTCCGCAAGGCTCTGTGCTTGGTCCCTTATTTTACATTCTCTACATAAATTCTATTAAGTATGCCAACATATTGGGTGAATATAGAATATTTGCAGACGATACCTGCCTGATATATGCGGCAAAGAGTGAAGTAGAGCTAGAACATATAATAAACGAAGATCTTGTAAGGTTGAAAAACTGGGTAGACGGAAATAAACTTTCCTTAAATGAATCTAAAACTAAAATCATGATATTCAAAACAAAAAACAAAATAAACATACAACCAAAAATAAAAATCAACAATACAGTAATTGAGAAAACTTCAGCAATTAAATATCTGGGTGTGATCATTGATGAAAAATTAGATTGGGGTGAACATATAAACAACTTATCAAGGAAAATTTGGCCAATCATTTCAACAATAAAGAGATGTGGAAAAATAAATAAAGAAGCAGCAAAGTTAATAATTAATGCACATGTCTTATCTCACATCAGATACTTAAGTACAGTATGGTCCAACACTGCACACTACAACATTAAGAGAATACAAAAATTATTAAATGCAGCAATGAGAGTACTATATGGTTATCATAGATTCACACCAACTGAAGAACTGTGCAAAAAATCAAATAATTTAAGAATTGATCAAATAATTTTTGTGGAGAAAATGAAATTTATCCATCGAATAGTGAATAATGAAGCCAATACTAATATAAAACTAACAAGAAACAACGAAATCCACAATTATACAACTAGAGGTGCAGAAAATCTTCGTTCAAAAAGAGCAAGAACAGAGAAGTGTAGAATGGGTATTTTGAGAGATGGAATGAATGAATATAATAATCTTCCAAATGATATAAGAAGAATAAAGGATATCCACATATTTACCAAAAGAATAATTAGCTTAGCCAGGGATGAATGATAGAATAGAATGTTTTATTTAAGTTTCAACAATTACATTAAATTCATTATTTATGTATATTTATGATTGTCACTAATTATATATTTTTATTATTATTTTATTATTATTATTATTATTATTGTTATTTTTTGTTATTATAAATTTTTTTTTTTTTTTTTTTTTTTCTTTCTATTTTTAATGTTTAAATTTTGTTATTTTATTAAATTGAATTTTTTAATTAAAAATTAAGTAAAGTAGTTAATAGGTATGTAGTAAGTATATTAAAATTAACACTGGGGCAATAAAATAAAATTATTTTAATAAATTGAATTAAAATATTTAAAATAGAATATATGGTAGCTCTATTCCAGCTAACTTAACAGCTATTTGAGCATGCCAATAAAGTAAGATGTATGTGAAATTGAATTATGAAATATGAAATGTATGAATGGAATGTATGAAATGAAGTGTATAAATAAATAAAAAAAAAAAAAAAAAAATGTTTATGTAGTACGTGTATGTATGTACTATGTTATACTACCCATCACCAACCACCACGTTATACATGGTTATACATAAACATATTTGGTTATATTTTATTTATATTTAATTACACTCATGTAATATTGCTTATAAATTATGGATTTAATAATTTACGAGTACGAATATTTTTTATCTAAATTTACATATAAATGCCATTCTAGCTGTATATTGTATATTATCACATGTTATGTAGGTAAATTAAATTTTATTATTAAAAAAAAATAATTCAAATTCTAATCTGGGTTCTGTATATGTTTGTTAATTTATTAAATGCTATGATGCTATTCTATCACTGATATCAGCATCATTTATCAATCGCATGATTTTTCTATAATAAAAATGAACCACAAATAGGTAATATCGCAAAACATTAAAATGTATTTATTGTAGATATTTATATATATATATATATATGTATTTGATTTAAAAAATAGAAAAAAATGCATGTAAATTGAAGAAAAAAAAATTGTTGAATTTGTTTTAAATTTTACTTCATTTTTTTGCTACATGTGTGTATATTATCGTTAGAGGGTAAATTATCAAAAGGTGAATGTTATTTAAAGAATTTTATTGTAGTATTTTATTTTATTTATTTCTTAATTTTAAAATTGATAACCTTATAATGAATTTCTTTTTTATTTTTTATTTTTTTTTAATATTATTTCAATTTCAGATGCTGTTTACATTCCGACGTTTTTGTTTAAAACAACAATTATGTTACAAATTAATATTAATAACAATTATAATATTTTCAATAATATTTATAATTAATTGGACAAACACTCAATATACAAAAAGATGTTTCATTGAAAGATTTTATGGAGATTCAATAATAGAAAAAAGTAAATTAGATGATATATTATTAAGTGAAAAAAAACCAATACCAGGAAAAAGTATATTTTTTCATGAGACATCATGTTCACCATCAATTTATGTAGAATTAAATCAACGTCAAGCGTGTGCAATTGAATCAGCAGCACTTATGAATCCAAATTATAATGTATTTGTATTATTTGCAACACCAGTATCATTATTAAAAAACAATGAAAATATTACAAATAATCCAATTATAAATTCATTATTATCATATAAAAATATACATTTTCGTAATGTAAATTTATGGAAATATGCGGCTGGTACACCAATTAATGAATGGCTAAAATCTGGTGATTTATTTAAATCAAAATATATACTATCACATACATCAGATTTTTTACGTTATTTAACATTATGGAGATGGGGTGGTATTTATTTAGATATGGATATAATTGTAAAAAGAAGTTTTGAAAATATTACAAATTTTGCTGGTGCTGAATCAAATATTGTTGTTGCAGCTGGTGCATTAAGTTTTGATCATAATGGATTTGGTCATGAAATAGCTGATTTATGTTTAAGAAATTTTCAAATAACATTTGATGGTGATGATTGGGGTAATAATGGTCCTGGTGTTATAACACGTGTCTTAACAGAAATATGTAAAACAAAATCAACATTATTAATGAAAAAAGAACATTGTTTTGGTTTTAATGTATTTCCGCAAGATGCATTCTATGCAATTAAATGGACAGATTGGAAAAAATTTTTCATTGAAAAATATTATGATGAAGTTATGAATAAAACAAAAAATTCATTTATAATACATGTTTGGAATAAACACAGTAATGTGAAAAGTTTTAAAATTGGATCAAAAGTTGCATACGGAAAATATGCTGAAAGATATTGTCCTCGTGTATATAAATCATCTGGTGAATATTTTTAAAAAAAAACTAAACTACTAAAACACAGAAAAACAATTTAAGTACATAAATTATTTATTTATTTATTTTATTTATTGTTATTATTTTGTTTCTACATAAAGGTAAATGAACAAAATTAGTAACAAACCATGACCATCTAAATTAACTTTGAAATAACCAAAAAAAAAAATGATTAAACAAAAATATTTTTTATTATTCATATGTAATTCGCTACCTGTACGTAAAATTTAAGAATAATTTTAAAAAACTATTTTGCTCCAAAGAAAATAAAAATAAATAAGTTGTAGGTATTCTATTGAATTTATAGTTTATTTTAAAAATGAAAAACTGCTCAGATAAGAAGATCAAAATTTTAGAGCTATATGTACGTAAAAATTAATTATATAAATTTTTTTAATTGGATTATTTTTCATTTGGAACGCAGAGCATTTTTGTAACGCCGGAATAAGTTCAATGAACATTTACATTCCATTCCAAAGCATTTATTTTAGATGTAAGTTGTAAATTTTTTTTCCTGTACGTAATACAAAATATATATATACTTGAACATACATACATACATACATACATACATACATACATACATATCTACTCTTATACACATTTAAAACACCAAAGAAGACAATTTATTTAATTTAATTTATTTTGTGTTTCAATTTTAAAAAATTAAATTTTTTTTTGTAGTTTATTGGATAATTCAATTCAGAATTATTATTTTTATAATTATCACAAATAAAAATATGTAAATACTATTTATAAATATACATGCATAAGCATTAATATGTACAAACGAATGCATGTAGTATATTATGTAATTTCTAATTGAAAGTTTTTGAAAAATTAAAAAAAATAATTAAAGAAAAAAAACATTTCATTGGATTGGAGGTTGTGATCAAAATAAATACAATTGAATATATATGAAAAAGCAATACACTTTAAAACGATTAAATCAATTTTTTTGGCCTTTTGTCTATATAAATCATACTAGTATTTTGAGTTAGCAACCTTAAAAATTAAAGAAAAAAAAAGTATAATTCTGTTTAAAAATTAAAATAACTCTTACTTTTTATACAAACTTACAAAGGATTTATTGCCCAATTAATTAAATATAATGAGCTTTAAAATATTTAAAACAATTACCAAAAATTTTAATTTTTTATTTTCTCCAGTCAGTAAAATGAAAATAATTATGTAATGAAATGATTTCACCCAAAAAAAAAAGAAATGTTTGTTCTAGTCACAGATGAACAATGTAATAAAATTTTTATTTACATTTATGTATGTATAAAATGAATATCAGATTTAGCACCAAACTAAATATGTAAAAGAAACCTAAGAATATTATTATTAGTTTTGTTTTGTTTTGTTTTTTTGTTTTCTTATTTTGTAAAATAAATTAAATAAAAACGTGTGTATTGATAATAAAAAGTGTTTTAAGATTTTTCCTCATTACACACTATTACTATTTTAGATATTTTAAAAAAATTATTTGATTATTAAAAGTTATAGATATTTATATGAAAGATATGAAATTTCCTTACTTAGGTTCTCAAATATTTAATTAATTAATTTTTAATATATGTGAAAATAAGAAATTATAATATTTTTCTGTATTTAAAGTATTTTGTATTATAAAATTACCAAATAAAATCATTAATTATTTTCGTGATCTCGATTTGGCATATAATCAGGAAGTAATTCCCATATTTTCATTCGCCATTTTTGACGACGTTCTTCAGTCTCTTTTTCTAATTTTAAAATTTGTGGTAAACGTGACCAACGTTCAACAACTTTCCATTTCAAATGCCTAAAGGAAATTGATAAAATTATAAATTATATTTTACTTTTATATTAATAAAATAAAAAATAAAAAAGTTTTCATAATATGTACCATTGATAGTGTGCTAATGCCTGTCTTGTCTTAATCCCTTCAATAACTTTTTCAATTTTCATTAAATCATACCAACATTTGAATAAGTATTCGGTTATTTTAAGTTCATACCAATCTACAGCCACATAATATTTACTTCTCTGTATTGAAATATATAATGTCCATGATTTGAACATTGTACATTTTAACAATTTCACATGAAGATTATCAGCTAATTGCTTTTTATTATCCCAAATTTTTTGATAATATGATTTCCATGAAAAATATATTTTCATTTTAAGAAAACGTTTTCGATGTAAGATTGCTTTACGCTGATTCAATTTTCTTATACGAAATAATCTTCTGAATGCTTCCATTCCAAAACGATTTAGTATACGTCGACGACAAAAATCTTGTGCTTTTCTATTATTTTCTATACATTTTTGCCTTTCACGTTCTTTTATGATTTTTGCCATTTTCTCTTGATGTAATTTATCCTTTAATGCTTGAATACGTCTTCGTTTTGCTTCTTCATCTTCCAAACGCTATAATAATGATTTGAATTTAATCAATTCGAAAATTAAATATATAATTAAATCATATAACATATATTTATTTTAAATTACCCTTGCTTCGTCAGCAGCCAATTTTGCTGCTTCTCTTTCAGCTTCTAACTGAAGACGCCTCTGACGTGCTTGTTCATGTTTAATACTTCTCTGTAAAGCTCTTTCTTGCATTCGGGCCAAAAATTTCGGTGTTATTAATTTTCTTCCTTGTAATTTTTCAAATTCTTCATCTTCTTCATCACGAAGATTTCCAACTAATTGAAGACATTTTGCTTTTGAACGTTTTTTATGGTCTCCATTACGTATCACAGACTTCAATTCATTTTTAATATCATATCTAGCTTTTCTAGTATCTTCTGATAATTTTGAAAGTTTTAATTCCATAATGGCTCTTTCTTGTCGCTGCAATTTGATTTTTTGTAATTCAATAATATCCTGTTGAATTTTAATTCTAAACGAAAAATAAATATTAACAAATTATATTAACCATATTTAAGAATTTGCAAAAATTTTAATATCAAAAAATTTAACTCACTTATTTTGATATTTTTTTGTTAATGTAACCATTTTTTGTCGATCATTTTCACCACCAACGATTTGTTTAGTGGCAGCTATTCGAGCCTTTTCACGTTTAATATTATCTAAAAATGCATTGATTTTTTGTATTTGATCTCTGTGCTTATATGAAAAATTTTGTTTTTCCATTTTTTCAATAGTAACATAATGTATCCATTTCAGTAGATATTTTCTTAAAATGATTTCTTCTTCTGGAAATTTCGGTCGAAAAAGTTCAGCAATAATTGCATTTTGTTCTTTTTTTAAATCTGTTGATACACCGTCAGAACCAATTTCAGACGATTTATCGCTATCGTCGCTTTCATCCTTTATTGTAATTGATGAATCAGGGATATTCAATTTTTCTTGTTGTATTTTTGTTATTTTTAAAATTTCATCGTCCAAAATACATGAAACAGATGTTTTGTCTGATTTATTTTGATGATTTTTAGAAATTATTTGATTTTGATGAGCACTTTCAATGTTTGAATTTTTAACTTTATTAATTTTTCTATTTAGAGTTTTTGGCACATTTTCATAAATTTCTTCATCAATCAGTTTTTGAAGATGATTATTGGTTTGTTCTTGAGGGTCTGCTAGAACTTCTTCAATAAATTCCGATGTTCTTGATTCAATATTATCGGCGTCACTAACCCTGTTCGAGTATATCGATTCCTCTTTTGAATAACTAATAATTTCAATAGAATCTTCAAATCGAACACATCTATCATTTTGTGGAGATTCCGATAATTTTTTTGAATTTTCTAACGGAATTTTTGTATCAATTTCAAGTTTTTCATTCGGATTTGAACATTCCTCTGATGATGTTTCTGAAGCCTTGATAAGTTTTTGAAATGCATCCGTAGTTGTTGTATAAAAATTTTCAATGTGAGATTTGCAATTTGTTAGACTACTTAAAAGTTCTTTATTGTTTAAATTCGTACATAATTTAGGTCTGTTTATGATTGTCGTCTTATTTGGTCTCTGTCGTTTTAGTTCAGCCTTAAATTTTTTCAATTCGTTCTCAATTTGCCTATCTTCATCAATAAATTTATTTTGATTTTTAGCGTTTTCTAGATAAAATCTTTTTTCATCAACAAAAGATTTTATAGAAATACAATTTGTTTTTTTTGTTATTCTTGTAAACTTGAAAAATAATTAAAAAAAAAAAAAACTTTTTTTTTATCATGAAAATAAATATTATTAAGTATATATAATAAGAAAAAAGTAATACTAACCACTTTATGACGTAGATCCATAACAATAGCAGGATCCAAACAAATTTTATTTTCACAATTTCCGTTCATTAGATTCATTTGATTTTTACCAATAAAATCCATTTTGATAAATTTTTTAACAGTTTCTGTTTTTACATTTATATTATTGATATGTTTTTTTCGAATGCGATCCCATCTTGTATCTCTATTTCTTGATTTAGCGTTATTTGTGGATATATTCATGTTTGAAAAATATAGTTTTTTTAAATCAAACTACTAGTACTACACGATCAAAGAATAACTAAAATAATAAATGGGAAATATATCGTCATAGTAACGGTTGACTAGATTCTTTTACGAAAGACGTAAACAGTCAGTAATTTTGGTAATTGTAATAACGAACTATTTTACTATGTTTTACTTTTACCATATTTTATCATCATACATATCGTGACATAACGTACGTCGTACGCGCCGTAACGTACGTACGCACGTACCGACGTACGTAATTTTGTTAATTGCGCACTCATTTCAGCTCTCGTTTTTCTCCACTGTCGCTGTTCTGTCATCGTCAATTTTTCTTTTTCACTCTCCTACCTTATTATTTTCACCATTTCTAGTTTCTACCTTCTTTTCTACTATGTTTTTTGACAGTACCATGATGAAATGAAATAGGAAATACGATTACGGCCATGACTACAGCTATGACAGTACACAGTCAACACAGTAGACAGTACTACTTAAAAGTTAAAATTGAATGAGTGTGAGTGAAGTGAGTAGTGTGAATAAGAATAAGACAAATTTACTGCTATCTATTGCATGCTGTCTGTGCTATCTATGCATGCTAAGCATGCATATTGCATTGACTAATTGAGTTTTGAGTATTGAGTTGAGTGTGTCTATATTCTATGGTATTGTATTGTATTGACGAATGACGAGTATTCGGCCAATTTAAAATTGATTACGAATCAATATATTTTTGCAAAGTATTTAGAAATTGAAAAAATTGCAGATTAAATATAAAGTTATAAGCAAAAAGCCACGTTAATTTAGAGTTTATAAATTTTTAGTTATTCTTATTGTAATTTGCTGATTGAATTGAATATAAAGTTCTAATTAAAAATGGTGTTAGATTTGGATTTGTTTCGCAGTGATAAAGGACATGACCCAGAAAAGGTTAAAGAAAATCAACAAAAACGATTTAAAGATGTTGGTCTTGTTGAGGCAGTCATAGAACGAGATACAGAATGGAGACAAAGAAGGCATCGTGCTGATAACCTAAATAAAATAAAAAATGTTTGCAGTAAAGAAATTGGTGAAAAAATGAAGAAAAAAGAACCTGTGGGAGATGAAAATGAACCAGTTCCTGAAGAAATAAAATCAGATCTTACAGAACTGAATGTAGAAACTTTAAAAGGACTGACAGTGAATCAAATAAAAGTATGTACTAATCAATAGAATATTTATATTGCATGACGTAATTTGAATTATTCTTATGAAATTTCAGAAAGTGCGACAATTAATCGATGAGGCAATAATTGAAAATGAAAAATTACTATTAGAAGCGGAAGCAAAACGAAATAGTGCTTTAAGAGAAGTAGGAAATCATCTTCATGAAAGTGTGCCAGTAAGTAATGATGAAGATGAAAATAAAGTTGAACGAACGTACGGTGATTGTACTACAAAAGGGAAATATTCTCATGTTGATTTGATCGTAATGATTGATGGCATGAATAGCGAAAAAGGAGCTGTAGTTTCTGGAGGACGAGGATATTTTTTAACAGGACCAGCTGTGTTTTTAGAACATGCTCTAATACAACATGCTCTACACTCGCTGTTTAAAAAAGGCTATACACCACTTTATACACCATTTTTTATGCGTAAAGAAGTAATGCAAGAAGTAGCACAACTTTCCCAATTTGATGAAGAGCTTTATAAAGTGATCGGTAAAGGTAGTGAAAAAGCCGATGAAGGTGTTACCGACGAAAAATATTTAATAGCAACTTCAGAACAACCAATAGCCGCATATCATAGAGATGAGTGGTTACCAGAATCTTCATTACCAATAAAATACGCAGGTATCTCAACATGTTTTAGACAAGAAGTTGGATCTCATGGCAGAGATACTAGAGGTATATTTCGTGTACATCAGTTCGAAAAAGTTGAACAATTTGTTTTAACATCTCCACACGATGATAAATCATGGGAAATGATGGACGAAATGATCACGAATGCCGAAGAATTTTGTCAATCACTCGGTATTCCTTATAGAATCGTGAACATTGTGTCTGGAGCATTGAATCATGCTGCTTCAAAGAAATTAGATTTAGAGGCATGGTTTGCTGGTAGTGGTGCATTTAGAGAACTTGTATCTTGTTCAAATTGTTTAGATTATCAAGCTCGTCGACTACTGGTACGATATGGACAAACGAAAAAAATGAATGCTTCTGTTGACTACGTACATATGTTGAATGCAACTATGTGCGCAACAACACGTGTAATTTGTGCAATTCTAGAAACGCATCAAACCGAAACTGGAGTAAAAGTGCCAGAAGTTTTAAAAAAATATATGCCAGAAAAATATCAAGATGAAATTCCATTTGTAAAACCGGCTCCAATTGAAGTTGAAACAACATCTAAAAAATCTAAAAAGCACAAGGAAGGTATGGCGAAAGCAGCAGCATCTTAAAAACGAAATGAAGTTTCGAAAATTACAAATTGCTTAAAATAATAATTGTCTGCTCTTTGCTTTTGCGATGCATTTAAAATTACAACTATGTAATATTTAATAGGTATTCGAAAAAGGAATTCAATAAACTTCAGAAAAGTTTGTCAGTATCAATTTCTAATTTATAAAAAGGTAAAAATAAAGAAAACAAGTAATAAAATAATTGAAAGACAAATTTGTTATTTAAATTAAATCTTCCTTAATATTAATCATATGCCTTATTCATATAAATGTAAAAGTATAAATAATATTCTTTACCGTTTGCTCTCATTAATGTTATGTTTCTCTGATTTGATCTTATTTAAAAGCATTAAATGAAATGAAAAGAAAATAAATTTCAAATTTAAATACATTTGATGTTTTCTTCACATACACATCTACTGACTCTTATACTCTTATTTTTTTTTTTAAATGATAAAGACGAAAATATATATATATATATATAAAAACGAAAATGAATTTATCGCCATCGTCAGTCTTCCAGTTGTTCATTTAATTGGGCTAACAACGCAGCACGTCTCGATTCTAATTCGGTTTCACTTAATGCCTCGCCATCACCATTTCTTGATGAAACAATTGAATTAGCCTTTTCTGATATATTACTTCCTTGACTTATTGAACGTGATCGTTTACGGTCTTTTTCTTTTCGTTTTTTATCCTTTTTCTTTTTCTTATATTGCATACTACCATGTTCAGAACTAATTGGTAATGAACCGGATGAATGATGTGAATGATGATCTGATTCACAAGAAGGCTTTTTAAAAATTAAAAGTTAAATGAAAATGTTAGTAATTTGAAATTCTTCATGGTAAATTCTTTAATTTACCGTTCTTGATGTTTTACGATGTCTCTTCTTCTTTTTCTTTTTTGATATACGTTCACTATCTATACTTTCTGAACTTGGAGAACGCTTTTATATTTGTAATGGAACATTAAAATTTGTTAAATTTTAAATTATTAAAAATTTATTATTAAATTTCAAATTATTGGTTAGCTACTTACCGAATGAGATCTTGAATATTTTTTCTTTCTTGATTTCTCTTTTTCTCGTTCAATGTCTGAAGTTAATTCAATTTCCTGAAAAACATTTTAATTTAGAATATTCTGATTTAAAACTTTTAATTTATAATTTTCTCAATTTACCGATTTAGAGCTTGATCTTGAACGTTTCTTATGTTTTTTATTCTTTTTCGATTTTTTCGAACGTGAATGATGATGACTGCATGCATCTTCAGTTTCTCTTATGAAATCTTCCCATATTTTTTCACCTGTACTTATTTCTTTTTCATAAATTTCAAATGCTTCCAATTCAGCAACAATTTTACGTGCAATTTCATACGACTCAGTTACAGCTATGTCAGCATCATGCCATTTTGATTTTATTTCATGTTCAAGTTTACGAATTCGTCGACTTTCTTCTTTTAATCGTTCTTTTTCTGCTGCCTCTGCCTTTTCTAACAATGAATTATATGTTAATTTTACATTACCGGCATCTAATGTTGCTGATCTTTTGTCTTCACAAACAACTGTTGCAAAATCTTCAAAAGTCGTATTAGCTTGCACAGAAAAATTTTTTTCTTTTAGAATTTCTTTGATAATTTTCTTCTCATCATGGAATCTTGCTTTCAAATCTTCAACATAAAATTTGAATAGATCTAAGGGAGTTGAACCAGCCTGTCCTAACATTGCAGAAAATCTTAAATCAGCCGAAATTGTTGGATAAAGTTCAACCCATAATGACATTGAAGTCAATTTTCCTTCTTCATGCAATGAATCTAACAAGGCTAAGAATGCATCACGATTTTTACGATGCTGTCTTTTCATACGTTTTTTTTCGTGTTCTTTTTCTTCTTCTTCTTCTCGCTCCAGATTTCGAATATGCTCTTCAAAAACAATCAAGGCGTCTTCTTTATCCATACCAAGTAAATTTACATCATTCTTAAAGGCAGAATTTTCTAAAAGCATTACTTGTGCCTCAGACCATGTTGTTTGATGGGTTATTGACGTCATTGATTCCAGTAATTCACCTAATACTTTCATGTTTCGTTTCTTTAACACACGAGCTTCCTCCTTTTCACGTTTTGCTAAATTAAATATGCAATCATCGTAAATATCACGTCGGTCTGGTTCTGGCACCGACGACCAAACTTTTAAGTTTCCAAATAATTCTTCACATTTATAATATTTAACCTGCGAGTTCATTTTTTCTGATGACATCAACAATTTTTCTAGGTCTTCTTTTGCTTTTTTCGCCTTTAAACGTGATTCTTCACGTTCATCCTTAAGCTTCTGTGTTTTATAAGCATTGAATGCTTGTTTCTTTTCATTCAAATTCTTAAAAGCACTATACCTTGGATCTTTTGAGATTATTTTTACGCACTGATCCCAATTTGCATTCGATGGTACGTTCTTATCTTTAAGCAATTCTTTAAATGCTTCTATTGCTTCTTTTTTATCTTTAAACTCCAATTTAACTGGCTCTGGACTGGGCTGCTTTTTATCTACTAGACAATATGAACATTTTTTTATTTTTAAATTCTTTTAAAGTAAATACAAATATAAAGAACCTTCTTCCTTTTCTTTTTGAATTGGTTCTGGCATTTCTATCGAAGCCAATGTAGCCGCCATTGCTTGATCGAGTGCTGAAGATGAATTTTCTGCACTTCCCGGTGTATTACTAGCAGGTGAAGCATTGAGATGAGGTTCAGGCGTTACTGCTTTAGCCACTGTTGGAACAACCGGTGGAGTAGATATAACGGGAAGGTTTGCTGCAACTGAAGGTGGAATTATCATTCCTGCCATTGATGATGAAGTCATTGCGGCTACTGCTTTTGCTGCTACTGCAGCTCTAAAAATTCCCAAAATTTATTTCACTATTCAATATGATACTCAAATTAATACTTACTCTTCTGCTTTGACTTTTGCTTGCATTTCAAGATATTCCGGAGGTGCTTCCCACCTCGACTCTTTTGTGTTTACATTATGATAATAAACTTTACCATTATCTGATCGATATTCTTTCCATGGACAAGCAGCCATTAATTTTTCTACTGGAGTTTTTAATTCATCCGGTTTATCCCATGAGCTCTGTTTAGTTATACTATTGTAATAGTAAACTCTACCGTCTGGTGCTTTATGTTCACTCCATTCAGAATTTGGCCCGGTAAATGGTGGAATTTCCGTAGATGCACTGAATCCTGGTGGAGGAATATTGAATTGTGGTACCATTGGAGGAAAACCCATTGGCGGTGGTATGCCAGTAATGGGTGGAACTGCTCCCATTGTTGATGGTGGAACATTCATTTTCTGAAATTATGCTTCAGACTAAGAAATTTTTTTCACTTATTATTTTTTTAAAATATACATATTTTGAGAATATTCTAATACCTGTCTTCAATTTAAATGTCTTTATTACAAATACACTATCCTAAAACACATTTATTGAGGAAATAAATATAACACATTTTAATATTTTAAACTTTTGTTATTAAGAAAATCCTGCAAGAAACAGCAAAATGCAAAATCTACATTTACAATAATGAAATACGATTACGAAAACGAAACGAATACATCATACATTTAATAAACCTAACCAAACATCAAAATCAAATAGATGAAAACGAAAAAAAAAATGAAACGCTGACATCAGAGTAGCTCGATTATAATGAGTAGAGACACTTGAGAATTATTTTCTAATTTTGACATTTCAAACCGACCAGAAAATTTCAATGCGTGATCATGAGTAAATTTTGAGTCCCACGCCACCCTTAATCATGTTTCATGTACCATATAGCATATAATCGATGACGATATACATTGCTACTTGCCAGATAGCAGAACCAGAGAAAAGGAGCAGAAACTTAACGAAGAAGATGGATGACTGCAGAAGTGCAAAATGTAAAAAGCAAAAATATACACAAAAAAATGAAATTAAAATAATTTTCGCATTTATATGAATATTGATTATTGCAACATGTGTCTGCAACCACGAAAAAACTAACTTGGTAATTCAGGGCTTAAAGATTGTTTTCTAGTTCACCAGCATCACAACATACAGTAAAATTAACTAAATTCATTTTTGTTTATCGTGATGATGGCAATATTCATTTGTATAATTGTAAAAAAAAAAATAAAAAATTGTTTTAAATAATATAATTTTTCAACTAAAATTTCCTAGGATAAAATTCAATAGAAAATTTTTATTAGTTAGGTACCGGATTTGATTAAAATTTTAAATTGTACTGTACCATTAAATTTTTGTTTACAAAGTACTGGTACTGATGACTGACTGGTAGTGAGTAGTGGAATTACATAGTTCGAAAATAAATGTCAAAATTCAGAGTGTATAAATTTTTATAAAGATAAACATAACATAAACGCAAATCAAATAAATATACAATATAAAATTAAACACTGTTCGCAAATTAAAATTAAATTTATTTCAAAGTGAATTTAATTATTTTGAAATAAATGGAGAAAATTGCAAATCATTTTAACGACGATAATGACGATGATGAAATTATTGATTGGGAAAAAGAAGCTAAAGCAATAATAAATGATGTTAAAGATCATGTAAAAAGAATTTTTATATCAGAAAATTTAAATTCAAATAATTTTCGTATTTATATGAATATTGAAACATTAGAATCACAAAAATATTGTATACAAGTATCTGGTAATGGTTTTCAAATAGTTGGAAATGATTATGATGAAATTAATTTGATATCAGACGATGATCCAAATATCGTTGTATATGAAACACCGTATGCATTATTAACAAAAATTAGTGATAATTATGTTCAATCGTTCGCAAATCGTTTATCACAGCAAATAAGTAATTTATCAGAAAATTAATTTTAATTGTAATTAAAGAATGGACGTTTTCAAACAAAAGAAAATAATAAATAAACACATGTAAATACAAATCAAAATTAAATTTATTTAATTTTATTCTCGTAGTGATTTTAAGTCTTAATTACTTTGGTAGTTGATAAACTCCTCCGGATAAAGTTAATTTTTGTTCTCGAACTTTTCTTTGTAGAAAATTTTTTAATTCTTCTTGGCTAAATTCAACACCAGGTCCATGAGATGCAAACATTCTAAGCATTTGATGTATTCTCTCAAGTGGTAATGAATCTAGATTTGTTAACATACCAACAATATATGACCAAAACACCTGAAAATATTAAAAAAAAAAAATTAAAAAAAGTAACGTGATATAGAACAAATTAATTAATTTTCTTTTTAACTTACTTGTAATTCCTCTTCTCTTTGATCACTTGCTGATGCCATTACACTCTCTGATTCATCATCTTCGCATATTTCTGGTGCATGAACTTCTTCAATATTTGAACGTTCAATTTGTTCTTCGATTAATACATAAACATCAGTTTCTTTTTCTTTAATAATACCGTGAGTTTGCCAAAACATGATTCTTTTACGTAATATTGACGGTGGTACTTTCATTAGTTGTGATAATTCTTCAAGTGTCCATTGAGCTAAAATTAAAAAAAAAAAAAATTATTTTTAAGCAGAGTACCGAGAAATGATGATTTATAAATTTGTTGTGCATACTTTTATTTTGAAAATGATAAATAATTATTGCTTGTGTTGGTGTTACAGTCATTTCTAAAGTTTTATTTTCTAATTCAATTTCGATAGTAACACGACCAGTTACATGACGCCAATAAAGAGTACGATTTCCTTTGTATGCTTCATATGATATCGTATATTTCTTAAATTCATCATTTATTTCATCCGGTAATTCTAAAGTTTCTTTATTAAATGTTGGCCAAAATTGTGATGATATTATTAATGATGATATATCGATCCTTTTTGTATTACTATAATTTATATCACTTTGTATATGTGTACTTATACGTTTCGAATCACTAATATCTTTAAGCATAACTTCACAATTATGTAATAAATTATCACCAAAACGTAATTTCAATAGTTCCAAGTTACGGATTTCTTTTTCTGGATTAAAATCAAGTTGTGATAATAATCTTTCGGCTAATAAACTTTTATATTCATTAACAAACAATTCCTTACTGCCATATATATCAACAATCATTGATATTATGTCAGCTGATCTGTTATTTCTTGTAGTTTTTGAAGCTAAAAAGGAAAAAAACAAAAAAAAATTTATTATACTTATACTATAAATTTTCTAAATTTCATTTGTCTTTGTTTTTACATGGATTCGCGTCTATAGGATCTGGATTCCAATTTTCCCAATCAGTCATATCATCTTTACCATTGATTGCTGTATTCATCATTATATCAACATTTTCCTTTAATGATTCGCCACGTGCTAATTCTTCAGCTAAATCAGTTGGTCCTTCTTCAGTCAATCCGGTTACAACTTGCCGTACAGTATCATTCCGTTTACGTAAATATTCTTTTATCGGTTCTGTAATTGTTTCTAACAATACACCACTACTATCTACATGACGTATTGCTTTTATCGCTGCCACATAACCCGTCAAAATATCCATTGTATTTGCACCAGGATGCAATAAGCGTAATTCTAATAATTTTTTTACCGTTTCAATCAAATGTTGTCTTAAATCTAATTTTTCTAGACAAACTTTTAAATCGTCGATTGCTGGTTGTGAATCAGGAAAATCTGAAATTTTAAAAAAATAGTTCAAAAAGTAGTTTTAAAAAAGTTTTGTTTCAATGAAATTTAAAATTAAAATTGAACCTATAATAATATTGAAGAATTGTTCGATTATAACATTTGCGTATGTTTCGTGCAGATAGTAACTTAATTTTATTTTAAAATCTTGTATTAAATATCGGATTTTTTGATCGTTATCTCCAACTTTTAAAGTACCTCGATTGTAGATTCTCGTCAGCCAATTCAGAACAATAGAATCCAGCCACTAAAAATGAAAACTTGAATATGTAGTACATGTGTGAAAATTACTCAAATTACTTGCTATACCTTTTCTAAATTTTTTAAATGTGACGTATCAAATATTCCTTTGCATGTATTCTGCACATGATTCGTTATTCTTTCCTGTATTAGATTTGTTAAAGTATAACCAGCTAAACGATCTAATAAATTCATATTTGTTAAATATTGATTTGTTTCATTAAAGACTGCAATTAATTC
Source organism: Villa cingulata (assembly GCA_951394055.1). Classification (NCBI taxonomy): domain Eukaryota; kingdom Metazoa; phylum Arthropoda; class Insecta; order Diptera; family Bombyliidae; genus Villa; species Villa cingulata. Next base: position 59,180,717 of record OX596018.1, on the reverse strand, counting down.
TTGACATCTACAATTTTCGGCATCTTTACCGCATCCACTACATTTCATATCATCGACGTCTTCTAGAGAATCATCATCTAATCAAGAGTAAATTAATTTTTTTTTTTTGAATTAACAGATATACATATTGAAATATTTTTTTTCTTACCGTCGTTTTGATGACTGTTTGCAAAAATGTTAAACGATATATTGTAGAATGAATAGACAATATCATTAAAATTGGCCGGTAGTTCAGACAATAAATGACTTTTTAACATCATATCGAACAATTGTAGCTCATTTTTATTTAAATTTTCTTTATTCTTGAATTTACACATTTTTTTAATATGTTGCAACTTTAAAATATACATTTTCATTTTTTGATAATTTTCTTCTAATTCATAAATGGCAATCTTGAATTTTTGAAAACCAATTTCATGTTCATTACCAACAAAAATAAAATCTTTACTGCTATGATCTTTATCACTATTGTTACCAATATCAGTATTATCATCAATTTTTTTAAAATATAACCAAAATTTTGGTATTATATCTTTACGTAAAATATTACCAATTGACAGAAATACAGATTCGTATATGTTTTCAATGATCTCCAGTTCAATTAAACTTTTTATAGTATTTTCGAATTCTTCTTCAGTAACATTTTGATTTATATTTGCTGGTAGTTTAAGAAATTCTATCTATAAATATAAATGAAAAATTTTAAGTACATATTCAGATTTAATACTACGTTTTTTTTTTTTTTAATTTTTACCGAATTATCTAGCAAAGGGAAAATCTTTAAGACATCTTTCCAAATAATATCAATATCCTTTTTTGACTCTGACATGTTAATCAATTAGATGAAATATTTTTATTAACAATATATTTATTAAGATTAGATCCTTTAAATATACAATATACACAATGTTTTACCATTCACTTTACATTTACAAACAACAATTTAAAATAAATTTTCGATAATAAATAAAGCAAATTGACAGCTGTCAGAGCAATGGAATGAAATGTGGAATGGAAATGATCGATAATTAGATGACTTAACGAGTTTACACTTTACTCACTTTTATTCTGTGTAAAATGAAAGAGCATCGGTAATGCAGTCCGATTCCGATTGCCATTGTCATGAAAAAGTAAAAATAATGTATATATAAATATAAAAGCACATACATGCATATGTATAAAGATAAAAATGTGAAAAAGGGAATGGGTGGAATGGGAGATCGAAATTATGAGTGTGATGTGTTTAGTGTTTACTGTTTAGGGGCGAATGAAATGAAGAGTAAAAATAATGGTTTTACATTCAATTTACTGTCACTGTGTCTGTCACTCTGTCAGTGTCACTGTCACTAAAATTAATAAAAACAAAAACACCGATGTTAACATAAGTTAAGTTAACATTAAAGTTTCTGTTTCTTTATGATTTTAATTTTAATTGAACATGTTTAAATTTAATTTTAATATTTCAGAAATAAATGAAAATCAATTATTTGACAATGAAAAAATAAATAGTAAAAAAATTGAGTAAGTACGATTATAAATCGAGAAATACATAATTCATGTGGATATTTACTTAGTAGCTATTATTTGAATTTTTAGATCCGAACAAAATGAATTGAAATGCTATGATTGTGAAGAACTGTTTGTTGATAAAAATAAATTACAAAATTTAGATATTTACAGAGAATGTTCTACGAAAATAGATATAAATGGTTTTGAAATAAATTACATAAATTTAAAAAACTTGAATAAAATTCAAAATATAACAACAAATGATATTAACAAGGCGGAGATCAGCCATTCAGATTTAATACCAGGAATTTATGAAGGTAATGCCTTATTGAATTTTTTTTTTTTATTATTATTATTATTTCAAATATCAAATAAAGTGAAGTAAATTTGTTCGAAATTTTGTAGGTGGAGCAAAAATCTGGGAATGTACAGAAGATCTTTTACAGTACTTATTAGAAAATATCAATGATTCATTTTTTAAAAATAAATCTGTACTTGATTTAGGATGTGGTGTTGGTTTACTTGGAATCTATGCATTTAAAAAAGGAGCAGAATATATTTGTTTTCAAGATTATGTATGTAATATTTCATACATTTAAATATAATGATAATTTATAAATTTTTATGTATATTTTAGAATAGAGATGTTCTTGAAAATATAACAATACCAAGTTTGTTATTAAATGCAGACTTTGAAAATGTATCATTTTGTGATAATAATAATGTAAAAAATTGTAAATTTTATTCTGGTGATTGGGAGAACTTCTCAAAATTTACTGAAAATGAAGATAAAAAATATGACTTTATATTTACATCAGAAACAATTTATAATCCAGAAAATTATAAAAAAATTTTAAATACATTTGATAATAAATTAAAAACAAATCAAGATGGTAAAGTATTTTTAGCAGCTAAAACTTATTATTTTGGTGTTGGAGGTGGATTGAGAGAATTTGAAAAACTTATTACGAATGACGGACGTTTTAGATCAGAGGTTGTATGGACATCTTCAGTTAGTAGCGGAGTATCAAGAGAAATATTAAAAATACAAAGAAACATAATTTGTACAAATATCTCTGATTATGATTAAAAATAGATAACAATAATGAAATCAAACACTTTTTTTTTTTTTTTAATTATCAATAATTTTATTTCTTTTTTAATTAAGAATAGCTTATTTTTATATTTTATTTCATAAATAGTTAACAAAATAAAAAATAGAAAATAAAAATGGTTTTTCATTTTGAACATTAAATAGGTATTTTATTTATTACATAATTTTTTTTTTGTCTGCAAGAAATTACAATATAAATGTATATGTATGTATCTATGCATATTATAATGTGGATGTATTCACAAATAGTAATAGATTATTATGTAGTATTTACTTGCGCTGAGAAATTAATATATAAAATGTATTAACAGTATTTTTAAATTGATTAATATTTTTTGTGTGATATGAAATTATTCATAATAAATTCATAATCAAAATATATGTATTTACAACATATGCATGCATGTTAAAATCTTAAATAGCTAGGAGATAAAAAAAAAAAAAAATAAAATCGAAAAACAAAAAATATTTCTTAAATTATTATTAAATTATTTTGGTAATGTCGTCACACTCTCTTACATACCTACTTTATTATTTTGCCCTTTTTTTTCACTTATTCAACTTATTGAATTTTTTGTATGTATAATATAATTTTTTTTATTTTATTTTCGCAAAAACAATAATAAGTACATATCTACTACATAATACAAGAATTTTTTTTTATATTTTAATTTTAACAATACTCATATAATGTATTTTTTCTGTTTCGTTCTATACATAATTGACATGCAAATGCAATTTTAAAAATTTGTATGCATCTATATTTACATATATGTATCTATGTATGTATTTTTTTAAGAGTTTATGGTTTTTATAATTTTTTCTGTTAAATTTTTATTTGTTTGTGAGAATACATTCTTTTCAGTGGTCAATAGGTAAAATATGAAAATAAATATTATATAAAATACCAAACATTATATTGGTTATAATTATTATTATTAACAACATTGTTTATGTGCCTAGATTTAAATAACAAGAAAATATTCATAAAATATTGCAATGAATACAGAAAATAAATCAACCGATGATAACCGAACAAAATTTGTATAATAATAATTCTTCCATTCCATATACTCAAAAAAGAACTTTCTTCAATTTTTTATTGTGTATTTTTTGATTATATTCTATAAGGAAATTTGAATTGTTGAAGTAATCTATGTATAATGCACACATCTTCTACAAATTAACAATTCGAATGTCTATTTCTTTGAATTTCTTTTGCAATTTTTATTAATTTATATACTTGCTAAAATGTAATTTTATTAAATAACTGCATTATATACTGTGTTTTGATGTACATATTTTCATATTATTAATTTACATATAATGTATATGCATATAGAGAGGTTTTTACTTGTTTATTCATAATTATTACTAATGTATGTATTACTATATTTTTGTTTCAAATTTTGTGTTAAATAACTTGTAATGCAATTATTAATAAACATTTTTATAAGTGCATTTTGTAATAAAAATACATATGTAAATTATTAGTTTAGTTTATATGTATAATATGTATAATAATAATAATAATAATTATTATTATTATTATTTTCATTAGTATTTGGTATTTCTGTGTTTTTGTCAAGTGATACAAAATAATATTATTCTACAAATAATAATAATAATAATAATTTTTTTTTTGCTTTATTTTTTTGCTTAGAATTTATGTAATGTATTTTGTTTTTAATTAATTACTAGTTAAATTTTTAAAAATTTTATCTTATTATTTATAAGTTTAAATATTTGTCGCAGATAACATTTTATTATATATTAATTATAAATATATTTTAACGTTTATTTATTCATTTTTCTTTTTTCTTTAAACAATTTATTTACAAAGTATAATAATTTTATTTTATTTTTTTAAATAAGAATTACATTATGTAAAATACAATTATAAATTATAATTCTATATAGTAATGAACGTTTACAATGAGAACATTATTAAGTATGTGTACATTTATATAATAACATTAAAATACATTAATTTTATAATAATTTATTAAATTTTTAATTGTGAATTTTTTTTTAATTAGCTATATAATCGTACATATTTTGTCTTTCTAAATTATTTTATTTTACAGTTTTTTTTTTAATTTTTTTTTTTTTTTATATTGGTGAAATAGAATGAGGTCCAGCATTTGCATTAGGCATATAATCTTTCAGTAAATCACGCAATCGTAAAATTTCCTTACCAGCTGCTGCTAAATCACCTTGTAATGATAATTCACGTTCTCTTAAACGTTTTATATCGCGCTGACATGTCTAAATTAAAAAAAAAAAAGAAAAGAAAGAAAAACAAAAAATCATTTTAAAATTTCATTCAATTTTCAATTTTTTTAATTAATTTAAAATTCTATATTGAGAGCGAGAAAATTGAATTATTAAAATTTTTCAATGTACTGTAATTGCATCATAATGTACCTACTATCATATACATACCACATTTTGTCTTAGCAGATCCAATTTATCACATTTCAATCGTGTTACTTCCTGTCGTAAATTTTCAATTTGTGCAGCAATTTCATTCGATGATGATCCAATAACACTACTCTGACTTCCATCTAAGCATAATGAACACGCCTTTGTTGTCGCTTCAGCCGAAGACATTGATTCGAGTCCTGTATCGCTATCAATGTACGTTGCTCCAGCATCTAAATGCCCCATCGGATCTAAATCGACACTATTCAAACTAGAATCATCACTAGTTTCAGACATCGTTGTTGTTGTTGTCGTTGTCGTTGTATTATTGGCTGATGTTGACGTTATAACATTATTATTTACATTTTGTAAATTATTAGTATTTGATGAATTATTATTATTGTTAATATTATTATTATTGGTTAATGGCCCACGTGATGTGATATCCGGCGATGATGATGCTGAGTCATTCGATGATTTTTTTGAAGAATTCTTTGAACCATTACGGCTACAGGTCTAAATAATAAAATAATTTGTTTTTTATAACTTTTGTGATATTAGGAACTTAAAGAAAATTCTAATTTGTTACTTACATTCAAATTTGAAGTTTCAGATATGCTAGATTCTTTCTTTTTGGTAATAACGTTAAATTTGTCAGCTGAACCATTCATTATGGTGCTTGTGTCGACACTTTGTGAACGTACTCTGGCAATTAATGCCTTTTTAACAGTATCAATAAACCGGGATCCTGCATTACTATTGTCAGACTTCGGTGTTTCTGGAGTTGGACTCATTGCTCCGTATCCTAAACCAATTTCAGCTCCTAAGAAATCTCTTGTTTTCTCTTTAAGCTCTTCAACTAAATTTTGTAGGAGCGAAGTTCTTGTTCGAAGTTCAAGTTTTGCAAATTTATCAGCTTTATAACATGCATTTTCGGCATTTATTAACTTGGTAAGAATGAATTCCTTGAATTCTTGACTTTTTCGAAATACGGCAGGATTTGGTAGAGTGGGACCGAAGAAAGGAACATCATCTCTGGCCGTCACACTTACTTTGTACCTTGTATTTGGTGTATTTGGTTCGAGTGGTTGTACTACAATGAAAGCATGCAAGAAGTGGCTAGCGATCATATCAGGTGAGAAAGGTGTATTTGATTCTTGAAATACAATGGCCACAATATCATTGCCAATATGTCTTTTTCTTTGGAGCTGTTGAGGATCACCTTCGGTGAAAGGCAAAAGAGTGGATACATGAAACATGATTTCTCTTTCTTTAAATACTTCGTAAATAGCTATATCGCCCGTATGTCCGTTTTGAATATCAAGCCCACCTCGATACCCTTTATGCTCCTTTAGTTTGATTCTTTGACCGAGAACATCTAAAAATTCTTCAAAAGCCGGTGACGAATTATTATTTCCAAATAGTTCTTCTTCGGTGGTTTGTCCGTATCTTTGGTATAAAACGCCAAACTTAAAATTTGTAACAAGTACATGCTCATCGTAGCTGGCAATCAATTGTGATGCCTTCGGACACAATACCGGCATAAAATTATCAACATTTATTTGTTCGTTCAACAAACGTGCCATTTTAATTGGACTCGGATTTGGTTCGAGACATGATGTTGGTATTAATTCATGCATTGTGCCTGTTCTTAATCGTAAAAGAATTCGTACATGCTCTTGATTAGCAACATTTTCTGATTTAATTGATAAAAGCACAGGTCCCAGCTGATCATCATGTCCAACAAGATTTGAATGCTCTCTACCGACATAAAATCTTCGATAACATTTTGCTGTATCGTCTGTTTCAAATTTTCCTCGCCAAGCAGTTTGCGGTAGCACTGGATTACCGCGTGAATCAAATGCACATTCATGGTCTGTTCCATCTAACCAATATCCTCCATTAACTGGTAATACAATCATTGGATATGGACTCGGTTTAGTTAGAACTTCTTCAAGTAAACGCTGTGATGGAGGTATAGCTGATGATGCCAATGATGATTGTGATGACATTGATGTTTGTGTTTGATACTGATAATGACCATTTGATGTTATCGTATTTGCTGATGATATATGACTACTGCCACCGAGATGTGGAGATGCTGGAGTTGAATTGCATTGTGCGCTAACCGAATGACGTAATGTTGAACGACTGGATGAATGTTGTAGACCATGTCCATTTATACTGTGATGTGTATCATGTGGTGAATGTGGATTTGGTACACGTTCATCACGCGTTGGCTGCAATTAAAAAAAATATATATATATATATATTTATGTTTTTGTATTTTGTTAAATGAAAGTGGTAAAATGAGAATTATAAATAAATCATTTCAATTACAATATTTTTAAATAAAATACATATACATGTGTACATATGGATATAAAAATATAAAAAATTTTATATTTATTTTCATATTTTTAATAGTAATAATGTTGGTATATATATATGCAGTACATATACGTACTCATATAATCTGTGTATATGTGTATGTGCAAATAAAATCAATTATTTTCAATTTAAACAAATTTTTCGCTTCAGTTGTTAAATATAATATACACAATATTGATTTAAATTTAAAAATGATTTTGAGTTACCATTCTTTTCTGTATACATACTTATATTTTGTTGTTATAATTTTTTTTTGATGCTGTAGATATTATCATTGTTATTATGTGTTGAAAAATTCAATCAATTTAATTTACCACATTAAATTCACAGTCATATAAAATTAATTTGAAATGAAATTATCTATAAATTTATATTATAAATACATGAGTAATGACGAAAATAATGTGTCTATCTCCTATAACCTATAATATTATATAATATTTGTTGTAATTTTAATTGTATTAAAATTTATTTATTTTATGATTGTAAGTGTGTTGTTATGTAGACATGTAACTTTTAAATTTAAAATTAAAAAAAAAAACGAATATTATATACCTACACATATTTATATTACCATATTATACTTACATACGTACACATAATATAAAACATGGATCAATAAGTCCAGAGACTAACTACTAAAAAAGAAGTGTGGGTGAGCGAAAGTAGTTCGAAGCCCAATTTATGCAATTTTATCATCATATAGATCATGCTGTTGTTTTAACTCCATTGAAAACATCTATTGTGACTGTACCTCATGTTTGAAATCAGCATATACCACCTACAAACTGTTTTTGATGGAGCCAGACTCTAAATAATAGCGAAAACCCAATGTACGCTTTGCTTGCTTTGCTCATTGGGGGTAATCACGTTTAAACACATTATTTCTACTTAGCTGTTAAAGCAAGTAAAGCAAGCAAAGTAAGCGAGGCTTACATTGGTTTTTTGCTATAATACTTTCAAAGCACTGCCGAGCTCATTTAAAAAATAATGTTTTATCAATACCCGAAATTCAGATTTTTCTATTCTTTTGGAAAATATAAAAGTAGCATCTTTAACCCACTATAGATTCACTGCAAATGATTAAAACTCTATAAAATTTTGAGACGTGACTCGCAGAAGACAAATAATATTGATAAATAAAAAATAAATTTTCCAAGAAATATTTGTTTTGGTAGTTGGCTTCGGGACTTATTGATCCATGTACCTAATATATACATATGTACAAATTGTAAAATTCAAATGTAATAAAATATTTAAATTAATAAAATCATATTTGTGTGAAAAATATGAACAGTTTATCATCATCATCACACATATTTCATGCATAATTAATTTGTCTGTAATTTTAGTGTATTTAATAAATGTGTATACACATTATTATCTGGTTTTGTACATAAAATATACATATGTATCTACATAAAAGTAAATATATGTACATACAATATGTAATAGTTATGTATTTACATTTAATTTTGATTTCAATTGAGATAAAATTTATACATATACGTATACGTGTAACATTATACAGTTAACATTGCATTACATTAAATTTTAAAATCTTTGATGAATTTCTCTTCATTTAGAAAAATACTGCTTAAAAAAGCTGTTGTCCAATTAGAAAAAAAAGTTAAAATTAAAATATTTAAGGAGGTTCGACGAAAGTTTATTTATATGATTTTGTAAAACTAAGTGAGGTGCAGGCGAATAATAAACATTTTAGATGATGCTAATGATAGGGCTTTAATATGGACTCACAAATGCTTACTGTACATAGCCAAATAAGATTGACGAAAACTCGCGATATTTTCAAAATTTCCTTTTATTTCCCCTTCAGTAAAGAAAACCACAAAAAGAATCAAAGATTAAATATTCCACTCAGTGTTATATATCATCATGACCATCAAAACAATACTTTAGAAGTATGGCGGATTGAACTGTTTCGTTATTGTACTCTGGGACATGAAGTCAACACCGCAAGCGCAACATTATTTTTTTTAAAACTTTTTTAATCGCAATTCTATGATATAGTATTTCCTATGATTTTTGTTTTATTTTATTTTTATTTTTTTTTTTTGTAATTTTAAAAGATTTTTATTTTTGTTTTAATTTTGTTTTTTGATTGGAAAATTTTTTAATAAAATTCAAAAATTATTCATACATATGTACATGACTTTTTTATACAAAATAAAATACTATATTATAGCATACTTGTACATATATTTTTATATTTGTTCTTGTATCAAATTTTAATGTACTATTAAATACATATTAGTACATATGTACAAGATACAAATGTATGAAATTGCATACTACACTAATACACAATTTTCTTGTTTTAATTTTTTGTATTTTTATGATTTACTATACATACATATATGTATTAACAACATAATCTCATTAGACAGGCAAAAGACGATAATTTAAAACTAATTTCACTAGACCAATTATTTTCCTGTATTTTGTACACTTAAATAACAAAAAAAAAAAAAAACCAAAACGTAAACATTAAAATTAATTTTGTTTTAAAATTCTTCTTGTTTATATACGTATTATACTATTATGTACACATACGAGTAGTATGTAGAATATGTAAATATATATATATGAAATTATGCATTCATGTCTATAATATAAATATGTATGTAAATAATGATATTTAAGGGCAAACATTTTTTGTGAATATACAAACATATTTTAATATGCATACTAGTTTATCGTTATGTACTATATGTATATGCATATAGTAAAAGATAAAATTTTCTTATTTTATAGTCAGTATAAATATACATATTTGCTTTGCATTTTATATTTAAAATTACTTATACATACATAATGCACATATACATACCTAGCTAAGTTGCTATGTATATGTTTTCGTACATAAAGAAAATTTTAAAATTTTTACTTTACTATTGTATTATATATACAGCATTATACAACCCATACTCACTTTTATAGTTGAGAGTTGAGACATAAATGTGTACATAAACATAATAGTTGCTTTCGATTTAACAATTTCATCAAGTATTTGCGAGTAGAAAAGGTAAATGCCTGTGCTAAACCATCTACTCGCAGCTACTCACGAAAAATTTTTCAAGTATTACATGCAATACAAGTAGGTTACGAATAATTTTTGTGTCGTTCGTTATAACAATTTATCCTAGACACAATATTTTTGTAATCGCAACTCGCAAGTATGTACTTGGAATTGCTAAATCGAAAGCAGCTAATACAATAATGTACAAATATTATATGCATGAAATTTATTTTTAAATCAGAAATTCTTTATGCACTTCTTATATTATTTTTTATACCTATTTGATTTTGTTTACCTTTTGTTTTTATTATTATAAAATGCCGAATATAAATGTATAATAATGGTGTATGGATGTAAACAAAATATGTATGTATACGATTATATTATATAAAGAATATCAAATGTATAGTGTATATATATATATAACAGTGAACGTCAAAAGCATTTGCTCACTTCCAAATTTTTGTAAAATGCTCTCTCTCTCTCTCTCTCTCTCTGTAATAAACTCTTGACAAAAAAGACATTTTTTAAATTAATGTAGTAGGTAAAGGTATTAGATAGTAGCTTAATTTCATCATGTTAACATTATTATTCGTGAAAAAAATTGCTATCAAAATCCTCTAAGATTCATCTTTAATTTTTGTCAACGGCGAAAGATAAAGTCATAAAATAAATTGCATTTATGAAAAGTCAAAGTGTCTTTCTTAAGTATGTGAATTATTAATTAAAAAAAAAAAATAAAATAAAATAAATAGTTTTTACAAGAAAGAGATTTTCCAAAGTTTAAATTTGAAGGTGTAAAAAAAAAAACTTTTGATGTTCACTGTATGTATATTACAATCGAAAATATGAAAAATAAGAATATGTTTGTATTTGTAAGGAAAACAGAAAATATTATTACACACATATAATAAGTGCATACTGCATACAGTATACATATTCTTATGTTATTATTTATTATTATTATTCGTACATATGAGTTAGTAGAATAAGAAAAAAGTAGAGAAAATTTTCTTAAAAATTAAAAAAAAAAACAGGAAAAATCAAACGATGAATTGCTATCTAAATATATACATGTGGTAAATTGCATATACGTACATACATGCATTATACATATGTATACTGTACATTACCTCTAAGCGAATGTATAAGACATTTAATTTTAAAATTTATTTCATAACTATACGTACTTATTATACTTGTATATTTGTGGATAATATCTGCACAGGCACGTAGCCAGGATTTTTTTCGGAGGGGAACCACTGAATTTTTTATCAAATCGAAATAAACAACCGGTGCTGGTTTATCTCAAAACGAATGAGCAGTGTTTATGATCACACTTGAACCGATTTAGATAACCAACATTAAAATTTTATATACATATATGTATATGTATGTATAACGTGATAAAACACATTAAAATTCAAAATGATATCAAATCGTAGTAAATATCATTTACAAACTATAACGTGGATTCCACGACAGAGTGGATTTTTAATACCTCCTTCAATTTCACACAAGCAATTCTATATCGCTATCCTTTTTCAACCTATAGTGTGGATTTCGCCAGAGTCAGAGTGAGATTAGGTTGTATTTCTAATCTCACGCTGATGATGAGGAAAATATATTGAAAGTTTTAATGTTTTAGTTTAGTGTATCAATTCTCGGTAATCTACTCTGAATTGTGAGTACATACCATCTACTCTGGCATGAAATCCACATTGGGTTGTAAATGAGGCATTAAGAATACAAGTGAAAAAAAAAATTCGTTTCTTTTACTTTTTTATTTTCACATTTTTTTTTACAGTTTATTTTCACTCTTTATAGACATAAAAATTATTTAAAAAAAATAAAAATTTATACTTTCTTAAAATTTCAGTGAGGGGTTCGGACCCTAAGTTTCTATGCCTGGGTACTTGCCTATCTATAGTATAGATATGTATGTGCACTTACGTATAGCGAGCGAGTAGTGGCGTGTGTATACATTAGATATAATGCAATATTCATATATAAACGTATTTATACTATATATGCATTTTGAAAATATGTAATAAAATATGCATAATAATTCATACAGAGGAACAGAGAATATACACAAATATAAGGAAATGAAATTTCTTTTTAGAAAATTATATACTTTAATATGTAAAAATTATTACCATAATAACGAAATACGTATATGCATATTTATATGTATGTGTAATATAATGATTTGTGATTTTTATCTATATACAATCATTAGTATATGTATTGTATAACGTTTATGAAAAATACATATGTAAGTATATGTACATTTCGCATGGATATAAGTATAGAAATCATATCTAAAAATTATAGTTCTGATTTGTTTCTCATCATTCCATAGCATATACATATGTACTTACATATGACCCATAGACTTTTATATTTTATCTTCTGTTCATGTTCATATTATTTATGCCTTGCCAATAAACATATGATTATTTATTAATATATACATGTACATGAGCATTAGTATTTATTTAGATTTATTTTAAAGAATATGTAAATTGTAAATATATTTCTACATGATATCAATAATAAAGATGATGATAAGTAAAAGCGTACAAAAGGTAAAAGAAAAGTATACTCATATCTATACACAGATTTGCATAATATATATAGATACATAGAAATACAAAATTTTATATGTTTTTGAAAAACAAAAAAAAAATATATATATATTAAAAAACACCGCAAAAAACATCATTTTTTAGTGGAATAGAGCCAAGAAATCAAATGAAAAACCATATTTCCTGAAATTTCATATTTTGAAGTATTTGTTGTTTCGTTTCGTCTTTTTTTGTTTTTCATTATTCATAAAATATTTGCTTGTATAAAAGTGAAAAGCTCTTGTGAATGCATGTACATACGAGTACATAAATATACAAACAAAATTATACTATGTTTACGTATTTCTATTTGGTATATATTTGGTATATATTCGTATATTTTTTCATAAAGATTTTTATTTTTTGTCTAATATTAATAGTGAAATATAAATTTTTTCTTCTGTATCCTTCAAAACTAAACAGTATAGGTATATGAAGTATATACATATGTATGTATGTATGTATATAATGTACATACTTGTATATTATAAATTATATAACTTTGGATGAATAATTTGTTTTTGTTTTTTTTTTTGTTTTTTTTTTGCTTTCCGCATAATAATTTTTTCTTGTTATTTTGTGAATAGAATTACGAAAAAATACAAAATCTGCTCAAAGGTTAATATCAATGTTGGTTATCATTAGAAAAGATTTACAATGTATGAGTAAACACACATACACAAATACATACTGTATATGTATGTATCTATTATAAGCTATATAGATATTAGCATATAATATGTATTTTTTGTTAAGAAACAAGGATTATTTCTCATTGGGTTGTGTATTCATTATTATTATTTTATTTTGAAATTCATTTATAAATTTTATACTTACATTTATGTAAATACAAGTTGTAAAAAAAAGGAAAATTGTAGTTATGAAAATTAAAATTTATTTTAAATTTTTTGCAAATTTTTGTAAATTGTAATGTATACATGTTGTGCACATTTTTTTATACAAAAATACTATATGTACAATGTATACGAAGACTTGTACTTGTATGTACTTTGACTTTTGATTTTTATTATTTTCTGTACAATAACGAGTGATACAATTAAAAATCAAAGTTATTATACGAGTATTTATGTAATATGAAATTTATATATGAATGTACAGCATTTACTCGTCTATAATATGTCTATATCATATCTATTTTATCGTATATATGAGTAGGTACATAAATATAAAATTGGTCGTGTGTGTGCCTATATTTCACTCAACAGTCAAAACATTTTTTCTGAGTAAACGAATGGTGTCTGTGTGTGGTAGTAGTCCCTAGTCTCCAACCGTGCACTATGGCGGTTGCACGTTGCACTTCGATAGGTATAAGCAGAGATTAATATTGTTATAGAGATTAGTATAGTTTATTCTACGGTATATAATGGTGTGGAAGATACGGGAGCATACGGGAGTTTAAAGCGGTCCTCTAAGGCCATTGCCATGCCATTGGTTACATTTCTTTGAAAGTATGATCATCTAAGGCTGGTATTGCGTTGGATATTTCTTTAAAAGTGGCCATCTAAAGATGTACCTATGCCATTCGATTTATTTTTTTTTTTCTTTTGTTCAAATGTACTTAGATTATAGAAATGGACGAATTTATCAAACGTATATATGTATGAGGATATTATTTATAAAAAATATGTGGTGTGGTATTGGTATAACGAAAAAATCCAGCGAAGCGGGAACTTGCAGCTAACATTGATAATAAAAAGTAAAAAGCTATTAAAATTAATATACACTAGAGGTTATAACATTTTGGACATAAAATTATTGCGATCATGCGATATGATAAGTTATAAAAGTTGTTTATTTTAATATATTCTCGTATGTTATTTTTAAATGGTCTATATGTACAATAACATTTAAATACAAAATAAATAAATTTATGCATTTAATATAAACAAAATGGTTGAGAGAGATTTTTAATTAATGTTTCATTGTTTTATCTATAAAAAAAAAAAAAAAATTTTTTTTTCATTTTTATTTTTAATTCAATTTTTATTGCATTTTGATATTAAAATATACGTCAATGTTAAATACAAACATACAAATTACAATATGATCTGTTTTAAAATATATGAAATGGCATATACATAGTACATAAGTACATTATAACGTATACTATACAGATTAAAAATGATTTTAATCAATAGGAAATTAATGATGATTTTTCAAAAGTTTTGTCATTTATTATTTTATATTTATAAGATTAATATATTAACGATAAATTAACATACATAAATTGATATGTAATTTTTACATTACATACATATATGTAGATACTTATTTTTCGAATTTGCTCTATTTTTGATTTATTTTAATTTTTCTTTTCCTTTTCTCTAAATTACGATTACATATATATATAGAGACACATTACATTTTGGTAAGTTTTGCA
This sequence comes from Villa cingulata, assembly GCA_951394055.1. Lineage (NCBI taxonomy): Eukaryota > Metazoa > Arthropoda > Insecta > Diptera > Bombyliidae > Villa > Villa cingulata. The sequence continues at coordinate 59,165,208 of OX596018.1, read as the reverse complement.
TCACAATTTGTTTGTATATATTTCCAATTATTACAATCAACAACTTAAAATATTGATATTTTTAATTTATGAAATTTAAATGAATTAATATTATGAAATAAATATAATTAATCATATAAGGATTTAAAGTTACGCAATAATTTTTCTAAAATGTTTATATTATTATTTTGAATTTTGTATAGGTAATTAAGAAATTTCATTTTAAATTTTATTGGCAACAAATTATGTTTATATTTTATAAATGTTCTATATACCTACATATGTATAATTTAAATATATTGATTTTAATTTAATAATTTTTGTCGGTAATAAATAATATTTAAATTAATTAAAATTATTTATAATGAAATGATTATATGGAACATAATAAATATAAACAATGTTTTATACATATTTCATATTTTGAGTATTATATTTACATAATGTGTGTGTATCATCAAAAGTATTTTGTTGTCTTTTTTTTATGACTGAAATAATTGTTATAAAATTCCAGAATTAATAAATTTTAGCATTTTACTTAATCCAAAAAGAAAAACAATAATAATTAGTCTAAAATACTTTTTGTATACTATACATGAAACCATAAGTATTTTTATTTTATGTGAAAATTACGTTTTTCATTTATTTTTGCTATAAATATAATAACTTGCAAATGGCTTTGAATGTTGATAACCCATTAAATGAATAAAAAACATAGAAAAAATGAAATAATTAATAATTATTTTTTGTTGTTGTTGTTTTTACACACAATGTATACATACGAGAAGAGTATGTATTAGTTCTACATTATATAAATACAACATTTAAATTAAATTAATCAGAAAATTTGCACAGGTACATAACATATTCATGATATAAATAATATCGTGTGAAAGAAAATAATTTGAAAAAAAAAAAAAATTACATATTATATATAGGGATAAAAGTTTTTAATAAATATTCGTACACGTTTTTTGATAAACGAATGAGATAAATCGTGTATGATAAAAATGATAAATGATATGTATGAAATGAACACAAATATTTAAACACTTTGTATACCGTTTTGTATATTATAACATTTCGTTCATTAGTACAACAACAGTTCCGAAATTCATTAGATAATATGCACGAGTGCGAGTATGTTTATGCTTATACAAATTATATAATTTTGCTTTTATAAAAAAATACAACACCTGTATGACTTTAGGTTAACAGTTAAAAATGTAGTTTAGGACTAATTTGTTTTGTGCTACACATGTCTATAGCCTTAGGTATACATATGTATGTAAAACAGTTTCATGTAGAAATTGTATACATACTCTATAATGTATGTTGCATGTGTAATATTTTTCTTATGTGCGGTACCTATTTATATTTTATCAGAAAAGCCCAACATACAAACAACCTTGAAATTTTATACATATAAGTATATACAATTATGTAAATTATGTCAGTTTAAATGTTGCACCCAATCTCTAAGGATATTAATTAAATATTAACCCTTTTTTATTTATATTTTTATGATACACAAACGTTTAACAAAAAAAAAAAAAAAAAAAAATTCTTTCCTATATGTGTCTGTACTTTGTAGATGTATCGCTGAAGCAAGTGATAAATTAACCCATTTTCTCTATGACCATACACTATGATGACCTATTATATTGACTGCATAAATATAATTTCCCAATGGATTTCGTTCGATTATTATGGTCATTCTGTTACATAAATTTAAATTTACTTAAAAAACTATCATAGTACCTACCTTTGAGTCATTCCTTCTATTTATATTGCTCATGATGGCATTTATACACATACAAATATAGCTTGTATATACTATAGATTGCACGAAATTAAATCAAATTAAATTATCATATGAATATTTTAACGATCACTTGTATATCCTTTTAAAAAAAATTTTACATTTTGACGTTGTTATATACAATTTATCTTGATCAACTCCTGAAAAATTTTCTCGAGATTTCGTAATAATATTGTAAATATATATTTTCAATCTTCTTTTATAATTTTCCACATGACAGAATCATGCATTTTCTATAGTAATCTTGTAGATGGATTTAGTTTCAATTTATAATTGTCACTATACATATGTAGGTACGCATATATACTACTCATATGTATGTATATGCCTCGCATACTTCTCATAAAAGGATGAGAAAGTATGAAAGGATAAAGATATTTTCTTTATTTATTTGTTATTTTCTCAACTGTATGAGAATTGTAGTACATAAATATACATATATGTACATATAAATAGATATTTTTTCATGTTTTATAGTTGTGATGAATCAGATGATTATATAGTACATGTAATGCAAGAGTACATAATATTGTTGGCATCTTGCCGAAAAAATTTCCCGGAAAGTATTTATGTGAATGTGATTATTAATGCGAATATGTAAGTAATATGTATGTATGTACATTTTTTTGAATATAAATACATTTTTTGCAGAGGAACGAGTTTAATATAACGATAAATGACGTTTGAAAAATGAGAATTTCGTAAAACCGTATATAGGGAAAATTTAAAAATCGATTATTTTCGTACATAGGATTAAATTAAAGTTATGTTTATAATACTGTTGGGTATATGTAAATCTACATATGTATGTGTATGCATAGTATGAGAGAAGATAAAGACCATACCCGTAATATCATAATTTTATAGTTATATGATAAACAAATAAGGAAAAATTTTTTCGGAGAATTTGAAACGAAAACAGGAACAAAATTTAAAATTCGTTAATTTTAAAATACATATATATATATTTTTAATTATTATAATTCTAGAATTAATTTAAAAACATTGAACAAATCATATTGAAAAGAAGTTATAATTTATAAACCAAATTTTTTCAATAGACTTTGAATTTTCTCTATTTATTTATTATATCGTTGAGATTTTTCTTATTACATATTTTTCATTTTATAATTTTGAGGATAATTCAAGAAAAATAAACATAATTTGGAGAAATGAGAAATAGATAGTATGTACATATTTTGGAATATTGCCAAAAACTGAAAATACAAAAAATGAATAAAATGAAAAACAAACTGACATAAGTAATTGGATTCTAAGTAGATGGGTATCGCATTAAGAGACTGTTTATTATTATTATTATTATTTTTTTTTTTTTTTTGTATAAGTAACTATAATGCAAACACATGTAATTATATATAAATATATACATTTTAGATTTATAAAGAATATTAACATACCTTTTGTTATAGGAAAAAACATTTTTTTTTAATTGAAAAATAATTTCAGAAAGTGTGTATTCATGTTCATATAATATTATAGTATAATATTAATTTAAAGTTATATTAAAGCAAAATTTTATGTATATTTTCAAAATATTTAATATTTTTTAAAAAATTTGGTCGGTCGTTAAATCATTGATAAAATTGAATTGAGCATTTAGTCAAACAATTTTCTTTAATTATTTCAATATGATGAATTTTGTTTATGCGATCATTTTAACTTAATTTGGGATGGCAAACGGTAAATACTTAAATGATCATTCGCAATGAATTATCATTGATTCGCTTTTGTCTGTCCAGCACATAAGTCGATATGATTTCTTCTGGAGTTTCAAAATGAAAAAATTCCTTCATAGAACCATATAATATGTATATGTACAAACATTATATACCTACCCATAATTAATTAATTTTGTTTGAAATTATTATAGAAAAATAGTTTTGCATTTGTTTTTAAATTTTAAATTTTTATTTAAATAATTATTTGTGTTGAATATTAGAGTAAAAATTTTCAAAATATTTTCTTTTTATGCAAACGAAAAGAAAAAAAAACAGTATACACCAGATGATGATATGCTAGCTGCCAAGAGTATAGAAAATAAAATTCTCATTAATTTTCTTTTCATCTACATATTATGTATATGAATTTCCTCATGTGATTAAAATTTTCTTCATATTTTTCTAAAAAGTTATGATAATTTTCTCATATATTCTTTTCATAAAATATCATATGTATATGATATATGTATGTATACATATGCATATGCATGTTACGATATATTTTAATCATTCATACATATAGTATGCATATATTTTTTTTTTGAATTTCTACGCCACTATCATCTAACCACAAAATAATCATACTATACCTATAAATATGTATAGAATATATTATTATATTTTATAAATGTATATAAGTGTTTATGTGCATAGTGCGTATTCATAGATATACTTTTACATCTTATATGCATAAATCATTTTATTTTGAAAAAAAAAAAATTTTTTTTTTTATGTTTCTCATTTTTTTTAGTTATCATCATATTCTTTGAGGAAAAAAATGCATCTTTTTTTTTTAATATGTATGTTCGTGCTGTTATATGAAAATTGGAAACTTTATCTTTTTGAAAATTTTTAATGTTAAACAAGGCCAAATATACACACATATTGAATGCTATATTTTGTATACAGTAGTAGTAAAAATATTAATTATAGTTATTTTTTTTCTTTTTTTTTTTAACCAGGAATTATTAAATCTAAAAATAAATTTTTTTTAATGGAAAATTTTTCCATATTATAAAAGTGTTATCTTGTACAAGTATGTATATGTATGTGTATATAGTTTTGAACGCAATAATTCGGTGGTACACGTACATAAATTACTATGTGTATATCCTAACATATATACATTTTAATATTTATGAATACATTACATCCATCTACATATGTACATATATGAATATGTATAATTACAATTTTGAGTACATATATGAACGTACGTAGCTCTTATTATACAGATATGTACTTTTATTACATACTCGTATATATTATGTGTAGTATATCTCATTGAAATGTCACCAAATCAACTTAAAATTCATTTCATGAGTTACCTAACTTGCAGACACAAAATAAAATGATGATCTGTTATGTTTGTTTTTTACATAATGCATATGTAAGTATGTACATATATACTGCACATATATGACGCATACATTTAATAATCGTGAATTCAAACATATGAAAAGTCAAGTTAATTGCATTAAAACATGTGTTCTTCAACAGAGAAATCATCAACATCGACATCGTCATCAACATTATCATCATCATCATCATCATCATCAAATATGCATTCTGTTTTATATCTATTAATCTGTGGGGAGGATCAGGATGAATGATGATGACAAAAAATTTAACGTGTCTGTAATGTTAATATAAAATATGATTGTACGTTTATATAAGTATTATATGTATAAGTATCATATATTTTTATACTCATAATAAATACATATGTATGTATATGTGAGCTTTTCGGATAAAAATTTTAAAAACTTTGTCCTTTAATTTATTTGGTGTACTCGTATAATTTTACGTATACATACATACAAATTTAGTGGAAAAAAAAGAATGATATAAAATCGATTCAACTCAAATGAAATTATGTAAAATCACGTTAGTTAAACTGAGAATAGAGCATATACATAAATATTACATATGTAAAATATTTAAATGTGTGTGTGTGTGTGTATTTCGTATACATATACAACAATAAAGTATTTATACTGTTTTAGTGTTAAGTGGTAATACAATGACGGATATAAAGGATGTAATTAATTTTCTGTGTTACTACATACCATTCATATTATTTTATATATAAATTCATAGAACAATTGATTGAGGATTGGCTTATTTCAGTCATTTTGTCCCTTGAATAAAATTGTTTGTACAAAGTTTATGTCAAAAAATATTATATTGGGTATATGTGTATGATGTATGCATATTGTATATGTACATATTATTCTTATAATAAAGTTTTTTATATCTCATAGCACAAAAAAAATAAATGGGAAATGATGGAAACAATTTGACAGATTTATTGATATCAGTATTCAGTATTTAAAAGTTTATTAATGAACTTGATTAAATTACGAAATATAATAAAAAAAAAAATTAACCAGAAAAAAAATGTTCCTATATATAATTGATTTTTCAAAGAAATTATGTTTGTTCGAAGATTTTTTCGCAGCACTGTATGTAAATGTATTCTTATAATATTATTATTTTGAAATATGTTTATCTATGAGATGTCAGGATGATGTTTAATATTTGAAACATTAACAAAGTCCATATAGAATCAAAAAAAAAAAAAAAATTGATGAGTAATTGACGTTCTTCTCCTTTTTGTCATTTAGAATATGTTCTAAAATGCAACTTTGTAGTCTCTTGATACAAATACAAATGAATAAGATTAGTGAAATGAATCAAAAGCAATTAAGAACATTTATTAGTGAGTATATATAGGTTTTGAAATTCATCTTGGAAAGTATCCCTGATTCTAAGTATTTCTTTTTTCAACAAAACTCAGTATTGAAATGTTTCATTCAAAAGCTGAGAATTAAATTACTGTACGAATCGGTAATGAAATCTGAAATTGGTTAGAAGATTTTATTAAGAGATCTGAAGAAATCGGCATCGTTTTGATATCGGCCAAAGGTAAGTTTTTTTTAAATGCTTGAAGTGTTCAAATTATTAAAATTACTATACCAGCTGAGATTAAATAAATTTTAAAAACAAACAATAAGTAATATTTTGTATTCAAAATTTTAGAAAAATAAAATTTTATACAATTAATTTTTATTACAATTTTTTTTTAATCATATCTATCATCGAACAAAACATACATAAATTAGGTTATTATAAAAAAATTACTTCTATAAATGGTAGATTAGATGTTTTAATTTAATACCAGAAACTGGTTAAATAAAATATCTCTCTCATATATCTATCTAAATATATCTCTCATATTTAATAGATACATTGCTAAAATAGTATATAATTCAAACTTATTCAACCATTATATGATTATATGATTCATTTTAAAATCTCTTCGTTATGTAACACACACATATAAGATAAATAGATATTTGCGATGAAAGATAAAGAACATTTTCTTCTTATTGTATTTTTGTTTTTACAATTAAGGAAGTATTATAGTAGTGCAGTATTATAACATTTATGTATATCGACATTGCTTTTATGCTAAATAGATTTTAGTTTATTACCATCCATTCAACATACAACGGAATAAACTTTTAGCATCTTTTAGTTTATATTGAAAATAATTTCTTGTAGTATGGATGGCCTCCTAAACCAATCGAGTATGCATGACAAAGTATACGTATATACACTATATACAAACAAATAGAAAATTGATCACAATTTTCTAACAGGATCAAAATCCTATATGTATGCACATACAAACATTTTTTTTTTTTTTGAAAACAGTTTTGGGCCGCACTCTAAAATAAAACCATGTGTGAAAAATGAAGAAAGCTTGTGTGAAAGTACATAATGTAGGTATATATGTACATACTCGTATGAACTCGTTGACCATTATTTTTATTATTTTTCTAACTGGAAATAGTGTCAGGGGGATTTTAATACATACATAGTGATGGATTATATTATTTCTTTCCTTTCTTCTTAAATTAACATTTTTAACATACCATTACATAAAGAACATGTTAAAATGCAAAAGTATTTATGTATGATATGACATAGTATGATGTAAATTGGGAAAAAAAATAAAAGAACTAGAAACGCCGGTTTATGTTTATAAGAAAAATAAATAAATGTATACGCTTTTAATAATAATATTAAAGTGTAGAAAAGAACAATGACATACATCAGATATTTACAAGGTACATATGTGTTTTGAAGGGTAATAAATTAAATCTGACTTCAGAAGATATACATGTTCATTGCACATTCATAAATACGTATAGAATAGAGATATAATGTACATAACATATAATACTATTCATTTGGCATGCAAGATTTCAAATACAGAAAACAACTTTCACTAAATAGATAATAATTTTATAGACAACAGAAAAAAAAATCAATTTTATATGACACACACAACACAATCATATTATATACATATCTATGTAGGTATCTATATTTAAAAATTTGAAATAGATTCAATTGAAAAACCTATATTTTATTATATTATTATTCATGGGATTATAATTGAATTGATCGTTTGAATTGTTTGTCAATTTTCTGTTTACACACACACAAATTAAATTTTAAAAATGAATAAACTAAATAATAAATGTGCCATCAATTTTTTTTAGTTTTTAATTTAATGTACGACGAGTAATTATGCATGTATGTACGGAAAATTTTTTTAAAAAATATTACAATAAATTTTATATTGAAATGCATTAAGTAATTTTCACTAATATAGTAGTGCCAATTTTTTTTTTTTTACTACACGATATGATTAAATGACACATGATTCGTGATTGTTATTTGAGTCTTGTAATATGCATAATTTTATGTATTCATTTATTTTTTATTTGAATGATTCTATCACCACAATACCAATAAATGATATCATCAATAATATACAATAAATAAAATATCAAGTCAATAATAATAATAGTAGTAGTAATAAATATTGAATTGAGTCATATGAGTTCAGATTTGAAATAAAACGAAAGATGTACGAGTATATTGTGTATAACCGATGATTTATTTTTGAATTAAAATTGCGTTCGAAATAAAAAATGTATAAAATTTCACAAAAAAATTTTTAAATCAACATTTTTTTTACAAATCTTTAAAATTTCAATTTAATACTTCATTAAAAGTTTTGTGAACAGTCTGAAAATATGTATAATAATGTACGAGTATGTGTACATATTACAAAACTATACTAAATTTATTTTAATTTTTTACAAACGAGTATTCAAACTAAGTTCATATGTTTATTAATAATAAATTTGTTCAATGTCAATACATTTTTTTTTTTTGTATAAACGAAAAACATTGAGGGTATTCATTTAAAATCTCGTATAAGTAGCAAAATTGAGCGTATTTTTATGAAACTTTGTAATTAAATTAATAAGACTTTTTAGTCGGGTACCTAGTTCAACTTTGTAAGTAAATTTTGTGTAAACCATCACCAAACCATCACCATGCTTTGAGTTTGTGGTTATATTTTGAGAAGATTGTTGAATTTTTGTGACAAATAATATTGAAAAATTGTGAAGGGTTAAGTTACAATTATTACGATTAATGTTTTACGAGGTGATTTCACGGTATTTTGACTTAAGCTTGACCCTAAATAGACGAGACGAAACAAAAGAATTGAATGAACGTAAATACTAGTTCCGTCAGTTTAACAATAATTTACTCTAAACGAGAAAAATTGTGTATGAGTTTATCAGTGAAATTTATTTTATAAATATTATTATTATTTATTTATTTTCACTTTAAAAGCTTGACTTTCAGAAAAGAAATTCAAATTTAAACTATAAAACTAGTAGAAACGATAAATGTACGACAATTACGGCATTATCCGTTTCGTCTATTTGACATTTGAACTTATCGAAATTGAACGAACGTAAGAATACGCGTCCATTTCGGGCAATTCCATGTACCACAGTACTACCGTATATATCGTTTCGTTCCGATCCGTCTATTAAGGGTATAGTATATAGCTTTATGAGGTCGTAAATTATGCGTTGCGTAAGTTTATGATTTGAAATGAATACCTTTATTATATTTAGTTTAAATGTAACTACATTTTCATATTTATGAAATTGTTTTTTTACGTAAATATTATTCTATAAATATATAATTTGATATAATAATGAAAAAAAGAGGATATTGAAAAGAATTACATACATAACAGATAATTAGTAATTTGTCAATCGAATTATCATAGAAATTTTTAAAATTATTTTCGCTTGTTTGATCACGTACCTACATATTTATAGAAATTTGAATTTCATTGTACATTTTTTTGTAAAGTATTCAATCTACCACCGTATATGTAACCAATAAATTAGATGTTATTTGAATCAAATTACTATGTAGCATCGTATGCAAAAATAATAAGTAATTATGGAAAGAATCCAATTAAAACTGATTATGGAAGCTAAATAACAATTTAATTATACACTCGTGTACAAATATTGTATGTACGTGTATATATGTATTTATTAAAATTTTAAAATTATATGTATATATTTTTTTCTATATTTATTATAATATTACTTTAATATTTTGATTGTTAATTTAATTCAAATAAAAATTATTGTGATTTTTATTAGGTACATACTGTATTCTGTATTTCTTTCAAAGAAGACAAAAAATTTCCGCATCATATCAGTTGAATGCAATTTATTGAAAAAGGAAAAGAAAAAAAAAGAAAGGAAAAATAAATCCCTAATTGACACTTATGCATATTATATTATAGATATATTGTTTCGCGTTATAATTTAATCCCATTTTGGGGAGATATCAATGTAAATAATCTACACACATCTAATAATATCAAAATAAAATAAAAACAACAAATTATTTTCAAATTCAACTTGTACCAATACACAAAATACATACACATATATAAAACAATTTTTAAATTTAAGTAGAAATAAGTAATAAAGTACACTTGCGTACACATACATATATAAATACATATATATGTACATACAATACATACATTACATAAATATAATATGTAATTTTGTATAATAATGTTCTGTTTTTAACGCTATGCAAATTGGTAAATAGAACTCATTCTGCATGATGGCAATTTTTTTTTGTATTTTAACACCATTAAAGGGTGCGTTTCGAAAAACACTTTTACTGATATCTATATTATACTACCATATCTAGTATTAAAAAAGAATCAAGAAATATAAAACATTTCAATTGCTTTTCCGAAGTACATTACATTACAATTTACATAAAATTTATATGAATGCAGATATATATATACATACGAGTACATACAATAACACAAATATGTTGTAATATGTACATTACAAACATAGTACATAAATATAATATAAAAAAGGGATATAATAATAAACAAAATAAAAAGCACTTTTAAATTGTCTGTTTGAATGTTGTTGACTTTTAAATACAAAAAAATGTTGCAAATATATACATACTCTATATATTTTACTGCCTGCCTGCATAAATGATTTTTATAATATTTGTCCTGTCGATTTTTCTTATATTTACAGTTTACATAAATAGTGTACATATATAATGTATGCGGGACAATTTTTTTTTTGATCAAATTTTATTCACTTATTTGTTTATTCTAACACTTCTATTATATAATGGTTATCGATTACAATTTAGCTCGTTATTGTATACCACTATTATATAAATGATGTTTTTTTTTTCATATTTTCTTTGCTACAATATTACAGGAACAGGACACAATGACAATAAAAAATTTGAAAATCCCAAAACAGAGAGAAAATAAATAATCATTTGTCATTTTTTTTTATATCCACTTGTGCTACACAAGTGGAATAAATTTTTATTTTTATTTATTTATTTATTTTTTTTTTTTTGTTTAACATTTTACACACATAACCATTACACGAGGCATATAAATAAAAATATACATTCACATATACATATAATATATTGTACATTATACTTACAACATACGTGTATATACTTGTATCTTGTATGTACGTTACTTACACATATGTATATACATGCATATATCAACTTTTTTTAGTATAGAAAAAGTTGGCAAATAACCAAATCAAAGTAAAGTAAAATTGGATTCTAAAAAGGATAAAATAAAATAAATGAAATAAATGAATGGTCTTAAAGAGATTCTCTTATTCATATGTATCCAATTATTGGTGGATTATAAAAAAGGAAATGAACATTCATTAGTTATTGTATTATACATTTTACGTTATAGTATACATTCATAATGGAATAATATGTCCTTTATATAAGTTTTGTAAGGATGTAACATATATAAAAATATATGCACGTAATTATAAATCATGAGAATGTCTTTGTATTAATATTCCTTAAATTATTATTTTGTAAACATATGTATGTATGTACATAATATATATCCGAGTGTATACGAACGTATATGTACCGCGTCTCGTATATAATCATATCTCGTATATATTTTAATTATTCAGTATACTTTTATGAACGTTTGCCGGCTATGTATATTAATGAGGTTTTTTAATAATTATAATAATGATAATAATAACTAATCTTAAAGCATAAACTAATAAAGGTAACAGAAATTTAATGATTATTTTCAATTCGTTTGAATATTATGTAGAACCGCAAGATGATGGTGAAATGAAAAACTGTTTTTGTGCATGTAATACGGAAAATATTATTAATTTTTATGTGTTGCACCTTATTATACACTTTTAAGTATAAGATTTTACTATTATTACATTGAACTTTTTACATGTTCATTTTATTTACATTTTACAAAACGTCTTGTCTACTTTATACAATGCATACCAGTACTAGAAAGTGCCCGAAGTATCCAATCTTACATTTAAATGGCGGTATTTGTTTGATAATATTTGGTATGACAGACAGAAAGCACTAGAATCTAGGCCTAAGGCTTACTTTTGAAGTTTCAATACGATACCTTTGCTTAATGCTTAGTATATCTTTGATTGGTACAAATAGTTAATAATAGTGAATAATTTTAGTCCATTTATTAGTGTTATGTCATTCGAAAAGTCTCAGCCCAACCAATACGTTGGGTAGTCGTACGGACGGGCTGCCAAAACGAACACTGAAGTGATCGAACAAATAATTAGGTGTTCTTGTCAGAAATGGTAAAAGAAAATTCTACAAATTGGTACTGGATAATAGTCTACTGGAAATCCACAAAATAACAGACATTGTAGGCAATTTAAATGTGCTGGATATCACCAATATCACATATTCACTGAAAATTTAGAAATTTTCCGTCCTGTAAACACGATGGGAACAGTAACTGTAACAGTATTGCAATCGAATGTTTCGCAGTAATAAGGCCGTCGATTCATAATAACTATGAACGAAACATGGGTTCGTCATTTTGGCTTCAAAAACAGTGTATCGATTAAAAAGAGACAATGTTGAGAAATAGAGACATATTTTTCCAAAATTTTTGTTTTTTTTTTGTTAGGCCGTATATTCTTGGGGCTAATCAAGTATATTCATATTATATACAAGTACATACATATGTGTGCATATACTCATATTGATTTGTTAGATTTATATGAATATTTAATATTTTAAATACCTTTATGTATACCTGCATTTTATATCTAATTCTTTATGCTTCTGTGAATCCTAAAGTTGAAATATCAACAAATGTTTCATATATTTGCTATTTAATTAACTCAACAAAGTAAATGAAAATATTTTAAATGAATTATTTTTTTTCCCAGTATTATATTTCCGTTTCAAAAATTTAATTCATATTTCATTAAATGTATCTAAATAGATACATATTAACAATTATGCATAAAATGCGTACTGAGAAACGACCATAAAAAAAGTATATAATATTATGTATCTATGTCGTTGTTAAAGATAGCAGTTTAACAATTTACATTGAGTTTTTTAGAATAGTAACTATGAAAAATCGAATTTTTACCGCCTTTCTTTTTATTCTGTATATATTATACTCGCATGTATAGTATTTTACGAACCATTGTATTAAAATTATTTGCTATAATTATCTGATTGTTATAGTATTTCAAATAGTTTTTTTTTTTTTTTGGTTTCGTTTAAGAAAAAAAGTTTTTGCTGTTTCCTTCCATTTTTTTTTTTTACCATATTTGCTAAAAAAACTCTTTTATACCATACACTATCTCTGTACATACATACGAGTACACTACGTTCAAGTATAATGCACACAAATATATAATTTAAATATTTATGGTCTGCTGAATAATTCTCATGCTTAAATACGTATACGTATGCACTATGTAGATACATATTACGTCTATAGAACCAATAGAACTAAAATAAAATGAAATGAAAATGTAAATGAAAAAATTTCCTCGAGAACTTAAGTAAAATTTTAATTACATGATGGTAGCAGATATGATGATGATGGTAATGATGATGATGATGATGACGATCAATCATTCAGGTACATAAATACAACATACATATGTGTATACATATATGTATATATATTTATATTGTACAAAAATTAAAACAATATTCATTTATTTCCATAGACAGATGTTATAATTTTATTCACATTTATGCTTTTATTATTCTAAAAATTATACTTACATACATATCTTTGCTGGTAAATTGTTAACTCTTACTGCCATGTACTTACATCACACTATCAACGTGGTAATCGATGCGTATCTTAAGAAGTATTCCTTCTTACTCATGTACCTATGTATATATATTTGATATGTTCAATTGTTTTAAAGATAATGTACATAAATGTATACACATACATATATATTTTTTCTTTTATCGATTGTACCAGTATTTTATTCAAAAAGAAAAACGAAAATTAAAAAGAAAAGATAAAAAAAAAAAATTGTATGTAATATGTATTACTATATTATTCGTTTTTAGATTCATTTCACTTAACATAATTTACTTTTCCTTTAGGAAAAAGGGTTCTAAATAAATTTTTATGCTTGAATTAAATTACAAAGGGAATAATAATACATATATGCATGCAGTCTTATTGCACATTAAAAAAAAAATATACAATTGTTATATAAAATAATTAAAATAAAAAAAAAAATTGTATAAATATAAATGAGTTAAGGGATTCTATCTTTGTTATTGCAATTCACATATATTTCTTATTTCTCTGAATTTATCTGTCGATCTAGTATCTGCAGAAATGTATGTAATATGTGGTAATATGTATATGGTCGTATGTATATTTATAATTAATTCTATATTATATGAGACTAATTTTTTATATGCTATCCACATACACATACATAGATATACATAGTTATATCTATTTATATACGTTTGTAGATTGTTGGTCAGAAAATCAGTCATTTGTAACAAAAATTATACTATTAAAAAAGAAGAATTTTAAGAAAGCTCATGCGATGTTATGTATTATTTTTTTGTATGTACATATTCTATCATTTTATCCGTCATACATATTTAATTACACAAATTTATAATTTTTTTTTTGTTTTTTTTTCAAAATGATAATAATAAAAAGAATTTTAATTTTCATTGTATTTGTTTATGCAGAAGTTATATGCTACGATACTTTTACCACGTAACATAAGATTCAAATTCAACTTAGAATTCGTATAAATATATACGAGTACCTACACGCTAAAAATTAGATACATATACTCGTACCTCTTACATATATGAATACAAACACAAGATAGAAGCCAGAAGCTTATGAATTAGTTCAGAATTTTGAAAATACCTATATGTAGATTTGAATATGACACCACATTGAAATGATCACAAGATATTTGCATTAAATTTTTCTTCTATTTTCGTAGTTTTTATTCGTCCTCAATATACGAGAATTATTACATTTTTAAATAAGGTTCTCTTGTCATATGTCCATGTTTATTTTTTTTTATTTTTTTTTTTCTTTTGTTCTAGAAGTTGAAGAAGTCATTACCTTTGCATATAAATATTGATGAATATGTTTATGTACATTTTTAAGTATGTATTATTATTTATCAGAAAAATTAAAAAAAAATTGTAATTCCATTTCATATTTTCAGCGCAAAAGTATAAAGTTTTAACAACTGTAAGGTAAGTTATTCGATAATTATATAATGCTTTTTTACCAAAATTAAATTTTGTTTGAAATAATTTAAAGGTTGACTGCAAAATGACTTAGTTTGTTCTACTTTATTTTCACTGAACAACATTTCATTTCATTTATCCATTTGAATTGTTATATTATCTATATCTAGATTTATAGGTAAAAATTAAATTTCATATTATATTCGTGAATAAATCTACCATGAAATTATATACAATATAAATAATAATAAAAAAAATAAAATAAAACGAAATGTGTAATACAAAATACATACATTAAAATTAGGCAGAGAACGTTAAATTTGATCAGAAGAGCAGTAATGTTCATCGATCATTCATTATATTAAAGAAGTCATGACATTATGATATTTACAAGTAGTACTACATATCTTGTTTCTATCGAGTTCACCTTCAAACTTGGGCAGATATAATGATTTAATTCTGTTTTTTTTTTGCTTTTTTAAGTTTTAATTTATGTTGAGTGAATTTTTGAGTTTTTTTTTTTTTAAATAAATATTTCAAGTTTTAACCATTATTAACTTTTTGTTTTGTTTAACCATTATTAACAATAATATTTGTTCATACAAATGAAAAAGGTTAAAAACTCGTGATCGCTAATATACCTACATATATGTATGTATTATATGCTTCACCAATCCAGACAATATAAGGTTTAAAACGCATGATTGATCATTGATTGAAATTGTAAGAATTTTTAAGATCCAAAAATGTTCAGTATTCGTATTTTGATAGAAGTAAATAAAAATATATACATATACACACATACAAAAATAATTATAACTAAACGCACGGCACATATTTGTTTATTTAAATTGATTTAATTTTTAATTATAATCAATTTCATATGTAATGTTGATTTGCAGATATACTACACATACGCACTTACTTGGGTATTCATACATATGTCAATCGTTTTTTTTTTTATTTTTTTAAATTTAAATTTGGTATCATTATAAAATCGACATTTTTTTCTGTTTTGAATGCAGTATAAATTTATATTTAGAGAACCTTGAAACTAAATAATACGTTAAAAAATTAATAAAGAATATTATAATGTTACATCATTTTTAATATTTGATTGCAAAAACACAGAAAAAAAAAAATAAATTGATTGTGTTAGTGGAAAATTTATTTTATCAATATGTAAACCTTGTACATACGTATGTACATACATACACATATATATTTTATAAGTAAACAAGTACTTTTCAAATGTTTAAACTAACATCTAAAATTGATTGTCGTAATTTTGAAATTTCGATAATTTACGAAAATATTATAGTACATGTTATTTTACATGTAATGTATGTGCATACATATATCAAGGTATGTACATATACTGACTTTTATGTAATAAAAATTGAAAAAAAAATACATTTCATAACTTTAAATTTTACGTAATAAAAAAAAAACGAGCAAAAAAATATTACATATAGTAATATAAAAATAAAAATTTTATGATTATTTTACATGCGATTCATGTATGGATACTGCTATATATAGCATTTTATTATACATGAGAGTTTGTTTTTTTTTTTTGTTTTTTTGTAACTAAAATGTTCCATGAGTCATGAAACGAAAACTAAAAAGCAACAACGAAAAAAACAAAAAACAAAAAATAAAAAATAAAAGGTAATAATAGGATTCTATTGTCGATATGAAAAAAAGAAAATAAAGAAAGAAAATATCCTCTTAAATGACAAAATTTATTCTTTTTTAAAAAAAAAGTTTGTTTTCAATTTTTTTTTCTTTACACCATCCGGTTTTTCTCTTACGTGTCTATAAAACCTATAGTTAATATTTTGGCACGTATGTGCATGTGTATATAGTGGCAAAGTGGTCAATGATTATTATACACATACATATATGTATATATGCATGAACTTTTATAATTTTCTAAACTCAACTACTCTATAGTAGATATTTTCTAACGCTATGTACATACATATACATTTTATATGTAAACGTGTATATAATAATCATTTGCACTTGAATATCTACATCCATTTATATGACTGGGTCTTCCTATTCATACATGAATACAAAGTATTTGGTAAACGTAATAAATGTAGAATTTGGTAAAGTGCCAAAATACTTTAAGGACAGAGCAACAGAATTTTTGGTAGCTAGGGCAATTGTTTTATCAAAAGAAAGAAAGTAAATGAAGAAAATATGTATGTATAACATGATATAAAATATAATAAAAAAATCATCCTTAAGGTTAAACACGAAATTAATAGACTCTGGACTGGGCATAAATTTTAAATTTTAACACACTATATCCTAAATGGAAAATTCATTTTTTTTTTTTTAATTATTCTGATTAAAGAATACAATTTAGATAAAAGAAATCAATTCAATTTAACCATCTTGATATGTTTATATAATAGTGGTCGATAATATATGGAGCATAATGTAGCATTATAGCACCCGTGTAACAGTTCGAAAATATCGATAAAGGTGGTAGGCAAACAAAAAAAATGATTCATAATATTATGGTTTTATGGGCTTGTCTTGCGTGTTACTTACACGTATATTCTCGTATATGTATTTTGTTACATCTTTATATTATTTTAATATCCTTTTTTTTTATGGTTTGGATACAACCATAGTAATAAAAGTTTATGGTGTATAGTATATGTTTGAAGGAAATGACACGTTTTACAGATCATTTGATTTAATTCAAAAGGATTCGTTTTCTTATACACATAAATTGATGATCGAAAGTTAATGTTAGGTTTCTTCTTGATTTTGTGTGCAATTTCATATATGTACATATGTATGTACACATGTATAGCCACATACATAATTCGAATGCTATATATCATCAGATTTTATTGTTTCATTTTCTACTACATTATTTTATACGAAACAAAGTAAAATACACACATGCGAAAACATTTATGTTCCTCTTTTCATAGCATAACATGGAATAACGTAAAAGTACTTAATACAGGTCATGACCTGTATATTTCACTAATCAATTTACAAAGAATTTTTTTTATTGCCTTCACGAATATGTATACATTATTTACGTGTACATACGAGTACATACATATACGAGTATTTATTTTATCCTGTCTTATATGAAAAATTTATATTTTCGGACAAAACTTTTTACATATTCTTAGGTCATTGTTGTAATTTATGGTATATATTGTATATGTATATCGATTTATTTGCTATGCACAGCCATGTAATAATAACTTATAGAAAGAATAGAAAATATAAAAATATTTAGATATAAAAAGAAGAAAATAGAAAATATGGAAAATTTTTTACAGTTCTCATTCTAGCAAATGTTTTGATTTTTAACGTTAAGTATAATGAATGACACGCATGACATTTTGATGTATTATTTTATATATAATTAATGCTAAATTGTCACGATAATGATAGATTATTCATTATTACATTTTTAGGAGAGTCATTATACTTTATGTACAGATGACATATTACTGTACAAATGTATGCGCATAACTTCAAAATTACATTTGTGTACTTAATAACCAATACCGAAATATTCTTGAACTTCTGTTTCTTTGACTTATTAAATTTTTAAAATATTGATTTGTAAAAAACAAAATTATAGATAAAGATAAATTGAATTAAATGTTTTTAATGTAACTATAATAAATAATTCTGCTACAGCACTAAGATATACGACGTATTATTCAAGGTTTAAAGTAAAGTGATTACAGTCACAGTTGCAAAAAGGAAAGTATGTAGTCTTTATTCTGTATTATGTATTATATTATATACATATACATATTATTTATTATTTTCTTATTTCAAAAGTAAATATCTAAGTTATTTATTTTATGTATGCGATTGTGAGAAATACAACAGCAAAAAAAAAAAAAACAAATACATTTGAAATCTTTTTCTATACATTTTACTGTAGAGATTCTTCATTTATCAAAATAAAATAATAATTAATAGAGTAAAGAAATATAATGTACACATATATACATATGTATGTGTCTATACCTGACATGAAATTCATTTCAAAACTTCATTCTATAATCTCTTTTTTTAAGCTTGACATTTGAAATTTGAAATATGAATTGAAAAAAACAAGTGTGAGCATATACGCATTTATTTGTAAGTAAATGTAGTAAATCTACGAATACGTATATACATATGAACATCTTTTACGAAAAATTAAAAAAAAAATTTATTGGAATGTGAGAAAGAAAGTTGATTATTTATATTATCGTTATAATCGTATTTTTATACAGAAATAATGCGTTTATAATGTACAATATGTCTGAATGTAAATTTGTTTTATGCGAATATTATTATATTATTATAATATACCGCACTACTGTATATATACATATGTGTATGTAGGCCATTTTGTGTGGGGGATAATTAGTTTTTTTTTCTTTTCACAAACCTTAGAAAACAATACATTAATTTAAAAGAAAAATAAAATAAAAATGACTGTTTCTTTTTACTCTGAAAATGATATTATTGTGAAGAGCTGCAAATATTTATAGATACATACATTTTCGCTCGATATTTTGAAAAATTTAATTTACAAATTTTGAGTATGCGTTAGTATGTATGAAGGAAATTTAAAATCTTTCAATTTTCCTTTTTCAATTTCATCTATTTTGTATATGTATATATGAAAACGTTTTAATTTATAATCTAGCCCACATTAAATTACGTGCACTACAGATAAACTTCACATTATTGCATGTCGAAAAATATTGCATATTTATTTATAATATTTTCCAAAAATTCACTGAATATAATTACATTGAGTTTTTTTATTCTTCATAAACTGAATTTAGTGTATTTTAATCACGGTAAAAATAAGATGGTATTCGTCAAATATTATATACTTAAATGTACGATATACGATATTACAGTACAATACTTAGTTTTAAAGCAATATTAAAACAAAAATTAAGTAATAGATTGTTTTTTTTTTGTTTTTATTTAATTTTTGCATCATATTACGTGTGTATAAAATAAAAAAGGAAAATAAATTAAATAAAATGCATAATAAATATTATAAAATCGAACATTGTTATACAATAAATTACACATTTCAAATTCACATGAGAACACATTGAATTTAAAATCGTTATATTAATTATGAAAATTTTGAGGAATATTTTTGCATTTGTATTTTTATGTTTCGATATCAACAACAGATTAAAAATAAAAACACTCATACTCATACTGCATAGATGTACATAAATTAAGAATATAACAACCAAAATATAATGCATGATTGGAAATTAATATTAAATTTTCAGGTAACGCATATACCTGTATGATATATGGCGTATGCTTACAGTCATTATAATGTGTAATGCTGTGATGTAGTGTTAAATTTTCACGTTTCGTTGTCACGAGGGTTTGCAAGATAATAATATAGCTATAGTTTTACTTGTACTAAAACTGTATAATAATAATATAGTTTTAGTACAAGAAAAAGGTCTAAATATATGCACTAAGTACATACAAATAGCATTCATATGGTGTGTTAACTATAAATAATTATTTATTAATTTTCATATACGTAAATAGAAAATAGGTTACAAATATGCATATTATGTGTGTAAAGTAAGAATCTAAATAGACGTGGCGGGACGAAAGAAATTAAACGAGCGTACTTACTCGTTTCGTCAGTTTGACAATTTGCCCTAAATAGAAACGATTCGAAACGAGTAAAATTGTTTATGAGTATTGGTATTGAGTAGAAACGATAAAATGTATGACCGCTAAGGCACTATCCGTTTCGTCTCGTTTCGTACATTTGACATTTAAACTTATCGAAATTGAACGAACGTAAGAACACGTCCATTTAGGCTAGTTCTACGTACCACAGTACTATCGTATGTATCGTTTCGTTTCGTTTCGTCTCGTCACGTCTATTTAAGTTATAGCTTAATGTTTAAATGATTATTATCCTTTTGTATATGTATATTTTTGTCAATTGATCTCTTCTAAAGGTCATACCTGATCTACATTTCTTTACAAATAAAGGAGTTAAGTGTTCGGACTTAATTAATTTGTCAATATTTTCTTAAGTTGTTAAGAGATAAAATACTGTTCATTAAAGTGAAATGAATTTATATCTTCTTATACATACGTTAGTTAGAACAAAAATAAATGTGAAAATATGTCTGTATATGTATATTTTCCTATAAGTACTTATACATGTACACTAATTTCTAATTATTTAGGTATTAATTATAATAAAAATGTTCATAATTTGATCAATCAATTTAATTTGAATAATTTTATAAAGTTTGCATTGGTACGTATTTATTCAAAAAAGTCTTAAAAATTCTGAAATAAGATTAAATATGGTAGGCACTTCAACATTATTTTTTATTCATTTGTAAAGGAATTTATTTTAACATTTTTCTTGTTACGTACACGTGTATTATGTACTTATATATAATTTAAAAACTTATAATAATGGCAAAAAATTTCAAATTAATTAAACAACTACAGAAATAAAAGAAAATTACAAAAAAAATATTGTATTTTAATGACGAAAATTTATTTCAAAATTAGATGATGTTGAAGACATTACGTATGTGTTTGATATTATTTACATTACAATACATAATAACTCTTTTCATAATCACCAAGAGCTAAACTGATTAGTGTATACAAAATTTATATGTTGCCTTGCCATAAATTATAGTAGCAAAATGTTGATATACTTACATAATAAATGATTTTTTTTTTTTTTGTGAAAAATTTATTTTCGAAATTTGAAATAAACTTTTTAAATTTTCGTATTTAAATTCTATAAAATTCTGGCACACAGATTGTAAGGAAAAACAACATTATTTCTCAATTCCATGTGTATTATTTTTTCTTCTGTTTTTGTATTTAATATAAATAAAACAATCAATATATTTATTCTACTTAATTTTTAGGGTTCTGTTAGTTCTTGATGTGAAAATTGTACACATCACTTAACATTTATAAAAATAAATTCTGTAAAAAGTCGAGAATGCTTTATTCTATAAACATTTTTATTTGTTGAAATGAAATGAAAATATTTTCTTTATATTGTAAAACATAAAAAAAAAAGAAAAAGAAAATGGAGAAAATAAATCAGTTCTCCTTTCCGTGATAACAAAATTAATGTTTTTTTTCTTCATTCAAATTGAAAATGATATTTTATTTCTTTTATTTTAATATAATCTACTAAAAAACTTTTTTTATAAAACTTTAATCATTGTTCCATTTTTAACATGAATTTGATAATCTAATATAATATTTACATATGACGAACACATAACGTATTTTCGTCGAGTCGAATGTTATGCGTATATGTATAGATTTATGCACAATACAGTTTGCTAGAAAGAATTTTTTATCATATTTTAAATGTAATTAATTAAATTGTTGAAAAAATAAATAATTTTTTCATAATAATATTAATATTCATTTAACCTTGAACATGTTTCGTCGTTATGAAATCCAAAACTTTCTGATAATATGTATATGAATATTTTTCGAATACAATAAATATACATTAAGTATATTAAAGATTATAAATGAATGTTATAATATGGATTATGGATATGTGTGTATGCTCATTGATATTGTATATTTAGATCTTTTGTTATACCTACCTGCAATAATTTTCAACTTTCACTTCATGCGTTTTATTTTGCGAAAGAGAAATAGAACGACGGAGGGTATAATAATAAAGTGGACATTAAAAGTCTTTGTACACTCTCCAAATTTAAGCCTAGAATATCTGTAAATCAAAATCAAATAAACATATCTCAATATTTTTTGCACATATGAAACCTTTTGTGTTCTTAATATT
This sequence comes from Villa cingulata, assembly GCA_951394055.1. Taxonomy (NCBI): domain Eukaryota; kingdom Metazoa; phylum Arthropoda; class Insecta; order Diptera; family Bombyliidae; genus Villa; species Villa cingulata. The sequence continues at coordinate 59,141,795 of OX596018.1, read as the reverse complement.
GCCCCGAAATTTCATTTTCATATACATCTGTTCATTCTCATCTCTGTTCATTATAAATCTCTCTACTACATTAAGGTAAAATACATTTCTACTCGTCAGGCAGGAGTCTATGAGAAAGAGAACATTTTGTAAAAATTTGGAGATATAGAACATATAGAAACACTTTTAACATCTACTGTATATATTATATTATGTTTATGATTATAGCAGAGTGTCATTATGTTCTTACATTTATACGAGGACGAGCATATATATTTTTATTAATTACTTATGGAATTTAGAAAAGATGATAACAAATTGACATTTTCATAGTATATAATCCCAAATGTGTAGTCTAATGAAAAAAAATCTATACATATTTTGAACATTTTTTCCTTGAAATTTTTTATTTTTTTTTTTTAATTTCATATTGTATTTAAGCAATTTCAGTACAGAAACAGATACATATGTATACATATTAAAAAAATATTGATTTTAGAAAATAATAATTTAAACGACACGCTAAAACCTAAAACATTTATCTTTAACATCTCTTATGAATATTAAATATAAAAATTTTTTTAGAAAGAAAATTATAACCTTCAACATATTACGAAAATAAAGAAAAAACAAAAAAATAAAAATTCAAGGCAAAAATAAGAATACATAGAAGAAAAATATATAATAAAATGTACATAAACTATATACCATTGATATCCGTTTTTTAATAAAATTAATTTATTCTAAATAAATTATAATAAAAAAATTCTATATCGGAAATATTTATATATTTATGTATGTATGCAAATTGTTAGATTGTGACTTGTGAGTATATTAGTGTTGAAATTTTGATTTATATGAGCAGTTATATGTATATGTACAAAGAAAGATTAAATTTTCCGATTTTCTTATAAAATAAATAATTGATAAATATAAAATTAATATAGGTAATTATTATGTGTATACATTTTTTCTTGTTTTTTTATTTTATATCCTAAAGATTTAAAAGTATATGCATATATATATATATATATATATATTTTTTTTTTGTATATTAAAACATGTACGTTTGTATTTTCTTATCGACATCAAAAATAATTTGACAAAGCGTCAAACATTGAATTATGATCATTTCAAAAATGATGAAAATCAATAATTTATTTGACAAACTTTAGACTATTTTACGTAAGAAGAAAGAAAACATGACAAATATGTAAGGATCAAATGTGTGTTCGTGTATGCACATACACAATTGAATTTGAATGATGAATGAATAATAATATGAAAAAAATCTTTTATTTATGATTAAATGTGATCGATAGATAATTTGCTATAATAGACAAAATTTAATCACAAATTATTATTTCATAAATGAACACATAAAAAATTTTACAAATTAAAGGTTCTGTTCCGTATACGAGGATATGTATTATAATTATTATCTTACATCATTTATTTTACAATTTATTTTTATATTATATATTATACATACAGGCAAGATGCACTTACTGCAAAGTGTACTCGTGTATTAATTTAACGATCTTGTAACTATTAAAATTTTTTTTAATGATAAAAAAAGAGAAATTATTATTAATTGTATTTGTGGTTTTTGTGTGAATATTTATTTTTCGTTTTTCTTTTTTTGTTTTTTTTTTCATTTTGTGTTCATACATAAATTACATATAACAATGTATGCATACAACACTCATACTGATACATAACATACATACATACATATTATCATTAATTCCATGTATAAAGTAAATTTTACATTAATGTTTTCAAATTTATGTTTATGAATTCGAATAAAATATCGTCTCATACACATACGTATACATGTATGTATGTACATAAATAGATAGAGTATGTATGTATGAATCTGCAAACTTAAAAAGTAAAAAAAACCGAAGATTTTTCAAAGGAAAAAATCATTGTTGAAAAATTTTTATCGAAAAATAAATATACAAAACCATATTACATTAATTATGATGCATATATTATGTACGCAAGTATTTGGTGTATGTATATATATGCGAATGCAATATCTATATACATACTCGTATATACAATTGAAAATAATATTTTTTACATGCATATTAATTGCGGTTTTAACTATGATTTTTATCGTTTCAAATAAAGATTTCACATACGTGATATGATATGATATGGAGACATAAATACATACATACATAAAAAATTTATGTGCATATTTATTTATTTATACATACACATAATGTTTATACATAGCACTTATGTATTGAGTAAAAAAAATATATGTATATGTAAGTATACATTTATATGATATACCTAATATATTTATATAAATTTGTTTTTGTACAATATATAAAATAAGTTAATAATATACATATATGTATATGTGAATGCATCATACATGATACTATACATGATACATACATGCATATTTATACATTAAAAAGCATATATACATATTGTATTGTTGATATGTACAGTAATATTAAGTTTCAAATCGAATGCATTCGTAATTGATGCGGTTAATGGACAGGTAAAAAGCATTCAAATACAAAACTGTTCATATTCATATGCATATCAGCAAATGTAATATACAATACGTGCATAAATAACATACATATACACGCAAATTTATTATTAAAAAAAAAAAAATTGTAATAGTTACATATGAATTGTCTATTGAAAAACAGCCGACTATCTATCTACCTATCAATATTTGCATATACGTATGTGAATACGTACATATATGCACATTATATTATAGTTATTTTGTATTATCACATTTTTTTAGTTTTTATCTCTTTTAATAAAAGCAGTTTTGCAGACATAATTTACGTGAAAAATATTATAATGTAAAATGTTAATATATTATCTATATGTACATTTATGTGTATATGGTGTATTTAATGTTTTGAATGTAAATAATAAGTGTACGTATGTAATTTCAATGTGAAATAATGTATATAATGATATAATGCATATTGAAACTAGTTGAAAATGAGCACACTGTAAGTTTATAACTGTTTCTACTTCTAATGAGAATTTTCATGTTAATGAGAATTCAGCATTAAATTGTAATACATATATTATTTATTTGAATATAATACCATAAACAGACGTCTAGTATTGATACTATTATGTTATTGTACTATTCTATTATGATTGTCACCCAATATCAGCTTTATATCATACATCATTATGGAAAAATCTAGCATCAAATAACGTGATATATACACAAAATTTACTATCCTAAAGCATCATTTACTCGTAGAGACAAATTTTTTACATTTTATTTTACATGTAAAAATTTTAATATATGCCTGCAATTATTTTCATTATTTACCCATACTTAACATAATAAAATTAAAAAATTATAAACCTTACGCCCACTAGACTAGATTGTCTGATACTATTGTAGAGCAAAATTAAAAACTAATTTTTATTTTTTATAGTACATTTTATATCAGACAGTATAGATATTGTGTGTCAGTTAATCTGGATGTCTGTCAATGCCTTAATATTGCATAGATATAAATTTTATGTATGAGAAAAATTCGAGACTTATATTACAAATGTTATAATCTTATAATGTATGAAAAAATGAATATACTTAATATGTAGATATGTACATCTATACTTGCATAATGCATAATAATAGTTTTATATATTTGAATGCATATCAAAGTTATAGAATATTGTGCAGAAATATTATGTCTAATGCATTCACATATATATACATACACACAAATATATATGTTTATAATCTATATATGGATAAACTTGGCATTAAGCCTATCCACATTTTATCAGATAGCAAGGTTTTTCATAAAAATTTCAAATCAAACTTTTCAAAAGGTTTTTGCTTTTCAGTAAATTTTTTTTTTTTTTGCTTTTTTTTTACATTTTCCAATCATCATTTCATTTTTCTTTATTCAGAAAAATTTTATTTTTCATCCTTTTTGTATTCAATATATTTGTATACATACATATATTCTTTCATCTTTCATTTCATTATATTTTCTGTTTTTGTGAATAATAATTCTGAACTTTTGAAGTATTAATATACATATGCACATATGTAAGTACAGTATATGTTTATTTTAGTTTTCATAATTTATTAACACACGAGTAAACTAAAAATTAAATCGATATATCGATTGAATTTTAACAGTTGGATAGCTAGCTATTGTATGTTTGTTATAATATCATTATTATTATTATTTTTTTTTTATATATATAATATGTAATGTACATTATGGATGTGTATACAGTATATTAAATATTATATTTTGTTACAAACAGGGTAATTCACATCAAGAGAATTTACATGTAATTGTAAATACTTTATTATTCGTAGTATAAAATGTGACAGATCTTGTTGCCAAAATTGAATGATAAGATATGATATGACAATATGAGCCAATAGCTGCTAGATTACAAAGATTCCAATCATAAAGAATGCTTCAGAAAATGATACTGTAGAACGTAGAACGAAACATATTAATCAAGTGCTTAGCAATAAATTAAAAAAAAATGTATTTCATGTTCATGTATTTGACGGTTTACCAAAACTGATTACGATATTATTTATTTTTTTTTTTTTTCAAATTCAGGACAATGAATTAAAAGTATTTGAACGGTTAACATAAGCCCCAATTCTTTGTCATACGATTGCTTGTTTGTCTTTAATGAGATCCATTAAATATTTTTTTAAGAACATTTCAAGCTGAACTACCCTTTAAATGTATGTACATTTATGAGTAAGTATATAATTATAATGTATATTACATTTGTATATATTGTAAATGTATGTAACTTTGAATGGATATAGAGAATTACTGTATTATGGCAGGTGGTATTTTCGTTTGATTTCATTTTTCTTCAATCATTGTAAAAGTTCAGAATTTACACGTCAAAAACTATACCCATCTATACCGTTTATATCGTTGTTATATTGTACTGCATACATGTATTAAGTAAATTAAATTTTCCAACTAAGACACACATGACTATGTGAAAATTGCAGTATGTACATACATGTAGTTTGATGTGAAATAAATTGTACGTACATACTCGTATATATGTATGTATATTGTGTAAATAAATTATGAAATGTTAAATTAAATAAAAAAAAAAATATGATTAAGAAAATTGGGTTGTTACATATTAAAAATAAAATGTTAATTGTATTGTACATATGTAAATTTTCCATGCTTTGTAATGAGGTAAAATGTTTTCTATCCGTGAAACATGACGACAGAATTTAAACGAGGGTTTATTGTTGTTCTTAAAATAAGTTCTAATATATTGATTATTATCGTTATTATTGTAAATTGACTTAAATTAAATAAAACTAGTTTGAATATAATTTATAAAGTTTGATGATTATAAAAAAAAAAACTTTTGTGTATCAAAGAATGGATAGAAAAGAAAATTATATATATATTTTTTGTTATATTATTATATTTCTTCGGTATTCAATTTGACAGAGGTTATTATTGAAATAATTAAATTTGAAAATTATTGTAAAAGGAAAGGATAATCATTTATTCATATTTTTTACATATGTATATGTATCATGTATGTACAGAATTTGAAGTAGGGGTGCAAACATTAAAAATTAAGCAATTAACATTTTGGATCGAATTTTTATTGAATTTTATTACGATTTTATTCTATTCAAATGCGAAGTATTTGTTTCCATTTAGCACTACATCAGTTATTGTATGTACATAATCTGTGCTATTCTGGTCGATTAAATGTTTCTTTTAGATTATTTCTAAAATTTATAAGTGGGCGAATACTTTTTTTACTCTGTTCAGTTACCAATAAGTTCGGATTTAAATTTAAAGAATCCGAATATTTATCATACACCAGAATACGAAATTTAAAGTACTTAACTCTTAACAAATCGAATACTTAAAAAATAAAAATCTGCTAGTTAAAGATATGTATCTGCTAACTCGACCAGAATAGCACAGAATACATGATTAAATATAAATTTATTCTTAAATATTTGTATTATTCGAAATTTCAAAGCCTGAATGGTTTATTAAATTTCATAAAAAAATCGTAGATAGATTAAAATACCTTTTATCTTTTACTTATCAAAATATTGCTCTCTTCTTTTCTTGCAATATGTATAAATGAAATATTTTCGAAAACTGAATTTCAGAATATAGAATTTATTGTTAGTAAGTATTCATATGTAATATGTAGACAATACTTAATAGTCATGTAAACGTTCACGTATATGAATGATATGACAGGTGTTTTAAAATGTATTTTTATGTACATGTACACATTTCAAGATGAAATAAAACCTGAATCCATATGTTTAAGAAATTTGATCTACTTATCATTCATATGCTCAACACATGAATGAAGGATGTGCAAGAAAGATTTTTTTCGTTACTCTACAACTAATATAACAAACACGTATAACTCTATAAATATGTATAAAATTATTACTTTTTTTTCCTTAAATCCATTTCTTGTATAAGTTCTTTGGAATAATGCCAGCAGTTTAGTTAATTTTTCAAAATGCACAAGCTGTCCTTCGCATCATACACATACATAAAAATTATAAAACAGCTGCAATCTGTTTGTTTATATCTATATGTAATGTGTAAAAAAAGGTAGAAAAAACCATAATAAAACCTACATAGAAAGTGACACAAGGTGGTTAATACAAGAAAATAACTTCTGAAGAAGTTCTTTTTCTATTCGATTTTTTAATTTTCTGTATACACGTGGACATGAACAAATGGGGATTAAATTTTATTTTTTTACATAAAAATATATGTACATATTTTTTTAGCTTTTTATTGATCAATTGGTTAGAAGGCCTCTCTCTGTTGGCTCTATAAATGTTTCAATTTAATTGGTTTCACTTGAATGATTGGCGATATTGTTTCACCTGTAATCCTCAACAATTTATTCCTCAGCAAAATTTATGTTTCTGTCTAAATATGAATATATACAAGTATACAAGTGACAAATTTCAGGTGACCCTAGTTACAAACATATTTGAATACCGTATCGAAAAAAAGTCATGTTTTATTTAATTTTGAAAAATATAATATGTAAAAAGGAAAATAAACCTTTTTTTTTTGGATTTTTTTGATTCATTTATTGATGTTAAGCCATGTGTAAATTTAAATAAACATCCGGTCGGTTCGGTCAACAATTCAAATTTTATTGTCATCATTTATATTAATTTAACGTGTCTTGAAAATAAATATCGATGTATGTACATATGAATTTGACTATTGATATTGCTTTACAATAATGCAGTAAATATCAAGTATTATCAGTTAGCAAAAATTACGATAAAATATCGGATTGAAAAATTTTTCTAAAATTCAAAATCGAATATTGTGATTTCAATTATGGGATCTTTATCCACTATATTATATGCTAGGCTATAATAATTATTTTTTATTGTAATAACGATGAATATGACTAGGAAAAAATTAATAAAGTAGTATGACTATATGTTCTATGTATGATAACAACTAGTCATTTAGAAAAGTTGTTGACCTTCAAGGAGTAAGTTACGAATGAAGCAAAATTTATAAAAAAATTTCAAAATGATTTAAACATTTCCAAGATTATTTTTGTGGTAATTTATACGTACTTATATATCCATATATGTATATACATTTATCTATTTATGAGTATATATATGTATGTACTGAAATATGATTTAGAATTTTTATTCATTTTTATTCACTCGAATTAGCACGAGGTAGGTATTATTTCTTGTTTTTTATTTTTATTTTTTCAATTTGTTACATTCATATTTCGACCACAAAAAATATTCCTTTTTTTCTTTGTAAATAAATGACACAGCAGCTGTAACCTGGAGCTTGACATTATATAAAAGATACCACTTTTGTTGGGCTTGAAATTAAAAATATCACAAGTGATGATATGGTTATTTTAGGAGGATATAGTTATTTTTAATTATTTTAGGTTTTTTATTATATACATACATATCTTTTTTAATTAATTTTGTAGGATGTTTTAAACGCATTTACAGGTACGTATATTACATATAATTTTTATTCTTGAAAAACTTATTTGTTCACAGGCTTTGTTATTGAAATGTCGTTAAATATTAAACATTTTTCCATTTTTCGAATATGTACAAAACTGCAAAGTTTATATTTGTCATGTTTTACTATGTTAAGATTTTCAAAGATCGTCCATTTTTAATCAAAATCACAATTACAAAAACTATATATAGGTAAGTATAACCACGTGCAATGAAATTTTTGTTTTTGATCCTTTATGAATGTTAGAAATGTGTTTAATTTTATCCTTTCTTCTTGGACTTTTTAAAACCTTTGAAACAAGCATGTGTAATGTGTTTACAAACATATATGTAAAAAATATACTTAAGAAAAATTTAATTCACTTTGTGGAAAAATTTGAAAACGAAACCACATATGTATGTATGAGTACGAGTTCATATTCAGTATAAATACATACATTCACTGAATTCATTATTCCACTTACCATGACTTCCAGATTCAAATTTTTTATAACATTAAAAGAAAGGTATATTTTAGGCAGTAAACGTAAACGTTTTCAAGATATTTTTCTATTTCACTTTCATTTCCTTTGAAAATATATTTGTTTTCAGTGAGTTCTTATTGCATTATTTTCTTCTCCTTTTTGGATACTTTTCAATTTCATGATTAAAGGATTATTTTACTAGGAAATACTATACTCGGATATGTATGTAAATGTGGGAATTTTACTGGGAATTATGAAATGAAATTTTTCCTCATTTTTAAATATGCACACGTATAAAATATTACACAATAGAGCTTTTAAATTCAATAATTTTTTCCTCTCCCTACGGGATCGATATTACTTAGTATTGGGAACGTATAAGAAAAGTGTAGTATAAGCGAGTACATATGTATAAGATAAGTAAAAAAAAAAATATTTGTGGATTACAGAAATTTGAATTTTCACATCTGTTTCCATCACAAAAATATTATCATCAAAGTCAAAGTCATGAATATGAAGAAAATAAAATTTTCATTTTGCTTATTTTCCTGTTTTCGTTTTATTTCTATTTTGAGGGATTTACGAAAAAAATATTTTTTTTTGTTTTTTTGCATTTAGTAAGAATTTTTCTACATTGCCTGCCTAAATGTTGATATAGTCATCATTATTTTGGATAGTGGAAAAGATTTTTTTTTTTTCATTTTTAAGCAATACTCTTTGTCTTTTTGTAAAACTCATATTCGTATGCTCCAACCGGTTGATATTATTAACGACAGATATGTACATGTTGACAACAGTGTGTATGTAACAGTGTATATGTATGTATCGTGAACGTAAATATGCATACATACTATTACGGTGTGTAGTGTATTAAGAAAATGTATATGTATATCATCGCCAAACTTTTATCTTTTATATTATTTTCCATACATATACATATACACACATTCACTATTCTGTGAAAATCGGGAAAGAAATGTAGTTACGCTTTGACATAAAAATAGAAATATAATTCAAATATACACAGCAATCAAAAAATTGCAACACATTCAAAAATTTGAGGCAGAACAGAAGTAACAGCTGCTTCAAATTTCGTCGAATCGTTTCCATACTCAGGCTGTTTTCGGTAATTTGGATCTCTTCTAGATTTAAAAATAATAAAACACATACACACACAAAGTTTTCCATTTCAAATTTAAATCTGAATTTTCGAAAACGGCCTAATTCTTTCAATACTATGCTGAATTCCGCTCTGTTTTTAAAAATATTTTTAAAAGCTTGTCCTACTAAATACGGATCAACACATTCCGTTGAAAGACTTTTTAATCTGGACTTTTTTTTTCATTTTTGCTACTATTTGACAAGTAGATAACCTAATATCAAAGTATGTTTGTGCATAACTATTTCACTCGATTATTCTGATTTCACTTTTACTTAAATTACTTGTGAGCTTGTGACTACTAAAAATGCAAAAATAAATGCTTTAAAAATTAATTTCCTTTCTTTTTTGTAAATTTTTTCAAAATGAATTGGCAACTAAGTTATGTACATATTTTAGTGTTCTCAAACACTTCTAACATTTTCAATTTCATATTTCATGGATGATGCAGTTTTTGTGACCGGGAGTGTAATGTTGTTATAATCAGTAAAAATAATACCTACCGTTTTTCCAACATTTCTTTTCATGAGCGATTGTAATGTGAAATTTTATGAATTTGTTTTCGAGTATGCAAGGAAAAATATTTTTGTTGTATTTATTTATGTTCCAAATATACTATTGAAATACATATTGAGATTAACAAACGCACAAAGTACAAAACATGTAGGTATATATACACGTATACAATAAACATACGTATATGATGGTTGTATATGTACTAATATACATACAGTGCAAAGATTTAAACATATGCGAATGTATACTGTTAAACAGGCTCCTGCAGAGTTATGATTGCTTGCAATTGCTTATAGTAAAAATCTGGTTGTATTGTGGCCCGTATTTGAATTTTATAAAGTCGACATTCAGTTGTATTTGTATGCCTTTAAGGAACTATACAAAAAGTATTGGATTATAAAAATCGAAAAGGAAAAAAAAATGGAAAACATATATATAAAAATTTTCATTTTACAAATGCCTATGAACAAGTACTAGTGTAGCCCGGAAGGAAATATGAAGAACACATGTGTTGTATAAATGTATGTATGTATGTTTGAGAATATATAATAATATACAATCATGTATACAATTTTTGAACAAATACAAGGACTCCAATTATGACAAGGATTATGAGAATATTCTATACATATGTACATATATCGTATATTGTTGTTTAAGAATACCAGACCAACCAGACATTAGATATGTATTATGTCCCGTAACAGAAACAGGAACATAATGATAAAGTATGGGAATTTTTTTATTTAAATGTATATGTAATACATATCGTGTACATGATGTACACATATATATGTCTCTTATTTTATTATTACTTCTTTTATTTCATATATGAGAAAGGTGCATTATACCAATTATACTTATATACATTTTTTTATTGTTTTATTAGATGTGAAGCGCCTTGTCTTGTTCACACTTTTGTACAATTTTTCATCCCTATATGCATTTATTATAAATGTTGGTTTTGAAATGCATACGACTATTTGAGTATATTCATTCCATGGGAAATAATATTGTATCAAATTAAAGTCAAACGAGCATGAAAAAAAGTGAAGTTAAAAATATAAAAAAATACCATATGAGATGAAATGAGAGATTTATTTTATGTGTGTGTGTGCAAAGAAGGATGCAATAATTTTCCTAAAATGTTTTATATAAAAATTTATCTTGTTCGTGCATAAACAAAGAAAAACAAATATGAGGAAAATATTTTACTTAGAATCTCTTAAATATTTTTGTATAGGTTTGAGATATATGAATGATGGATGCTAGAATCTAGAATGCACTGATTTCATAGTTACATATATACAATATGTATATGTATAATGCAGAAAAAATCCATAAAAAAAGAGGGAATGAAAGTTTATAATAAATTATTATTTTTTTTTTTCATTTTACAACAAAATTGTTTGCAATGCAGAGAATCAGTAAAACGTGACGTGTTCAATGTAAAAAAATTTTTTTTTGTCTCCATGAAATTGTCTGTATGACTGACTTTATTTTTATTCGTTTGTACATAAAATCGCATGCAAAATGAAATTTATGAGTATATTCTGGTACATGCATGTACAGAATTCATGGAATTCTGGAGTTACATACATCACAAAATTAAAAAAAAGAATATTATTTCGTATTTAAAGGTATGTGTATTCATAATATTTGTACAATATTAAGCTACTTTTGGAAATTTTGTTATCATTTTTCGTCAAAACGTAAATAAATCAACCTACATTTAGGTTGCAGGTTTAATTTTTAACCTTTTAATTTATTCAATTCGGTTGTATTAAAGACAGTCTCAATGATGATGACATTTTTCCTTTGACATAAATTTAAATAATTTGTTATTACATATATGTATGTAAGTGTTTTGAAGGTGTGTATTTATGTGTGTAATAAAGGCAGTGTAATGATGCAGGTACTAATCGATAACAGAAGGAAAAGTGTGTAATTTTCATTATTATACAAAATCATTTTCATTAGTTCAAATTGGTATACTCCCTTTTCCTTATTTTTCTAATTAATGAAATATGATAAGTGTCAAATTGATTGTTTACTTTCCATTTGTTTATTCAAAAAATTAATTAAATTCTCTCTTTACTTTAACATACGTACCGTACGTAGTCTACATACATGTGAATATATCACATTTCTAATTCCTTGAAATTATTTCTAATAAATTACATGGTATAATATTTATGTACTCTGGTAATATAGATATTCATATTAGATATTATTAGAAGTGAACTTTTATAATATTTTTTCGTTTAAAAATGGATAATAACAGAATATTTATATTAATTGCATATTAGACTTTCTCATGTTACCTTAACTAGAATACGTATTGTATACCACTTTAATTAAATTAAAACTTCTGTTATTGAATGATATTAAAAAATGAATCTAGTCTTTCAAGGGACAAAATATTGACTTGAAGTAATTCTGTAATTGATATTATATGTAATGCATATATGAATAACACTTCGAAACAAAGCAAAAATAAAAACATCTCAGTTTAATTTACTACTAAATTAGAACATTTTATATTCAAATGAAACGACACCTGTATTATGTAATGTTGACTATAGGAAATTCTCACATTCATAATATACATAACATTAAGGAAATGATTGAAAAGTACTTTTTCGATTATAACATTTTTGTGCCATGTATTGTATGTAAAGTACAATCATATATACTGTATGTACTAAAAAGGATTTAATATTTTCTTTTGCATTATAAACACCAAAACATTTCCTTCTTGTACAGTTTTTCCGGTTGTTTTTATTTATTCTCATTTGTATTCTTTTTCATTTCGATATGTGTATGTGCAAATATTTTATACCCGTATGTGTTATCAAATATGTATTATATACACACATTGTATATGTATGTAAATTGTACGTTCACAATATGTATACGAGTATGCATACATCATATGTTCGTTCATACATTAAGTACATTTGCTCACAGAAATATGTATTTTCATTTCATCTTATTCGGAATTTCTTTCCTAAGTACATATACCTACTGAGTTACGAATGTTATCTGATTGAAATAGATATGTACGTATATTATTCCCTAGAATATCATGTTATTATGTACATACATACATATATTTTTATATACTTGTACATTCGTAAATATGTGCATTATTATAACATGCATATATGTACATAGAATAAATGAAAAAATAAGGAGTAAATAAAGAAAGCATTTTTCACTTTATATATATGTATACATAATATAATGTATATAAATGGTATGCAATTTTTATGAGAATATGTGTACCAAATTTTCATGAAAATAATATATAGGTTGCTTCAATAATCTTTTAGATTTTCTTATTTATTTTTATTTTTATTTTTATTTATTTATTTTTTTTTTTGTATGAAGTAAGTCAATTCTATTCTAGAGAAAAGCTAAGTATTGATAAAAAAATATTATACCGGGAGAATATTTAATGTGTACGTAATGTGTATAGCTGCTGCTACATATAATATGTGTACACGATAATACTACACATGTACATTATAGTATAGTGTAACTGTAACATGAAAATAAAAGTAAAAAAAAAATTTGTTTTTCATTGATCAGCAGAAAGAACACAAGAATAACAGATTTTTATATATGAAAAAGAGATTTTCTGTTGAATACATTTGATATTATACATTACATTTCTTTTACTTTTTGGCCAATACAATCTTAAAAGTACATCAAATGTATATACTTATGTACTTTTTTATAAGAAAAAATGCTTTTAAGATTCTATTTCAAAGATAAAATCAAATTTCGTTCATTTATGGATGCAAAGAAATTTTGCAATAATATTCTATTTTTTTCTTTTTCTATTCTGCATGTACGTATGTATGCGAAAATACTCGTATGTATGTATATATAGTGAAAAGCATTATTAGAAAATTTGTACATATACTGATTTCAAGATAGTTTTGTTACTGGAAATTATATTTTAACAACACAGCAGTAGGTCATATTTAAGAATGATTTCTATCGTGAAATATGATTTTTAAGACACACCACACCATAAAATTTATTATTTATTTGAATGAAAGATAGTTATATGTATATAAAACTATCCTATATCTTTTATTATACACTTTTATTATGTAAGGTACTTATATTGAAATATAAGATATAAGATACGAGTATGTATACAGTACGTACTTACCAAGATGAAAAATTATGCCACATAAAAGTATTAAATTTTATTGTCTATGAACTACATTTTAAATTAAAATCAACATACATACATATATATGTACTAATATGTATAAATAAATAAATACATACATATGTATGTACATGTATCTTTTTATATAAGTGATATATTTAAATGTAAACTTACAATTTTTATTATGATTAATATCAAATTACTGTCAACAATGTTATCTTACCTGAAAATATAGAAAACAGTCATAAATAATTAATTTTTTAATTTAAAATAAAATCTGTAATAAATTTTAAAAATAAGTACAAATTAATAATAAATATGTAAGTATAAGATTTCCAAAAAATTTGTATTGCATACATATTATTATGTACAGTATGCATACGTTCATGGTACATGTTATTCTTCTAATAAAAATTGTTTCTATAGAAAACATTGTCACTGAAACAAATACTTTGAATAATTTCATGATAAGAATTTTCTAATTAAAATTTGAAAATACTTAATACAAATTTTTCCTATAAGTTTATTGGTAGAGGTACGTCTAACTTTCCTTTTGAATACCACATGATTTCTATATAAATATTTTTATATCGAATGTTAGTATGAAATTATTGTTGAAAATCTACTCAATAAAGTAGTTATTTTTTGGACAATTTTATTTTTCAAAATTAATATATTTTCAATATTTCTTTTTGTTCTTATTTTTTTTTTTCATCATGATCATAGAGAACATGTGAATGTAATGAATATAAATACATTTTATATTCAATCTAAATATGAATTAAAAACGACAAATCTCGTATGTCTCGTAATTCTCGTAAATATAGCGGAATTGGTCGTATTTTTACAAGATTTTGTAAGATTTTCCTTTGTTTTGATAATTATTACGGAACTCTGGGCAGATGAACGAGACTTTTTAGTCGCATATATAGATCAAGTCTCGTAGTAAATAAACTTTCGTGTAAACCAAGGTTTAACATCTTGTCATTTTTAGTAACTGAAATTTGGTAAATGATTTTGTGGTTATTATTTTGAGAATATTGTTAAATTAATGTGATAAAATAAGAATTTGTGAAGAGTTAAGCTACAAAATTGCGATTAATATTTTAACGAGATGATTTCACATCATTTTGACTTATGTTATGAAGTCGTAAAATTATGCGTTAGGTAGAGGTTTACGATTTGAAATTAATACGCTGATCACAACACTTCAAGGAATCGATTGGTATATTTGGAACAGTTTATTATGAATCACCCTGTACATTATATAACAATTAATTTAAAAATATTTTAGTATGCATGTAAAGGCATAATTTCACAAATATGTATCTAAGTTTTGTTTTATGTTGTGTGACTCGGGTAAGTATGCATACGTATTATATATATATGTAAAATTTATAACATGTAGTATATTTGTGTATTTAATATGATTGGAATATTGTAAGTTATTTACTTTGACATTTTGAACCAGGTGCATTAAAATATTACTCGTTAAAAAACATACAGATTAGCAGATAACACACGTCACCATATGCGATAATAATGCATACTCCTATCTAGAATACGTACATATAATGAAATGATGGCGATGATGATGACGATGACGATATGAATAATTTCATAAAATGATGCATAAATCTGATTTATAATATGCGCAAATTTAATATTTGCTATAGGTAGATAGGTCAATGAATTGATTTTTTTTTTTCTCATATTTTTCACTTTTTTGAACGTGTTGTATCTATATGATATGTGTTGTACTACTTATGTGTTAAATCGGATATGCTGTATGTAGATTATTATATTGAAGAACGCTCACTCATATTCAAAAGTAAGTATTCATAAAAGCCACTATATATTATGTACCTATATACATATGTTCATATGCGCATACATAAATTTTAAAAATATTTTTTATGAGCGTACACTATATTTTTTAAACCTAAATATAGGTAACTTCTTATACATAGATGCAATATTACATGAAAATATTATATGAATGCACCTATATTTTGTATTAAATATAATTATATACATATATGTAGGTACTTAATATTTTATTATATACTAAAAATAATTCATACATACATAATATGTATATTCGTCTGTATATACATTCTATTTTATTCCGTATAGTGTAATGAAACTATTTGAAACATTATAAATAAAGTTTTAAGATGTGAATAGTATAAGAACGTTAATGAGAAAATTACTAATGATATGCACTAGATATATAATCATATAATGTAAAGCATCCGTTCATAAAGAGAATATCTTTGAATATAGACATGCATGTACACGTATATAAATGTATATAATGTATAAATTAATAAATGTATATTACATCTACAAAATGCCATAAAATATTTTTTAGAACAAATTTTTTTTTTTTTTTAAATAATTTTTCTATACGTGTATTAGAATGCATGCATGCATGTAGTATAGATACTATCGTAATTTATACCAGGTTTTTCTTTGTGTTTTATGTTATGTATGTATTAGCATTTTTATTTTATAATCAGATAGAATTATAATTTATAATAATAATGTATTGTTTCGTTGGTGAGAATTTAATTCATAATATGTGACGTAAAATGAAACATCGCATTATTATGTTTAGATTTTCTTCTATATGTAGAAGATGAAAAAATTTTTTTAATGTGTATGTACATGAATTTTGCATAAATATATGTATGTACTAGAAATAACAAAATTATCATATGTATACATACTTACGAGTATATACGTAGATATTTGTCTTATACAAAAGTTCTATTTGATAAACATTATTATATTTACCATCTATGCAAATGAAAATATGAAAAGGAAATGAAAAATTTATTTTCTCATGGAAATGAAATGTTGACAATATAAAAAAACATTACATTCAAATTGGCATATACGTATAACAGTACCTATTATTTTTATTAACTTTAAGTTAAGGCTTTAAGAATATTTTATTCCGGAAAAGTTTATCATATAATAGCAGGATTTTTTCATTTCCATGATTCTCAGTTAATTTAAATAAAACAAATAGAAAATAAAATATATTTGAATGTATATTAATAAATTGCGATATTTATAATGTTAGGTATCTCATTTGTAGCCATATAGGTTTGCCTTACCGTCTTACTTATGAGCATTTTTAAACTGTAAGAAATAAAATTACTAGTTAACATTTGACATTCTTTTTGAAAATTTATTATTAAAAATATCAATTTAAATTTATGATGTTTTAGATTCAAGTATTTATTAAGTCAAAAAAAAAAAAAAAATAAAAAATAAATTCTGGATCTCACCATGCTTAATTTAGTTAAAATTCAACTATTTAATGCCCATAAGAACGACGTCGATAAATTTGAAAACTTACGAAATCAATTTTTACAATTTTGGCTGAGTTCAAAAATTAATCATAGTTTTGCAGTGTTGCAGAAGTGTTGCCGAAGTGTTGGCGCAACATTAATTATTTATGTTGAGATGCTGATTAATTTTACTACAGTTTTGAAGTTTTGTTGTCTTTTAAATTTTGACACATCGATAAAAATTCATAACAATCAAAAATAAATCGAATAAAAAAACCAAACTTAAAAAAATTAAAATTTAACTCACTGATTTCGTTTTCTTGATCAATGAAAGTATTGATGATAATTTAAAATCAACTAAACGTCACGAATTTGAGATTATTGATTCATTATAACATTAAAAATCATGATACAAAAGTGAACAAATGATTTTAGTCATGATTAATTTTTAAACTGTTGACTCAAGTTTCTTTTGCAACACAAATGCAGTGGGTATGTTGAATTTTTGAATCCATCCTTTATTCAACCATGTGTGTTTTGATTATAATAGAATTTAAATTAAATTATTTTTCTAAATTTAACTTGTTGATAACTTGCTGATAATGATTCTTTTTTCTCTAAACGAAACTTAAAACATTCAAGATTTTTTTTGAAAAATAAATTCTAATAATTTTTAATGTTTAGGTACTCAATTTGCAACGCAAATGCATGTTTCAAAAGAAAAAACGATTAAGCTGTGGTAGCTGGGTAAATTTAGTCGTCCAAATTTATAAAAAAAAAAAAATTAAATAGAATGTTCATAAAGTATATAGAAATATGAAAAATTTGAAGGTAATCGTCAAAAACTTTTTGCATTTATGACAAATATGTACATAATTGGATACATAATGTACATAATTCGAAAAATAAAACTATATTCAAATACAAATTGAGAAGAATTATTCCTTTTTTATATATAGTATATGGCCTTCATTTTCTAGATCATTTATTTATTTTTTTCAAGCGTAATTTTAATTAATTAAAAAGTTTTAATTGCTCACAAAAATGATTTTCCAATTCTATATCTCCAATTTTTTTTTTTTATTGAATGGTAGGTATAAGATCGCAATTATGTGAATGCATGAGTATATGTAAAAATGTATTCATCTTCTTTATTTTAGACAAATTAAAAAATACGCTCACCTTGAAATCACTCAAGAAATAAAATAAGTATATACTCAAAAATGTTTATGGATATATGAATGTAAACAAAAAAAACTAAAAATGCAATTTAATTGATAGCAATACAACTGTCATCATCATACATTGTGTACGTGGTACACCATTTATACTTTGCATTTATTTTAATGAAATAAATAAATTCTAAAAAACTAGAACGAATATAAAAAATTTGTTATTAAAAACCATTATCGATGATTAGTTCTAAGATGAAAAAAAAAAGAAATTAACAAATAATTCTTACATATCCTATATACATATTTTGATTTTTTTTTCTGATAAAATACATAATATGAAAATAATTGATTTTTTATACAGTACACTTTAGAAATGGTTTAAATGTAATTTGAAATTAAAATTAATAATTTTTTATTGATGTGACTGTGAATAATTTTTATACACATTTTACTTTAAATAATAATTTTCACGGCATACAAACGTACAATATATTTTACATTTTATCATTTTATCTTATTTGTGGTATATAATACAAGTATTTTACTCGCTATTATCTATTATTAATTCATGCAATATTCAGGATATTTATTTGATGAAGTAAAAGGCACGTAAACTGAGTAAATATACGTATGTATATAATTTACAGACAGTCATCGAGTGAATGTCCTCATTCATTTTTTTTATGGTTAATATTTTTTAATTTCCTTTGTGTATTTTGTAAGCGTTCAAAGTTTTTATTAAACTGCAGAATTCCATAATAACAATAATAATAGTAATAATGTATACGGTTAATTCTAATAAAAGGTCAACATATATGTCATTTTTTAGATTTCATTTTTTTCCGAATCTAAGAAAGATAACAGATATTTCAAAGTATTTATTTTAATTATAAAATAATATTCATCGTTTTATTTTTTGCAATTTTTTCTTAAAAAATTTTTGAAAAGTCGAAAATTTCTAATAAAAATCCATATTAATTTTGAAGGATGTACATATGTCCCCAACAGTTTTGTAAATTCAGTTTAAAATCTCTGAAATTACAAATTTTCTAAACTAGTGAATGAAATCTCAATTTATTGCTTATGGAACTAGTTAATAAAAATCATTTGAATTTACGGCTTGAAATTTCGAAGATATTTAGAATTTTTATCAAGATGTCAATTTGGTCTAATTTCTTCGAGTGTGTCGCCAACAGACTTTACTCTTTTTATATCTTTTTTGATTAAAATACTTTTGATCCAAGACTTTTCATATTTATTCACAAGAACTTCTACTTTGAAATCGTCAAAAAAGTTTTAATAATTAAATGAATGCTATCACGCTATTGAGCTATTTATCTTCAAACTGTATGCCGCCAATTTTAGAATTAGCCATATACGTAAATACTTATATTCAAAATAGATAAAAATTGGAAATATGGTTTTACAAATACACATTTGTTTATTCAGTTGGTTTTATGTACATATATTAAAATATTTCATATTTTATTTTGTTTGATATGCTTGCGTGTATATAGAACATTTTTGTAGATGTACCTCTTCCTTTTAATAATATTTTATCCATTTCATTATATTCTAGTTTTTTTTTTTTTTCAATTTAATATCGTATTCATTATTCATTCGTATACATTGAATTACCATATTGCATACAGATAATAACTGCGTTATCATTACAGATAGATAGTCTTATTCTATTTACTTTTATAATCTACATGCATAAATAAGGTAGGTATTTTTGTTCATAAAAAGATTGTTTTTTTTTTCTTTTCGAATTAATTAAAAATTATTATTATTTATTATCATTAATTTCATTGTAAATAAAAATATGTTTGAACGGTTTTCTTCCATTCATGAACTACTTGTACTTGTATATAAACATACGAAACTTTATTTACAATTTTTTTTTATAAATATTTTCTTTTTTTATGTTTATATTATACTATACGTGTATACGTGTATATAATTATTTAAGTAATTTACTTTTTCTTTGAATTTTAAATGTTCTTCAATAAAAATGAAATACTACAATACACATAAATTATTAAATGTTCTGGTACAATGTTTACGTATTTGATTAGATGATTAAATGTAAACATATATGTACCTTTGAAGTGTAAATAAAATGTGTGTATGTTTATACGGAGGAAAATATTAAACACATTTATTTAAATATTTGAATTAAATACATAAGTATTCCATATGCACAAATATTATGTTTGTAAGTAAGTAATTTTTGTATAATATACACAACAATCATTTGATTCATTGCCAGTAGAAAATGTATTTTTTTATTTTCAAATACAACTTTCTGCAGCTTTAAGTAATGTAATATGAAACATATTCTAACTTCTTATACTACGGTTTATATTTATTTAATAATATGATTACATATGTACATATTTCAAAAGAGTTATTGATGATAAATAGACGTAAGTAGAAAAAAAAATACATAAATTTTTGAAAGTAACATCTATCAAATGCATTTAAATATTTGACTTTTTGCTTGTATTTTGTAATGCTTATAATGGATTCCAGTCCAGATTACAAACCATCATTTCAATTATCCACATAACAAAAAAAAAATTTTTTTTTTTTTTTTTTTCATAAATCAATTTCCATATTTCAATGGATCGTTTTAAATATTATATATTTTTTTTTCATTAGTTTGCGTTTGAATAACAAATTATATTTTGGATTTATTAAAAAGTTATTTTTTTATTTTTTTTTCTATACTACTCGTATAAATATCAAAGAATAAATTTCACAGTAAATTAAATTTAATAAGAACTCCCATTAAATAATAGTGACAGATATTTGAATTGGTTTGGAATATCATTTAACCTCGTCGGTTACATTTCAATTTTATTTTTAGGCATGTTGTATATTGTACGTATCTTAGAGGAAAAATTAAAATGAATGTAATAAAAGTATAAGCATGTAGTTAAGAAGAAGAAGAAAATTGTTGTGGAAGATTAACGAAATTGAATTTTTATTTAAATCGAAAGGCGTTCTGCCAGCACCTAATGAGATTCGTCTTAAATATAAACGATTATTGTTTATTTTAAAGAATAAGTATGTTACTGATCGAAATTAAGCAGACCCTCATTATTATACTTAGCAAGAAGAGAAACAACAAATTGATGAGTTTGAAAATTTTTTAGACTTTTAATTTTTTCTTTTTTTTTTTCGCTTAAACCACTTAAACTTAATATTGTTCTTCTTTTATTTTATTTTAATAATTATTTATTTTTCTTTGATTATTTACAGTAGTATATAGCAAAGCAATACCATAGCCACGAACACGATAAGGAATTTTATAAACATTTCAAGGGGAATATAATAATTCACACATATATTTAATTCCATTTTCTGTTGTAAGTATGTGTTTGTGTCAACAAATACTTTCCATTTGAAAAAAAAAAAAAACTCGATCGTAATTATTTTATGAAATAAAATTGTTTAGGTACCCATATATACAATTATTGTTTATTTAATACACTCTTTTATCGATATTCATAAGATTTTTTTTTATTTCTTTTAATGTTAAAAGTGACGATTGAATTAGTTACATACACACATACTTATAAAGACTTATAAAAATCCCGCCTACGAACATTATTTTTTATATCGATGTGCATGATTTGAAAACTTATGAACTGAACTTAATATAAATGAACAACAATTTTCTATCATAAAAGTATAAGTTAAGTGAATGAAAATTGAATTTGTTTTTTTTTTTCGCTTCAGAAAACTAACGAACTAACTCTTCATCTTCATATTTAAATGTTTAAAGTTTCAATTTTTCGATTTACTATTTTTCATTTTTATTTATTTAAAGTTTCATTTTCACATTTTCATAGTTAAGTTTAATTTTTCAAATAAAATTTCAATGACATTTAAAACTTTTAATTTATTTATTTTTTGTTCATATCAAAAAATATTTTTTGAGAAAAGAATTAAAAAAGTTAAAAAATATGAATAAGAAAAAAAAAAGAAATTTGCTTCAAATTTGAATGATGATGCTATAATCCTTTTGCATTTCAACATTTGTTTCATTCAATTTTTTCTTTTTTATTTTTTTTTTGCAATTCATTCCCTTTGAATTTATGTACGTACTTGTATGTGTGCATATATGTATTGCCATTACGTAATATATAAGTTTTACGAGAACTCTTATGTGTTCTGTTCAAAATATTTTATTTCGTGACTTTTCTTCTTGTAAATGTCATCATGAATTTAAATTTTTTTTTTATTATACATACATGTGAGTATTTATGTAAATATATATTTACGTATGTAGTATATAGGAGTTATAAAACATAACATGATACAGTTTATTATCACTGCATAAAACAAGAACATCTCAAATTTATATAGTGTATACAATATCAATAGAGGTTTTTTCTTAAATACATATTATAAACATATACGTACATACATATGTGTACTCATCATCATCTATTCTACTAGAAATATTTACATGTATACACGAATATTTATCAGTATATGTACTTTATTACTGAATTATACTCGTATTTGTAATACTATGATGTTCTGAAAAGAGAATCATATAATGTTCATTGACTTTCATTTTATATAGAATTATAGAATAGATACATAGTATATGTACTTACATACCTACTTGTATACTTTTGAATATGTATATTTCTTTTTTTTTTTCCTTACTTTATGCTTTTTATAAATTGTCAGAATCAGGTAAAATGAATGAAAAACTCTTTCACATATCAGGTATATAGAAATCTAAAACCATTTTAATTCTTTCAGGTCAATGTCTTTTTGTATATAATGTAAAAGATATATATGAATATAAGAGAATATACTTACAATACCTGATGCAATTTATGTGTACATATTGTATTATATAACAGACAATATACAAAAGGAAATAAAATACTCGAAATATGTAGTATGTCCTTGTTTTCTAATATGTGTATAAGAATAAAAATTTATGATAAAATAAAACCAAAAAAAAAAAAAGAAAAGAAAAGAAAATCGAAATAAAAAAATTTATATATATACGTATATGTAGGCTAAGCCATTCACATTATATACAAAAGTTTATAAATGTAAAGTCAATTTCTTCATGAATATATATAATGTACCTATATGCTTACTCTAGAAGGTAGAAGGGTATGTGCCTATGTAGAGAATAGTATGTATAATGTGTAAAAGAACTTATTGTCATTGAACTTTAATTTTATCTATTGTGTCAGAATCATTTTTGTATTCAAAATGTGGCTGGATCCTGGATGCATATATTGTATACAATCTACTTCCATATCCATAATTTATAATAAATTTATGGATAAAATTGATTTAATTCCAATTTAGAAAATTATAAAACATTTTATAATACATACTTTTCATATTGTAATTAAAAAAAATTAATTGATTTTTTTTATTAATTAAATTGTATTTTTTTAGCATTACATATGATTTATCGTGATAATCTCATGAGAAATTCTTTGTAAAAATTTATTCTATGTATAATTAACATAAACAAGTAATATATAAATAACAGCTAACGTATATGTATGCACATATTACATGTAAAAAAAAAAAACTTTTTTTGTTATTCATTTCATACATTCAAGTTGTATCTTCTTGACGTGAAATTTTTGGTTTTTTTTTTTGTTATGCATTGCTTACAATGTTACATTATTAATTTGATAGCCTACAGAAATGGTATATAATAAACAACTAACCATCTAGACAAAGTGTAAAAGAGAGGGAGCAATAAACGAAAGTTGTCAGTTACCAGCAATGTAAAACATTTTTCTTTTCCAAAATAACAAGTTCCGAAAAATATGTAAGAAAATCACTATCACATAAGTTACAAAAGTAAAAAAAAATTATGAAACTAAAAACATGTTGATGCCTCATGTTGATACATTTATAATGCATATAAAATACTTTTATTGTATAATATCATATATTATCATATACATACCATATCATACCTTATATAAAATTCAGCTCAGTCTACTTTACAAAAAAACCAAAGTCAAACATATAATACGAATTCTGAATGTATACTGAATTTCACTGTGAACAACTAAAAAAAAAAATATTTTGTTTTTTCTTTAAGAGACGATTCATATACCGAGAAGAAAGGCCTTCTTTTTCTGTTAATGGAGCAAAATAAAATAACAAAGCGTTTTGTTTTTGTCATTCAACTCTAAATTTGGAAATTAAATTTATTTTTGTAAATCAGAAAGAATAATCAAAAATTTTTTTTTTCTGGATCAAAAGAAAATGTTCTTAGCAGGGTTCCGTTATGTGTAGAATTCTTTTATCCAACGGTATGCAATAGGCGAAATTGTCATTTTATATATCTGAGAGGCGGAAATAAGTTGTAGATACAGCTATTTTTTTTTTGTTCAAAAGATTTTCTTTTCTCTCTTATTTAATAAGAAATTATCTGCAAGTCATCTTTATAGAAATTACCTTTACATTTTAAATTTCATCAATCAATGTGACATTTAATCACATCATCTGAAATGTTATTTTTTTTTTTTTTAATTTAAATGAATTTTCAATCTCAATCTTATTTCATGGACATGTGTACATGGACATATAGTTTATCATATCATAGGTAGGTACACAATGTATGTGTATTATTTAATATGTAAATGTACCTTTAAATTGCATTTTCTAAGTAAATTTAGATGATTTATATAAAATGTACTTCAATGAAGACATATTATTTTGTATAGTTTCTAAAGACATCATTGGGTACATGTGTATAGCATAGTACAACAAAAATGGTGAAAGTTTGTAATTTCTTCTTCTTTAAAATTGAATTTTAATATTAAAGAATTGTAATAAGGAGTTATGGAAAATTGTCTTCGCATTGTATACAATATACAAGTACATGAACTCTCCCTAAAGTGTTGTCTAGGTGTTAACGTATGTTACTTATGAACATTCATACAGTGCTGGGTGCTGGCAATGTCTCAACCATCTTTTGTATCAACAATTATTGTCATCGTCTTCATTGTAATCGTTATTATCATTATCTTCATTGTTTCATCTTTAGGAAATTTGTTTTTTTTTGTTTTTTTTTTTTTTTTTTTTTTTTTTTTTTTAAAGAAATACAATAAAACATTAAATTTTAGATAATTTATATGTAATTTTGTAATTTTACTGCCTTTTTATATACAAACATAATATGCGCATACACATATCTAATATTTTCAAAATGTAATGGATTGTTGTTAAATATGTATGTACATTTAATGCATTTTTATACTGCATATATACAGTATCATTACAAGTACATACAAATATTATATGAAGAAAAAAACAGAAAAACAAAAAAAAATTCATCTGAGCATAAAAATTGTACTTTTAATATTTTATCATATTCTCCTCTCATTATTGTTGTTCGTTATTTTTTCATCAGTCCGAAAAATTTCTAAATAAATTATGAATTTAAATTTGTAATATAAAAGAAATTCAGATGTTGTGCCAATATATTTTTTTTTATATTCTACATAAAGAATTTTTTTAAACTAGGACACTCTAAAAATACATTGAAAGTAGGCAGTAGAATGAATTTTTAAAAAATTGCTTTTTTTTGTTTTGTTTATTGATAAAATTCATTTTATAAAGTTTACAAAAATTTAAAAATTTTTATATGTTATGCACAAACATTGTACATTAATTCATATACTAAATACATTATGTATGTTTACACCTGGAGATCTTTATAAAATTTTTGAATAATTAATTTGATTTTTATTAGTGTATTAAGTATTTGAATTTATAGTGAGATAAAATTTGTAAAAAATATTTCAACGTGTACATGTAGCATTCATATGTACCTATTCTTAAACGTTTACATTCATATTCGTTCATACTTATACTTACATAAGCATCTGGTTTTATAAACGAAAAAAAAAGAAGATAAACTTTTTCAATTATTAATGTAATACTCCGTATTAATGCATTGTATAATATTGCAAAAGAATTATTTTAAAAATAGAAATTCATTTATATCATGTTATAACTCAATTAAAAATATTATTTTTTAATTACGTTAAACTGTAGGTGTATTCATGATAGTAATAAAGTCTAGAAATCACTTCAGTGAGAGTTCTGGGTTTACCTAGAGCTGTATCGCTCTATTGATGATGACAGTTGAAAAAATTTATTTTGCAAATATTAGATAGTGTAGGAAAATTTTTATAATAATATTAATAAAAATATAACATTAGACATTATTGCCTTATACGCTAGTTTATACTGTACCTAGTATTTTATGTATTGCATCTGAACTCAGTTTTATTTTAGATTATAATTTATCATTCTAGAATTTGACTCTCAGCAGCGACACTCAAAAAGTCTGAGATAATTTTTTATTTTTTTTTTATTTTTTTGTAAATCAAAGACAACCAGCCCAGCCCAATTACAACTCTCGATCGAATCGAGTTTCATTTCTCTTCATTCCAGTGGAAATGATGTCGATAAGTATGGTATCACAACTCTCGATCGAGCCGTGAATTTTTCTCAATTTAGCTCGATAGTGATTGAGGTTGAGAACAGTGTAAAAATTGAAATTTTTATTTTAAAATTAAAAGTAACATGTGATTTTTATTTAATTTTGTTTTTATAAAATTTATTTTTGTTAAATCAAATTAATGTTTAAAATAGAATAAAAATTATGAAAATGCCGATATACTAAATACTAACCAAAAAAAACAAAAAAAAAACCCATATGATATGACATTTGTTTCGCTTTCAATTTATTCCATATAGGAACGTTTGAACATGATCTCGATCGAGACTTGTGATACCAAATTTCATCTCGATCGAGAAGTACTATCGTTCCAACGTCTCGACTCGATCGAGAGTTGTGATAGGGCTGAACATTTTTATAATTAATATTTATGTATATTAACGCAAACTTGAAACCAATCAATTTTCTTTACAATAATTGTAGTTACAACTTTTCTAAATATGTAAAGATAACACACATTTATTTACTTTTACACACTTTGTATCTCATTATAATATAAATTATATCCTAAATGTATTTATATGTCGTCATCCAACACACATTCAATATTTCTGCTAAATTGACATTACTTAAAAATTTATTAAATTGGAGTAGTACCTATTTCTGTATACGTATTCAAAATTCCATACGTTTATTTACCACAATACATATGTCTGTGTATACATTACACTATATGTTGTTAGTGTGTTAGTCTAAAATTTTATTTCTCTTGCTTATTTCTCGATCTGATTATTTTTATAAGATAAAAAAATTTTTTTCATTGGGTATATTTTATTATAACACATAAACATTAAATAAAAAATACGACTACATTATATCGAATTTTTAGTATTGTAACACATAGGTATAATATGTAAGAGTATGTAGTGCAAACGTATACAAATTTATAAAATGTATATTTATGTTTATTTAATCTAAAAATAGCATGCAAGTACATACATATAATTATGTATATTTAACGATTTGTTTACATACGCCGTAGTTGAAATTAAAAATTTATTTCAAAATTACGAGTATACATACTGTATGTACATAGTTATAATACATACTTATGTTTGAGCAGGAAGCATTAAAATATTTTGGTACACGACTGTACACCATATCCATTCGTTTCATTTATGATTTTTAAATAGCGTGAGTTGCAATAAAATCAACTCTTTATACATAATATGTATTTGCGTTTTGTTACAAATAAAAATGTATGTACATACGATATTTGCACATATGTGTATATGTACATACATACATATTACTTTTAGTACAAACATAATTTTTCTATAAATTATACCGCAAATGAATAATACATGAAAATAATTAAAAGAAATGACGAATATATGATAATGTTCGTATATACACATATCAATATATGTACTAAAATATGTACTACAATGTATTACATACACACACATTAGTATGGTGTATAAGCAAATATCAGAATTCAGAGTCAGGATATATAAAGTACCTACAAATAGCAGACATACATATATATATTTAAAAAATATTAAGTGTTTATATTCTAATTTGAAAGATTATTATGATGATGTAAAAAGGAAAAAAAAAATTCATTTCCATCATATTATAATGTGTATATATGATATGCTTCAAAAGTACATTCTCATCATAATCTTCATTATCGTCATCGTCATCATCATCATTATCATCAAAATTATATAAATATATATATGTATTTACCACGGTACGTAGACATTATAAGAGTTGCTTGATATGTATCTTTACATGATTATTGAATACAAATCATATACGAGTATGTGCCTCTGCCTACATATATTTGTGTAATAAAATATAATACTCTTCTTATATTTATTTGATAGGAGCGGTAAATTATAAAATTTATACATACATAGTACGAGTATTATTTCTAAAAGGAATATTGTCATATATTTACCACAAACTATACTATTATATACACATACATATTAGTAGAAGTAAAACATATACATTTTGTTATATATGTAAGTATGAATTTCGTTAGCAATAATAATTTACGCCTATCATTCATACTTGTGTATATGTGCGTTTTTATATTTACTAGTATTTTTATGCATATAACTATATGTATATATGTATGTACCTATATATTTTAATGTAACACTTATATTTTATGTTTTCAAGATTACACATTTATTCGAAAATCTTTTATTATACATATATGTACATACATATGTGATTAATATATGGTAATACGTATGTAATGTGTAAATATACAAAACGGCGAATAAGTAATGAACCTCTTAGAAAATAATTTAACAATATCGTGGTTTATCTTTTACATCTTAAAATAATTTTTTTTTTTTTTATTTTTATTTCAACTACATTATATAAACTTTTTCATTATAAATTATAAAAATCTTTCCTTCCAGCAATTTTGATGATTCCACTCATTATTCAATATATACGCAAGTAATAGTTTGTATAGAAAAAATATTTCTTCATTACTTGAAAATAATCGATTTAAAGCATTTTCTGATGAAGCATTCCTTAAAAATTTTACTGCAATGCAACATCAAAAAAGTTTTTATTTTATTTTTATAAAAAATTTTATAATTATTTTTTGAAAAAAATTCTAAAATATAAATTTTATTTTTATTAATTGAACATTGAAATGAATTGAACTAAAAATTGATAGATTGCATATATCGGATTACATTTTACATTTCACTTGAATGACGTAGGTATAAGTACTTATGCATGGATGTACATACATATACACATAAATGTATGTTTATACAATTTTATTATTGAACAAACAAATAATTTATAAAAATGTTTCAATTAAAATAAATTAGCAACAATTAATAAAATTAATTCAAATTAATTCACAACAGAACCCATAAAAATTTGAAATTTTTATTTCATTTTTATTATTTTGAAATTGAAATTTAAAAATATGCGGTCGTTCATAATATTGAATTGTTCGTTTTTTGTATGTAAAAAATTTTTGGTGGGTGTTCGTGTTGTTAATTCATGAGATTTATTTTAGGTCAAATTATTTGAATTTAAGTGTGTTATTCGCGCAAATATGTATTTAATACATAAATGTAAAAAGTGTACATATTTATGTGCACAAAATTATTGAAAATAACTTTTCTCTAACACAAATTTTTCCGTGAAGAAAAGTATCAGCTGCAATATCTAGTATATGTGTAAGTTCATAATTGAAAAATTTTTGTCTTCTAAATTCGGTTATATGTATGTAATGTTCGTTTGTTATTGTTATTTACTTCTTACTTGAAAATAATGAAGAAAATTTTCTATTAATTTCCAATGTTCTAGATTTGCAAATAGATTTTTATCAGTATGTAGTACATGTATTTACATAAATTTTTTTCTATGCTTTTTTTACTTTTGCATGATTCTATTGCTGTATTGTTTGAGTATTAAATAAGTTAGTGGAGTTAGATTCTTTGATTCTTTCTGAATTAAATTCTTTGCGGTAGTAGTACATAATTTTGCAAAATTAGGCGAGCCCAATGGGAAAAATATGAGATATTATTGGGTTTTAATCAAAGCGCAAAAAATTTACATCATTAAACCAATCTTTTATAAGCTACATTACACTCTTGGAACATGAAATCAATCCCTTATATCCCCTCTGCCCTCTGCACAATCGATTTATCTTATTTTCGAAGAAACAAAAGCTATCCGTCTTTCATCATTTAAACAGAAACGGTTCAAATTATCACACCATTGTCAGAACGTCTTATTTAGTTGAATTTAGTGATGGAAAATTTCAATTTGAGTGACATAGACGGTATCCAATAGCAGTATTACTGACATGATTCGAACAAAGATGTAGAAGCTTGGATAAGCAGAATGTAGATATTTGGATAGAATCAATAAGACTGTTGAAATAATATTTTCGAAAGAAATATCTAAATAACTATTTGTATACACCACACCTACGATCGTATCATAACTTTGTAATAAGCCTTCAATTCATTGATATGTTTATGATTTATGCGTATATGAACTTATTGTACATTAAGGTTTTTATACTCATTCAATTCATTTTCAATATTACTTTTCCCACCAATTGGTTAAAAACTACTCCAATTTATCTTCGATTTTATGTCATTTAATTATTTTTTTTCTCATTCATTTTTCAAGCCTGTCGGATCGTGCTGTGGGCGAAGGATAGACAGTTTAACTGCCTATTCTTTGTAATAAATAAAAATAAAAAAATTTATTAATTCATCTTTTTAAGAATATTTTCATCATTTTTTTTCACAAAAATACATTATATAATTAAAAAGTTTCCAAAACTTTAAATTTAAGGTTTTTCGAAAAGTTTTATTGCGTAAGTGAACTACAGCAAATATTAAATAAATATTTAAAAATAAAAATTCTTTATTCATTGAAAAATTATCTTAAAGAAAATGAAAAAAAACTTTTCATTAATATTATTTAGAATGAAAATTGAAAAGTTTTTTTTAATCCTATAATACTCGAACACAAACACTTGTATATGTATGTACATCAGTAGTTTCATTCGACATCACCACGTAAACAAAAGTTCAAGTGCCTTTTATTAATTTCATTTAACAAAACAAAAATAATTTAAATTTGATTACACGTAAAATTGTATATGTTAATATTGAGAAATAATTGAATTAGGTGCTAATTCTAAACTGATTTTTCATTCTCTTTATTTTTATGATTATTCTTCTATTCTTTCTATATGAAAGTTTTTGGATTGATTTATTTAATTGAACGTACTAATATGCATATATACTTAACGTGTAAAAATGTACATACAAATAAATAAATTGAATCTGTCAATCAAACAATTTTATTGAATCACGGGATTTGGCTACAAAAGTGCTAGGTCAAATTAAATCAGAATTTTCATACATTCAAATTACACGCAAATTGAAAGTGTTGTATATACAATTAAAAATGAATACAAAAATTGAATATACATATTACAGTGGTTATAAAAATTATTTGTGCGTAACAAAGTTTTTTTTTTTATTTTTTCTCCCATTTCCTGCGCTATTTTGTACAATTCATTTTCTTGAAGGCTTGATATAGAATGGTACTTCTGTGAACAGTACACATTTTAGCTAAATCCTTTATACAGGAATTTGAATACCATTATCATATTCAGCAACGATATCATTTCTGTTTGTAATAGGATAATTCACTTTTTCGTGATATTTTTATTTCCATAATATTCACTAAACGTCCTTGAAATTCAAAATAAAATGAATTATTTTTATCTTATAGTATGCGCGTATTATTGACCAAAACTAGTAAATCGATAAGTTCCCCCTCGTTACTGCTCAGAACTCTTTGTACAGCTGTACAAATAATTTTTTTAACCATTGTATGTATATAATATAAAATGCAATTATAAAAAATTCGTTTTATTATAAATTACTAATGTATATGTATACGTGAAACAAATTGAAATGAAAAATGATCACTTGTGGGTATTTCGTTGATTAATTTGTTTTTATATTCAAATAAATTGTTTTTGATTTTTGTGTGGGATATAATAATAATAGTTATTTTTTCTATAATTGAAAATTTTTAATGTTCTGTATATACTTACTACATGTGTGTGTGTTGTGTAGGTATGAGGACATACATGTTTGGTATAGTATTGTTAAATAACGAGTTATACATTAAATTGTAAATCAAAAATTAATCTGTCTGAACTATTAATAATTAATTTGCTATACTATGTATACACATTGTACAGTGGCAATTCATTAGAAATTATTAATCGATTTGATAATTTTGTACAGTTTATATTTGAAAGCAATAAAACTAAATTAATAAAACTAGAAATGATTATAGGTAAAAACTAATCCCACATACAAATCATCATAAATACTCGTATATGTAACGAAGAAAATATTCATGTTTCTGTATACGCTTATATACCAAGACCAACTATACAGTCTCTGATAAAATAATATTTTTGATTTGATTTTGATAATCATATAGGATCATACAATAAAAGGAAAATACCTTACACATGTGAAATTTATACAAGTGTTTCAATAATTAGGAAGAATGAGACTAACTCAATTTTGATTGGATAACATGATTTTCAAATATTGTTACTTACCAAAGTCAGTTTAAATCGAAACTTATGAAATTCATCAAACATCAAAATCACATATTTCTATAGAATACTTGAAAACAAAAACCAAAGTCTCAATAATTTTCAAAATAACTGACACATGTAAACATTACTATTTATTTTTTATTTTTTTTTTGTGCATTTATATGTATTCTCTTATGAATATTTTTTCTATTTCGAAATACTTGAGTAGGTTTTAAATATTCATCAAAATACTACTTGATTGCAATCTGTGTGGAATTTATTTCACATAAATACTAGAAAACGAAAAAAGAAAAAAAAAATCGAAAGAATGTATAAACAATAGAGTGAATAATTTCGTGTGAATCAAGATAACAACATATGTACATAGTATCCAAGGGCGAGAAAATTTGCCAAAAAAAAAAAAAAAACAAAAACCATCCCATTAGAAAAATGAAAACAAAAAATCACAAAATGAAATAAAAATAATAGTTATATAAATAACGCAAGAAAACGATAATGTGAACAGCAGGAATGTTATTTCATAAAAGTTTTCATACATTTGTGAACTATTTATGTATGTATTACGTATTACACAAAGTAATACCAGTAATACTCACGTGAATGTGTGAATATAATGGATCGTTCATAAAATTGAATCGTATGCGTATAGGGCTATACAACGAATTACGAATATATCATGAAATAAATAGAATTAAAATTATTATCCTGATTCAGGTTAGTGAACAAAATGAATTCAAATTATTCTAGTATACAAAAGATTTATCTGAATGAGCAAAGAAGCATAATTTTTCAGTTTGAATGCGTGTACGTAATATAAATAACAACAAAAATTAAACGATATAGTGAAGCAATAATTTGACACACAATATGAAACGAAAAGACAATCCTTAAAATGTATCTTGAAAAATTTGTTTTTATTTTTGATTTATTTTTTTTTTTAATTTCGCCTAGAAAACATTTTTTCTAATATAAAATCAATCAGATTTTATGAAACTTTAGATTTCATTTATAGATAACATTTCCTTTGTTTTGAATTGTTCTCTTTTTTTATTTTAATTTCTTGCTTGCCTGAACTAAAGGATATTTGAAAAATATTTAGAAAAAAAAAATAATCATCTTTTGATATGTGCAAAAACAATGTTCTATTAAATATTAAAGAATATAGAAATTTAAAGAACGACAAAAGGAAAGCAACTGACAGGGTAAAATTTAAAAATGTACTCATATACCCCACAAAAAAAAAAGAAAAGAAAAACCACAAAAGCAAATTGAACAGAGAAAACCATTTTCGAAAGGAAAGAAAATTATTAAAATATATTGATAAAAAAAAGGATTTGGTATGTGAAGATAAATAAACCAAAAATAAAAGGCAAAAAAATTGCTGACCATAGTAGATGATAATCTTTATAGTATGCATGTACTTTTGAATGATTTATTTTGCTTTTTTTTTTGCATTTCTTCTTTTTAAATTACAGACGAAAAATAATTAAATGATTAAAATTTAATTACGTATAAAACTTTAATATCCTTTTACAAAAAAATATAAATAAATAAATAAATAAATAAGAAAAAGCAATTTGATTTGATATATAAACATGAAACGAAAAAACTCTGCAAACTATCACATTTTTTAATTATATTCGAAGATATCTCTTATATGCTACTGATTAATTTTTTATTTTCATTTTGAAATTATAAAAAATTTTTGTTGTGGGTACTTCCTACACCTCTATCTATCCTCTATATCTATTTATAACTAAAAGATATAAAATATTCATACGTATAGTGTAGAATGTAGTCTGTAGAGGCAGTATAGAGACGTAATCAAAGATTATTTCTCTCTTTTTTTTAACCGAGTATATAATACATAGAGGTATATATAAAATAAAATAAAGTAATGAAGAGTAAATTTGAGGAAAGGGACAATAATAAACTGAATAAACGAAAAAACTCCACAATATCCGATTATCGTTTCATTTTATATAAAAATCCGCTTTCATATAAATAAATACAAATTATTTTTTTATTTAATTATAATCGTATTGCATCGCATATAAGTACGCATTTCTATTGTATACATAGAAGTGCGATTGTAGGAGAATATCTGCCATAAGTATACATATACGTTCATATAGGTGGAAGATGGAAGTGGAATATAGTAACATCGTATCACCTAGATATTGTACTGTCTGTAGCAGTGTGCAGATACCAGAGCTTCACTTTATCATCGTATTTAATTTTATTTTTGCGTTTAATATAACATTTCACTGGATTTGATTTTGTTGGATTCTTTTATTCTTTTTTTGCTTGAAGTTTTTCCCTTAAAATATTGTAGTTTTTTTCATTTTTCTTTACTAATTATCGTGTTTTTTTTTAACATAAAAGATTAATATACGTATATATGTATATAATATATTACATAGATATATATATGCTGTGTCTGTGTGTATAAATGTACATTACTAAATTAAAAACACAGATTATGTAATAATCATTTTCAACTAAACGTGTACATAGAATCACAGTCCAGTATAATACAGGCAAAGGAAGGTGCTTAAAATGAGTTAATTAATTCTTTGGAACACACGCCATTTCTTCATTAATTTTATCCATATCCATACTTGCTTTTTGGAAAAATTATAGAATATAATTGGAAAATGCTGTAAGAGTATAAAGTGGTACCTACTTCGATGAATAATTTTGCTAATTTGATATTTTCTTTTGCACGTGTCTATATACACGATACGTATTTTAATAATTTATTTTTTTCATCTATACATTTCTTATAAGATACAGATAATTTTGTTTTTTCTTAGATAAAGATAAAGATGTTTGGTAATAGAAAAAGGGAAGGTTTTTTCATTATTAAACAATTAGAAAAATATAATCCTATTATGTACATACATACATGCATATATATTTATATTACACATTAAGAAACTTCCATGAGTGTATAAAGAATAAATTCGGTATTATGCGATAGAGAAATAAACATGTGTGCACACGTACAGTAGTTTTCGATTACAATTAATAGGTCTATAGTAAGTGCGACTAAAAGATATTTGTCACTGTATTCGAATATTTAAGTTTATTTTCATTATACAATGGACGTTAAAAGTATTTGTACACCTTTAAATTTTTGTGAAATGTTCTCTCTACCTAATAAACTCTTGACAAATAAAAACGAGTTTTACATTAACGTATGTACATATATTAGTAGAAAAATTTATTATTTTTCAAATCAAATACACAATTAATTTCACTAAATTAAAACGTTATCAGTTGAAAATAAAGAGGTAAACAAAAATGAAATTCCTTTATAATATTAAGAAAATAACATATCAGGATCTCATTTGTGTAAAAAATGGAAAGATGTGTTCATTTGATTTTGACTTACTGGTATCCAAATTTTTAAATTTGGTGGTGTGTGTGTACAAAGAAATTTGATATCCATTGTATAGTACGTACTAAAATCTATTAAGATATTATTTCGAGTGAATTTGAATTCTTTATATTGTATAATCTCATATTTGTAGATATGTAGGTACAAAACTTGATTATATAATCAGATTCAGAATTATTATTTTACTTAAAATTTGTTAAAAATTTGAGTGTAAATATTGATAATGTGAAAACTAGTTTGTATATATGTATGAAATTATATACATATTTGGTGTGTGTATATATTACTACATATATGTGCTTTGAACACTGTTCAAATTTTATGTCACATTGAAACATGTCTTGAATAATAATTAAGAAGAAATAATAAGGAAAGATAAGACAAAAAAAAAAAATGTAAAATGAAATTTATTCCACATTAATTTTTTTTTATAAGAAAATTATTATAAAAACCTTTATACGTTTTACCACTCAGGTATGTGCACATATATCAAATGCACATGTTGTGCCACACATAATTTGTCGTATTTTAGTATTAAATAAAAAATAAACTTACAAATATAATACACAGAGTTTTGATATAAATAAGAAATCAACCAGGTAGGCAGCACCAGATATCAAATTCATACATTTTATATTATACTTACATATTCAAGTTTCAAGTATTTGTACGTAAAATATGTATGCTTGCATATAGGCATAGTACATAGAATGAGTGTGGCTGTGGATGTACGTTATGCACACTATAAAAAGAGTTTTAATTTTAACCAACAACTACCCAACAGATATAATCAAGTACTCATTCATTTTCATGGTTAATAAATTTTAGTTTTTTTTATTTTTTGTTGTTGTATATATGTATATTCATAAACGAAATTCAATTCGTACGTGACTGGTGGTAGCCTCCATCTTTATTTTTTGCAGTTTTTGTTAGACTACTGTATTTTATTACGTATATGACCGTATGGGTATTTATGCATATATGTCTAACTACAACAACGTCCAAAATGTTACAAACGCATACATATGTACATGCATACGTACATTGACGTACATATAATGTCCATTGATTAGTAGTATATTTATACGATGAATAATCATAGTAATAATAAAATATTAAGTCTCCTGTTTCTTACTTTTTACTTACAGTAGTTTTCTTTTATTAATTATTTTTCTTTATTTTTCATTTTACTTAATTTGTTTTAAAGACATCATCGCACATGTGAAATGAATTTAAGATACAAAATATATGTTATTTTGCATTGGATTAAGTGTACATATATGCATATAGTACTCAAATTATAAACATCATGTACAATATTACAATTACAAAGTATATGGCCGACACCATCAGAATCTGAGCCAGACGACAGAATATATCATTATCATATGATGTGTTTAATATTACACATATTCAAGTATGTATATATAAATACAAAATATATGTACATAATGTATATTGAATATATGTTTCAAACTTAGCAGCTTTTTTCGTTCTTATTCTTCACATATTTTTTTTCTTATTTATATTTTTTTCATATTAATTTGATGATTTTATTTTTTAACTCCTTTTTCGTTGTTGTCGTCGTAGTCGTCGTCGTCGTCACCAACATTGTCATAAGCTTTTTATTTTTCTTCATTAAAATTTTGTTTTATTTCCTTTTTTTTTTGAATGAAAAATAATGGTCTGTAAATGATAGAAAGGACAACAAACCCTTGTCAACACACTAACTTATCCGCTCGCAACAGATTGTTCACATACATATAAACATTATTTAAGTATTATATTATATGTACATGTATGTATATGCATATGTGCTTGTAAATTGAAAAACATTGTACATTTATATATAGATGACTTGATGATGCATAAAGATAATGTACGAGTACATATGTACATGATACAATAACAGCACAATCAGTATGTACTAATGAACGAATTTAACTTTAAAAGGAGAAATGCAACAAAAGAAAAAGAAAGGAAAAAGGCAAAAAATAATGAAAAATAAAGAAATGATGATATATGATTTTTTTTTTGGTTTTTTTTTTCAAAATCACAAAAGAGACATCTTTCTTTATTGTATATCATTCACTGTTGTTGATATTTTATGAAGTCTACAAAGTTATTTTTTTTTTTCGTATACATATTCATATTCATACACATATATACCATATATGACATTTATCTAGCAGACAGATGAATGATTAGTACTTCAAAATCAAGAGGCGCCATTGAGCCTCCGGTGTAGGCGTTCATTTTCTCATTTTCATTTAACACTAATTATGCGTGCAGACAGAGGTGAAGTAAAATGCACATCACAATCAAAATATTTTCTTATATATAAAACTACTCTTCTATCATTATTATTATTTTCATTATTACTTGTTTGGTAAATGCATAATAAAATAGAGCTAGAATTTGATTCAAGCATTTAGACTCCATAACTCTACATTTGCATAGTTCCACTTCCATATTTCCATTTGTTATATTAGTATGCATGTGTTGTGTATATTAAGATAAACATGTAAATTTTGAATAGCTCACTTTAGTCTAAAAATCATCCCACTCTTTCTATATTGGTACACACATACATATATGCGGTAAATTCATGGATTTAGGTTGCATTATGGCTTATATTATATTGATAATTTAAATTTTTCATCATCGTTATCTTCTAACTATAAGCACTTTATATGTGTTAGGCTCATTCGCTTTAAGATATGATCAACCTACAGAATGAACATTATGACAGAAAACAATCTAAACTTCTAATAGTAAACACGTTTATGACTGTATAAATGTACATTTGAAAGGAAAAAAATAAAATAAAATATATTTACATACATGTACGTACGTACATATGTATATGTGGTAAAAAAGAAATGGACAATTATACAAGTCGTCGTCAAATATAATACTATGACAATACGATACTGGATAATCTTTTAGTTGCCATTACTATTATGTGCATCAGGTAAGAAGATTTGTGAAGTCCGAACAATCCTATTTTCTTTATAAATCCATGATTTTCCAATATGTATCATCTGTTTTAAATGTACAACGTACAACATTACTTTGTCACGCAGTTACTTTTGACTTTTGATACATACATAGTATGTATACAGCCTATGCTTCGATGTTTTATTTGTATTACAAAAAGTTTAATTAGTTCAATATTTTTACCATTTCCATTCTTATATGTACAAAGTACAACTAAATAGCAAACAGTTATTGTAGCTAACACAACATGTTCATATTCAGGAAGAGAAAAAATGATTGTATTTTAATTTTCATGTATGTAACATATGTATGTATTATTTTGATTTGTTGCATTTTATCACTGCGATAACGTAGCATTTTTA
Source organism: Villa cingulata (assembly GCA_951394055.1). Lineage (NCBI taxonomy): Eukaryota > Metazoa > Arthropoda > Insecta > Diptera > Bombyliidae > Villa > Villa cingulata. Next base: position 59,101,557 of record OX596018.1, on the reverse strand, counting down.
ACTAAACATGTTTATTATTTTTATAAAAATCTATAAACTCTATGTACGCAATAATGTGATCCGATATTGAGTAGTATATAAATAAGCAGCAGTTTCTTTTTTCAATAAACTATAGATAAAATAAATTTGCTTGTGGGGGGGTATTTAAAAAATATTATATTCGCGTTCATGTACACTGTACATATATTATACAAAATCAAATAACCGCACAAGGAAAGAACGTGAAAATAAGTATTGTTCAGTGTTAATAAAAACAATCACTTTTTGTTTTATTATTTTGATTTTTCTTGTAATGTATACACAGAAATATACTTCTGTGTATGGATTTGTTTATGTAGATTTAATAAATATGTATATACATATACATACATTACATATGTAGATAATAACGTGAAGGTAAATATTGAAATTTGAGCCTATTGAATACATATTATTCAAGCTAAAAGCACTAGTAAAGAAGATAACAACAAATATAAGTAATACACGGTAGTATATAAAAAATAAAATTAAAAGTTATCTTGTGTGTAGGTATATGAATATATGATAATATTACGTATACATTTAGTAATAGGTAATAGTGTATGTACAGTAGTAAACATAAATAATATTATAAAGTGTATAAGATGCATAAAAATCAAAGAATTTTTCATTTTCTTCTTTGTCTTCTTAAGTTTTAGCAATAAGTTTTCTGTAATCTGATTATATGAACACTATATAAATTTACATTTATTACAGAACTTTTGCATAATATGTGATTAAAAATATATTAATTTTATTATTTTTCTTGTTTTGTCGCTTTCAATTTTACTTTTACAATTTGTTCGTTTCATTTTCAAAATATGTATTATAATTCTTGAGAAGCCCCAATATGAAAATGAATATCGAACTTATAAACATAAGAAAACGAATGTAAAGTATGCAATATGTTGTATCAGTATATCAGGTAATGCATACTGTACGTATGTACATATATGTATATGTTAGGTGTATGTAGAATTATGTAAATGTGAGCGGGTATATGTTATGACAAGGTTTTGAGCTGGTTATCGACCCTATTTCGAATGTGGGAATATTTGACGAGTATGATGAAATTTTTATTATAAATAAGAATTATGATTATGAAAGATATTTTTGATTTTTTTAGAGTTTTCATTTGTTTTTTTTCAAATATATTTTTCTTGTTGAACTTTTTTTGAAACATTTGAAAAATAAAATAAGGAAAAACAAATGTTAAAAAAATATATATTGCACTTGCATATTGTACATATGTATATATGTATTATGATCCAGAAGTGTATTATATACACTCTGTGCCAAAAAAATGTTCGCACTTGCAGAAAATTCAATTTTTCTTGTATGAATGCCGGATTTAACATAATTTTTCAAACTTTTATCAACCAAAAATATTGAGATGTTTGTATTTATGTGGTAATAGCCTATTAAAAACAACTATTGCAGAATATGCTGAAAAATTTGAATTTTAAAGCAAAATAGGTACAAGTGGTCATTTATTGAAAAAAGGTCATATGTTATTGAGTTTTTTATTCAACATATTTTTTTAATTAAATATGAAAATTAGATATGTTTTTATTTAATATATTTTTTTCTTAATAATTATTTATTAAAATCGTCCTATAAAATCGAAAGAAATTTAAACTTTTTACACTTAAACACTATATTTAATACTTCGTTGATCCTCCTTTTGCTTTCAGAACAGCATCCACTCGTCTGGTCATTGACTGGTACAATTTGTCAATAAATTCAATTGTGATCTCTTCATACCATATTTTTTCAATTGTTTCCTTTAAATCTTCTACAGTAGACGGCTTCAAATCTTTCAATTTTCTGCTAATGAAGGCCCAAACATGTTCTATTATGTTTAAATCTGGGCTGTTGCTTGGCCAAGGTAACGATTCGATCCCCAGAAACTCTTTGTATTCAACTATCTGTAAAGAATATTAAAGATTTTAAATAATTATTTGCTTTATGTCATCTATAGAATTATTCTAACTTACTGATCGAGCTCTATGGCATGGGGCCGAATCATCTTGAAATATGGGATCAGAAACAACTGCACTCAATTCCTCGATACATGGAATTAAACCTTCGTCGATGATTTTTTTATAGGTTTTAGCATTTACTGATCCTTCTACAAATAAAACAGGGCCAACTCCTGTTGAAGTGATGCACCCCCACACCATTACCCCTGCTGACTTCTTTACAGCTGGTACCAAACATTCATCCGAATATCTTTCTCCCTTTCTTCGCCTTACTGACCTCCACCCATCAGGACCTAGAATGTTAAATTTAGACTCATCAGAAAAAATTATCTTTTTCCAATCGTCTATTGTCCACATTCTTCTTTCCTGAGCCCAATCAAATCTGCTTCGCTTCATTTTGTTATTTAAAAGTGGCTTTTTTGCTGGTTTTCGAGATCTTAAACCTAATTCATTAAGCCTTCGTTGGACAGTTCTTAACGAAACTTGAGCAGAAGTCGCGCCGATTAATTTAATTCGTAGTTCTGCAGCAGAATCAAAACGGTTTTGAAGGGTTAATCGTTTTAAAGCACGATCATCACGTTCTGTAGTTATTTTTTTTCTTCCACAACCACTGACACGTAATAAAGAGTTTTCACTGCTATGTTTTTTTAAAAAATTCCGTACACTGGTTTCAGAACAATTGATTTGTCTTGCATTAGCACGATTTGAATTATTTTGACCTTTTAAAACTAATATTTTTGATTTTTCTTCAAGATTTAACTTTTTACACGAGGCATTATTAAACCTTTGAAACTTAACAAAAAACAAATGCGATATATGAATGCAATCTGCATGTACTTTCTTGATGAAAACTTGTTATAAAATGAGATATTAGGTAAAAATGTTTCAAAAATATTTGAAAAAGGATGTGTAATCGGAAATTCCCATTTTTAAAAAGGATAAGCAAATATATGAGTCATTAAACTTGTTTTGATACCTATTTGACCTGGTGCGAACATTTTTTTGGCACAGGGTGTACATCTAAAACCTTAAAACTACTTAATTTAATGTGAGTAGATACAAAAAAAAAAATCTTCTAAAGCAATTTAATATTGTATGAGTACTGAAATAAGAGTTATAATTATGCGTTTTTATGAGTAGATAAATGTAACTACTATACAGCTCATTAACAAATTTTATTTGTAATTTTTTGAAGGAATTATAACAGATACGTTTTTTGTTCCCTTTGAATCGTTTGTTACATTGATTATAAAGTACATAATATGATATTGAAAGTGTATATTGTGAATTTGAATTTAATTTTAATTAAAGTTGACCCCGAGTACACGCACCTATGTACCTACTTACCTGATTCATTTTTGAATAAGTCCTACATTATTTCGAAATCAAAATTTGACTTTATTCAAAATTACATTTATTCAGACAGAAAGTAAAAGTTTTTAAAGAAATTGCTTACTTTTATTCGAAGAATGTTGACGTCAACTTTGACGTACAATTCATATGTTGATACATACATATTTACATTATCTACATTTACATATTTATGTATGTATGTATGTATATATTTACATTAAATTTTTTTTTTCCATTATATGTTTTCATTTATTTCACATTTCACTATTAAAATCATTAAAGACAGTGAAAGTATTCCACCAACCAGTTTTATTTTATTACTTTCTGTATTTTTATTATTTCTTTTTTTTGTTATTGTTTTGTATACTATACTAGTAGTATACTAATAACTTACATACATATTTGTTGTGTGTATGGAAAGGAAAATTTGTGGTTGCGATTTTTTTTCCAATTCTAAAACGTATTTATATTAATTTACAAACATAATTATGTAGACTTTGTTTGTATAATTGTTTACATATGATTGTGTTATCATGTATGAGTATGTGTTATAAAGTGTTATAATTTAGTTATTTTATACGAGATACTATATTGGCCTACAACATTACCACCATACATATACAATTTATATTACAATCTAGATTTATATTGAAACGTTATATAATAATTGTATAAATTTGATTTAATTCTGTCGTATAGTGCCGGTAGACCTTCATTTTTACAATTAAAAAGTTGTACTTGTTGTTGTAATTGTACATTTCCTATGAACAAATATGTGATGACAAAATATGTTATATTATGTAATTTTGTAATTACATGATATGGTAATATGTAATGCAATATCTTACATTGATAATAATAATAATAATACATGAATATTTCTGTATACACATTATACTACTTATATATACCTAACATGTGTATTTTGTACATTTTCATTTTATATGTAATGTATGTACGTTAATGAGAAATACAAAAAAAAAATTCGAATATGGTAACTGATGAACGTGACCAGAACGTATAAGATTTTGTTGATGAATTTAAATTATTTATATCCACATACAATTGTATACGTGTATGATTTCCCTTGTGCATATACTGTGTGTGTATGAACTTTTGTAATAAATTGTACTAATTTTAGATTGATTTATACGTGCATAGATATTGTGGGTGACTCATATATAGTTATTAATAAGTTTTAATACAAGAAAAAATCGAAAAAGTAAAATAAATTCTACGATATTTGTGTATGTACACATATTCTCCTGAAATGTACGTTCTTTGTAGACTTTGAGATAACTTCGGAAAGTTTCAAATTTCTTTTATTTTCAAATATGAAAATGAAAAACAAAAAATGAAACACAAAAACAAAAGGTGACAGGACATTGTCTGTGCGTGAAAATAATATCCAGTATTTTAATCAATAAGCCATTAAAAGTGGAAATAATAAGCGTATTGAAGATGAATATTACGATGATAAAAGGATGTTAAATAGTGACAAACAAAAAACTCCGTACATATTATAATGTACATACATAATTCTAAAAAACCTGACATATGTATCTATGTACACTCCCACCCCTAGTAGAAGGTCAGCAGGGATTCTTTGTATTCTATTTAGTCTCGATACGTATCTGTCATAATAATGAAGTTACTCAGCTTTAACACCATCCAATTAGTTATGTATGACAACAAAATAATGTGTAACTTATAATCAAAGAGTTTAAGGCATTATACTTATATGGTGATGATAATAACAAATAAAAATACATAATGATATGATAAAAAAAATCTGATAAACGCTGAATGGGTGGATGGATGGTGAATAGTGATAATTTCAAGATATGATTTTATTCCTAAGGGAGAAACCTAATTAGAAGGATATAAGCGTGTATATACATAAGTATATATATATATACAACGTATTATATTTTATATTTTATGAATGTTAACAATATCTTGGAGGAAATTTCCAACCATTAAAAGGTTTCGTCTGGTATTTAATCATACGATAGAATTAATAATAAAATTATCATTGCATTTATATATACATATTCTACAGACGGACGGTATACTGTTTTGAAGCTAAATTACAATCACACAAATTTCATATTATTCGGTTCTGTAGAACAGAGTAGTTTTTCTATTCTATGTATGTATAGACACAGTGATAGTGATTCATCTGAAAACAATGAAGGGCGGCAATTTAGCTTTCACAAACATTTCACTCATTTATTTATATATACACGTACAATGGTATATATAAAACAGTACATACATATATGAAGGGTATTGCACGCATATGTACACATGTATATTAATGATATGATTAACTCGTACTTCCTTTCCTATGAGATAATAATCAAAACGTTGGTGCATTTTCAGCATAGTTCAGAATACATATTATAGCCAAAAGAATATATTTAACTATACACAAAAGTAAAAAAGGGATGTAACTCATATACAGTATTTATTTTATATTTTTTTTTCTCTATGTTTCTTCATATACATAGGTAGGTGAGTTTTAATCAAAATAACGGATGTAATTATTTCGCATCGTTAGCTACAGTATAATTTCTTGTTATAAATGTTTAAAAATGTGGTATTATATGAACCGTGTGTTATGAAAATTAAATAAAAATTCAAATTATTAAAAAAATTTCAGACAAATATAATAATGATGCGGTAAAGAAACAAATAAACAAAAATTACGTTAAATGAACTACCGCAATTGCATAGTAATTAAATTAAATTTGAGTGTTTTCATTTATAAATTACATATTTACAGAAATTTAATTTTTTTTTTTTTGTGGTTACATGAATGTTTTCGATTTCGCGTCAATTATTATGTTTGCAACAAATTATTTAAGGATTCTTTTAATTTATTATAAAATAATCAAAACAAAAAAAACAAAAATGAATTTATCATTCATACACATACTTGTACAAATATGAGAGTAAAACATTTTACACTTTATTTCTCTTTTTATTTGTGATTAAAATCAAACAAAATGATTGTTACTACGGGCTAAGCGCCAAAGAGTATAATTAGAAAATCTTTTGTCATTTGTAGATCATATTAAAGTTTGTAGAACGTATATTTAGTTCACTGGATTGAATATATTTGCCAGGCCAGACGATTTTATTTATGAAAAAAATACTCGTATTTACATATACAGGGTGTCCCAAAACTCAACGATAATATTTAAAGGGGTGAAAGTAGAGTGCATTTGCAATCGAAAATGTTATATGACATTTTTTCGTTTGTGCTTTATTTTCGACGCTAGAGGGCATTTAAAATTTTGAGTTTTTTGCAAGACCTTTCAACACAAAATCACGTGTAACTTTTTGCACACCCCACGTATTCAAATTTAGTATTCTAGACACAATGATAGAGGACAAAATTACCTTTCTTTTGGTATACTATAACAGGTAATTAAGAATTTGATTCGTAGCAAAAGAACATCCTGAAATCAAAATTCATTATGTATTTTTTAAAACCACTTTTAGTATGAACGGGTTTATCTGAAAAAAATTGCAGTATGGCAAATGTGGCAAACCTAAAAAAAAACTGTGCGAAAGTGTCCTCTTTCAAACAAAAAAAGTTTGACGTCGATTGCCTGAGCCGTTGTTGAGTTATTAAGGATCAAAGATGTGCGGAGAGGGTCAAAAATGAGCTTAAAAGCGCACATTATAATCTATAAAGAGGATTTTTTTATCATTATTCATATAAAATTCCTTTTTTCCGCGATTTCAAGCTCATTTTTGACCCTCTCCGCACATCTTTGATCCTTAATAACTCAACAACGGCTCAGGCAATCGACGTCAAACTTTTTTTGTTTGAAAGAGGACACTTTCGCACAGTTTTTTTTTTAGGTTTGCCACATTTGCCATACTGCAATTTTTTTCAGATAAACCCGTTCATACTAAAAGTGGTTTTAAAAAATACATAATGAATTTTGATTTCAGGATGTTCTTTTGCTACGAATCAAATTCTTAATTACCTGTTGTTATAGTATACCAAAAGAAAGGTAATTTTGTCCTCTATCATTATCTAGAATACTAAATTTGAATACGTGGGGTGTGCAAAAAGTTACACGTGATTTTGTGTTGAAAGGTCTTGCAAAAAACTCAAAATTTTAAATGCCCTCTAGCGTCGAAAATAAAGCGCAAACGAAGAAATGTCATATAACATTTTCGATTGCAAATGCACTCTACTTTCAGCCCTTTAAATATTATCGTTGAGTTTTGGGACACCCTGTATATAAAATGTAATGAATATTAATTAAATTTATGATAAAACAATCTGTGTAAATAAGTCTTTTTCAAAATTAATTTCTGTTGTAATAAAAATGAAATTTGTTTTAATCAAAATACAATATAGCTTTCTTTATAGATACTAAATAAACATATTTCTTATTCTTTTCTTTTCATTATTACTAAATTTTTTAATGTTATCGAGAATTGAGAGTGTAATATTTTATAATTTTTAAATATTTTAGATTTTTTCAAAATGGACAAATATAGATACACATTTATATATAAGCACATACGTATGTAGAAGTAGAAGAATATAGAAGTCATATAGAATGTAAGTCATGATCAACATAATATCAATATAGTTTCATACTTAACCACCATGATCACCTTGAAAACTACATATGTACATACATACGTATGTATAATAGAGTTAAAGTTTTTCGTATGGAAAATATAATCTGTACAATATGAATTTAATTAAAATTAAAAATATTATGAACCTATAAATTTTTTTTTCATTTTCTATTGTAATTTTGATTTGTTTATATTTTCATTTCTTCATTATGTTCAATGTTAAATGTATATTTCAATGTTTTTTCTCACATAAACTATACCAATATCTTCTTTTGCCTATACAAATAAAACGGAAATAAATTTTACCATCGATATACATGTATGTAATTACAAAGAAACAAAAATCAAGAGAAAAATTCATCAATTAATGAGTTTGAATTGTACGAATATTTTCTATAAACTTTCACTATGCATATACATATGTGCATGTGAAACTATACTAAAGTCAATAATGACGACTCAGAAAATAGAAAAAAAAAATGAACGAAATGTATAAAATTTTCAAAGGTGAAAAAATAAAATTAGAAAATAATAAAAAAACAACAACAAAAACTTGATTTTACTATAGAAATGTTTACACATTTTTATGCTTTCATATACTTACTTTATATGGCAGATAAAATTCACCTTTAAATAATTGAAGATCAAGGTAACAATTTATATTATCGAATTCCTGAACTGAAGATCGCACAGCATAGTACTCAATTAAATTCATTAAAATAACTTTCAATCAATAGTGTATTCAATTCAATTTTCAATTAATACTATTTTTAGTATGTATATACATTTATATTTATTCTTGTCAGTATCTATAGATGAATGTAGAAAAATTAATCAAAAATATTTTATTTTTGTTGCTATTTGTTTCATTTTGTATTTAAATTAAAGATGAAAAAATGATGACAATCACATTACAACAATTCCTTTTTATTATCATATCGCAGAAATTGTAATCATACATACATATTACAGGCACACACATATATACCTACATAATATTGTACATATTATACATAAGTAATATAAAGATTATATTCAGTTAGATTTGTTATTGATATTGACCTCAATAATTGAGACACATTTGACCTAAATTTTTAATAAATGTTCGATTTGTTCTTTGAAAATTTAAATGAGTTTTTCTCTAATGTAGATGTACAATACTCGTACAAGTATATTTACATACATATAGTACATCAACTATGTGTGCATTACATAAATGTAAATATAAATGAATCAATAATTTTTCGTTACTTTTTGTATAACATCCGTTTACTTTGATTTTGATTACCATCATCATCATCATCATCATCATCGTAATTCGTCATAATAAATTTTCATAAATGTACATATTTAGGCTTCACATATTGTATGATTTATATGATGGTTATACACTTTTTTCACAATATTAATATAGAATAGATACATATATAATACTTATGTATGTATGTAATATACGAAAAATCATGTGTGATTGTATGAATTTAATTGAGCATATAATATAAATGAACCAAAATTATCTTTTATTATCGTTATTCATATTCTAAAACAGAATACTATACATCATATAATATAGTACATATTGTGTTTTGATTTGATTTTTAGTCTCATAATAATTTGATATATAATAAATCGATATCAAATTTAGGTATATATGTATGTATATACAAAATATGTACATAACATAGCACATAGAACCATATATCATAATTTTGTACATATTTCACATCAAAAATATGATTATTATAGGTACATACTATATATAATTTAGTTTAATTCAGTGTAAATAAATGAATGAATCATTTCTACTAGTGTGTACATATGTACATGTATGTAAACGCAGAAAACCAAATAATTATAATGTTTATGCACACATACTTTAATAGTTAAAGTAATAAATTTTAATGATAATAATTTATTTGTGTTTGTGATGTTTACTTTTTCAGATAATATCACTCACTGTTTGTTTATAGACAAATAATTTTTTTTTTTTTTTCAAATTCAAAGTGTACTCACCTAAATAAGAGAAGAAAGCATTAAATTTTTTTTTTTTTTGATTATATTCAAATATATGCAATTAGTACCATACAAAATGTACAAAATGAAGAAATAAAAATTTAAAAATTTGACCCAAAAAATTTAAAAAAAAAAAAAAAGAAAAAAATTTTGTTTTTTAAAGTTAGAAAATTAAGATAACAATTGAGTATGTATATTAAAATAAATAATAAAACAAAATAAATAAACAAGGAAATATACAAAGAAAAATATTTAAAATATCTTGAAATGACACAAATTTCATGATGATGCAATCAAAACGATCATCTAATAGTGTTAAAATTTTATATAAAGTAGATAGGTAAGTAGGTAGAAAAGTATATATAAAACATGTACATATGTATATGTAAATGAATACAGTACAGGCAGATATAACGATACAGGTGTTAAAATTGTGATATCTTTCGCTTGAATTGTACATTTCATATAACAACTGATCGTCTCTTGTACTATTATTCGGGACGTGTTAAAAATTTCAAAATATCTCTTGTGAATTTGATAACTGAAAATAAAACTTTGTTATTAGAGAGCACATGCATGATGATATGTACAGGCATACTGATGCTTTTGCATTCATTTACCAAAATTTTGTTGTATGTACATTACATATATTTACTTTGTTAAGATGTTTACTTGATTCGATTGTATCTTCTTTCTTATTTATTTTAATGAAAATAATTTTGTAGAAAACAAAAAAATGAAAATGATATTTAAAAAATTTAAGGTGTGTGTGCACATACATTTTTTTTCATGAAATTATCCACATATGTAATATATACCAAGGCATTTAGAGTATCTCGTCAACCTACTCAAACAAAAATTTTGTTTTTAAATCTGCATACACCACACAAAATTTCAGTACACAATCATCTAATTTCTGGCAAGTACATGCATTACAACTAAGATTTGATTTTTCATTACATCAAGATCAACTACTTTGTGAACAGCATCTTACTTAACAGACGATTTTTATACAATGGATACATTGGAAATAAAATCATTGTTGGATTATTATGTATTATTGTACTCGTGTAACTGCCATCGCACAACTCCGGCGACAACTGCAGCGTATGCAGTAATTAAATGGGACTTTTTACGCTGAACTTTACGCTATCACTGTCGCCCAAATAGATTCTATTCTATTTTTCAGCGACAACGAGCAATCCCGAACCCGACCTGGATTTTACGGTAGTAGTAATCTATTTGCAAGAAGAAGAAATGTAAAATTCATATATATTTTACGCTGCAGTTGCGATCGAATTGTGCGAACTTTCGGCGATACGCTGTAGTTGTCGCCGGAATTGTGCGATGGGAGTAAAAGGCAGAAGGTTTATTGGAAAATATAAATTTTTGTTTTTAAACTAGAAGAGACCAGATTGTTTAAAGAAAATGCTTATGTGGATTGCTCTTTATATTGTTGAATATGCACAATAATATTTTAAAATAGTATTTAAAAGTTACAACAGACTAACGATAATTTAAATAAAATATGTTCTCGGTTATAATATATCGGTAAATTTTTAAATAAAAATATAAAATGTTGTAATGTAAAAAATACTATTTGTCAGATTTCTGTGTCATCAACATTATTACAGTCTCATATTAGAGGATGTTTTATGTAATCAACTGTTCTGTTATATACATATGGCATATTTATGCATTTTATATCATGTGAGTTATTATAGCACTGCCTAAAATAGTTGACAATTTCATATTACGCTAAGTTTGGATGCGCGACAGAAAAGATACTTACACATGCACAAAATTTATGGACAAAGAAAAAAACAAAACAAACTGTGTACATTCAAGAGGAAATTTCTAATATTTTTCTTGAGATCACGATTTTCTGTCTTAAGATGAAAATTTTATCTGTATACAAAAATTTTACTAACACATATAGAAACATGCGCGAAACTTGTCAACTGTTTTGGGCAGGTCTCTAGCTCTACATTTATATTTAAAATTGTAAACTGTTGCATTCATTACGAATTTTTGTTATATCATTTGAATGCATCTTAAATACATAATTGTGTATGTATAAGCATGTGTAATAGGTGTTATATGAATGTTTGTATGCAATGTAGTATTACCAGTATTACTATTACCACTACTACTTATCTCTCTGCATTTTATCTGAATACTGCAAGTTAGAAAAAAAAACTAAACACAAATCCAAGAGCAAAAATTATGTATCAAATCGAGTACAAGAAATACTTAATAAAAAAAAACGAAAAAAACTTGTAGAAACAGTACATTCATTATAATGTGGATATATAGAGAATTATGATTATGATCTCTAATGTCATATAAAATGTAAAAACAGGTTAGCTGCGCTCATATGAATCGCAGTCAAAAACCGTCATCATATCATCATAATAATGGCACCTATATCTAGATTTTTTTTGTGTTAAAGCAAATCTACAGTTACTAAGTCAGCTGTATCTGTAGTCCATGCATGTTATATAAATGTATACACTGTAATGTATATGTAACAAATGTAATATTAAAATTAACCGATCATATTTTTAACGATATATTTATATGAACGTATCTACCTACATTACTATAGAACATATATACGATATTCTACATGGATATTATTAAAACTAAATTAACCTGAATTTTCATATCTTGATTTGAATCGAATCTGCAAAGACTGAGCTAAATATAAACAAGCATAACATTCAGTTACAAATATTATGTGGTATTTTAGTTATATATAGGTACATGTGCATGTAAATGTAATTACAGATATATATTCGAATATAATTTTAAATATTATTGCATTATTATATTAAGTTTTTCATACCGCATGTACATATATTCTATTAATTGAAGTTTATGATATATGTGTATATTCCGGTTTCAATGATTAATGTACATTACATATGTATATGCATGTAATAATTTCTTCTTCTTTTAATAGTTTCAACTTTTTGGTATACGGTATGGTGGTATGTGGTATGCTTTATTTGTATTTATTTCTATATAGCGATATTTTTAAAAAATAATAAGAGCTGACTATATACACAATGACTAAGTTTAAATTTAAATATTTTAAAAACATTTAAATATGCAGTTTTAATTTTTGCTTATTTCAAAATTTATTGTAGTTCAAAAAAGTTTGAAAAATTTGTTAGAATCAAATTTGATTAGATAGATTAAGTGGTAATCGTGATGTAGGTACCGTAAATCGTAAAAGTCGTACCGGAAACATCGTAAACACACCTAAAAAAATCGTAATATGATAAATAATAAATTTATTTAAAAAAAATATATAAAAAATAGTAAAAGAGTGAAATTATAATTAATAATAGTGCTGTTCACGATGTGTCGTGAAAGTCATAATCATCGTCATAATCAAAAATCGTCATAATAATCGTAAATCGTAAACCATATTTACCTTAAGCATTTATTTACAATCGAAAAATATGAAAAATAGGAAAAATATACTAGCCAAGAAAGATCATAAATAAATAACTCTGGCGAGCTAGTGAACAAAGATCAGTAATCGAACAAATTTGATGCAGAAAATTGAACTGGATAGATTATAACCACACTAAGAAAGCCTAGGCATAAAATATAAAGTCTTAGAAAGCAGCAGAAGCAGAGGTAGACCAGAGGATAATTGGCGTATAGTAGTACTAAAAAGAAGCCTAAGAAATTTGGAAAAATTTGATAGAAATAAAAAGGTTAGCCATAAATAAAGTAAGATGACAGAGATTTGTGAAGGCACTGTGCTTCCAAAATGTACAATACAAATTCATTTTTAAATAAAATTTTTGTACAATGAAAATTTAAATATGTAAACTTTTTAAATCAGAATAATAAACTTGAACTTAAGTTGAGAATATTATATTTTACTGAAGCAGTTAAAAAAACATTAATGACAATTACATATTTAATTTTATGAATAAGTATTAGTAAAACTTCTCAAAGAAAGATTAATAAGAATTATCTTTCAATAATTTTTAATTTTTATGCACTAATAATAAATTTAGCGGTCAAATGGAAGGACAACTACATAATATTATGACATATACTTCACATATAGAAATCTTCTTATGTATTATTATATTTTTTTTTTAAATAATACATTCACTTTTATTTTTGTTAATGTCATAATTCAAATCACTATAACTAACCTATCAAATTTCATATTTTTCCTCTTCTCAGCATTTTTTTTTTATGTTTTATTTTTTTATATTCTCTTAAAGTACCTACGAGTATATATACGCTTAGTAACTTAACATTGCACGACTTCTATCACAAATAATATAAATTTTATATATAAAAATTGTATATATATCTACTTTTTTTTTACATAAAAAACTGGTGATAATCATAAGTAATAAAATTGTAATGCACACACACGAGTATAATGTGTTGTATTTAATTTTTTATTACCACATTATATAATCTTACAGTAAATTTAAAGAGCTTGTATAGTGATGATATGTTTTATATTTTTTTTTCGGGTTTTTTTTTATAATGTTTGGAGGGTAAATGTATTGATGACAATATCACATATAGGGATTTAAGTTTTTTTTTTATTTTTGTTTTATTTAACTTTTCCGGACGCTTATCTTTAATTACAAAAAAAAAAAAATAATAAAAATTAATTACCAATTATTTACAATATTTATGAAAATTACCAACAATACAATCAAAGTTCGAATCACTCATATTGTAATATCATTCAGTGTACATAGTCATACATACTTTTTGAAACTGCATCGATATAATGTACACAGTACACATGCACACATGCATACGTATTATATTTACATAGAAATATATTCAGAAAATTATAGTTAATAAAAATGAAGATAAAACATAAATTAAAAAAAAAAACGAAATTAATTTTTATTATTTTTGTACTGTACTATACCAAAATATGATAATCGAAAGTCAGCATAATGGAAAGGTCAGATTATGTATAATGTACATAATGTAGTGTAGATGTACCTACCATATACTATGCGATATAATGTACTGTACTGTGAATATACTCGTACGTCTGCAAGCGAATCACATACTATGTACTAGTATTACTGGTAGATTAATCTTTCCAATCGTTTTTATTCTTTTTTTTTTTTTGATTTTCTATTATTATTAATTCATTTTTATTTCTTTTTTTTTTGTGTAATTGCAGGGATTGTGATTGTATGGAATAAGAATTTTATTGTCATTTGAACCGATTCAATATTAACTTTTATATAATTTCATAACTTTTTTTCATTTACAAAATTCATTTATGCATATTTTATTATTTTATTTTAAATATAAAATTAATTAAATTCGTAATATAAACATTTTTTTTTTAGTAATTAAGGCCTACAATAATCATCATAATAATGAAATAAAATATTTACTTTGTACATACATATATTATTTAATAACAAATTTCCAATGTAAATTTTAAGTATATTTACGCTTTTACATACGTATTCATGGCGTACATATGTTATGAAGGACAAAATTTAAAGTATATATATATATTATGTACATCCATATATAAATGGATAAAAGGATTATCTTTTGGTCGGAATTATATCATATTATATTATATAATTGTATTGTAGTTGTAGCCTTATTCATTTTTTTTTTAACTTTTAACAATACATTTCGACTGCTGTTTTTAAAATTATAATTTTTTTATTTCACGAAAATTCATTCAAATTTGGTTTTTTTTTCAACATTTTTCTTCGTTTTTTTTATATATTTTCGTGTATGAATATTTTTTGCATTGTGTACACATACATAAAGATAAGATATTATATATATACATATTATGTAATGCGAATGTTAACAATTAATGTATTTGTTTAGTAAAAGCACGTAAAAATGGTATTAAACGCCTATATAATCGAAATTTTGTACATGTTTTTGATGAGTTAATATATTGGATATGCGTCATTTCTGCTAAGTAAAATACGTGAGAGATGAGTGATAATTTTTGCCAGTTTTTATTTTTTTTTCTAAACCTGGATTTAATTCATTTCCAGATATCTAAAATTAAGTCAATTCACATTGTAAATTTACTAAATTTATTACATAAAATAAATGAATTAGTGATTCAAATATTTTGACGAAATGTATACCTATAGTTACATTTTACATTGTAGTTATATTTCGCGTATATCCTTAATACCTACCTATACAGAAAATTGTTTAATTTAAAATTTAAAAATTTCTATTCTTGTCATTTTATTATATTAAAAGATTTTAAAGAAAAAAATATTATTAAAAAATGCCTAGAAATCTTCCAACAGCCATAATTCAAGAAATAAATAAAAAATATTTTAGTTCATTTAACATTTATGATAAATTTCAAGAGAAAGCAACACATCCGCCAGTTACTGAAAAATTTTATTCAAAATATGAGGCTTTTAGAAATGAACCAGATGAAAAAATATTAAAATTAACTCGACGGCAATTATTTGAAGGGCCTAAAGATAAATTTCCTGTACCAATAACAGAAAATCAAATTTATGGATGGTTATATGATAAACGTTTCAATTATTATGATGACGAAGATGATTATAGATTATTTCATCATCCAAAACTTCAAAGTGATATATCAAAAATTGGTATTAAAATTCTTTTAGATACTGTAACACAAAGACCACCACATAAAGGGATTCCATTCATTTCACGAGTATGAAAATTGTTTTCTATATACATTCACTTATATAACATAAGTAGTACATATATGTATTTATATCGCGTATCTCTCATGTGTGCCCTTAAATCGAGTTTAATATCTAAGTGATTGTCAAATTTATGAATTTTTGTAATGTTTGTGCATTGATGAAAAATTAAAAACATTTAATTTAATATTTAATACATATATATTTCCATAAATATTTTTATAAAACTTGGTATTTCTTTTGGAATTAAATTGATTTTAAATTGCTACTGATATTGGAAATTATGTTTTTTTTCTATATAAAAGATTTTTTTCTATTTATGAAATTTTAATTGTGAGTAAATACATATGTAAACAATAAAAAAAAAATGAATAAAATAATTTTGATATGAATTGAAAAGATCTAGACTGTTTAATTCATATTTAAATATTTTTTCATTGTTGTAGGTATTTTATGAGTGCTTATTATAGATATTAAACTAGGTATTTACCATACAAAAATTATTTAATAAATGAATGCAATTCGCTTTTCTCTTTGTATTGTTTGACGTACATATGTATGTGCTTATATAAAATTGGAGTGCTTTCTGCATATGAATCGCACTTATTTGTTTTCCTGTATTTATTGAAAGAAATTTAATTTAATATTATATTCACATGAAACGGTGATAATATCATTTGAATTATTTATATGATTACAGTTGTAGAATAATTTATATATTGTATTAAATAAAAATTGTTTGGAAATTGGAGTTAATAATCAAATCAATGATATCAATTACGAACATATTGCAAAATATATTATTATCCAGATTCATATACATACATATTTTTTATTTAATAATAGTATAAGAAGATAATTTCGATCTTTCGATACACAATACGAAATCATTTTTAATTTCAAATTTAAATTATCTTTTATTTATTTGTAATTTTTGAATATGAAGTACTATATTTTCTATATCTAAAATTTAAACATATGTATGTATATATTTCAATTTTTGTTATGCATTGACGAGAAAACAACAGCATTTGGCTTTTCTAACAAAAAGAAAAAACAAATTTCTCAACTGGGAAACTTTGAGCATCTCTAAGTATAAAATCAGGAAATAATTTGATATGCTAAAGAAAAATAAAAAAAATTTAGAACAAGGTCTAAGCATGTATTATATGGTATTATATAGTACTAGAGCGAAAATATTAATTACAGTTTTAATTACATCCTTTTCATGATTCTTTGTGATTGTGTATACATATGTGTATACACTGCGTTTACAGTTCACAATCACAATTGCATAATTTTACTTCAAAAATTTTTCTATTACAATACAAATATCTACAAAATAATAATAACCTCAGGTAAAATTATAATTATTTTGATGGTGATGACGACAAAGGCAAGCACATAAATTAAAGAGAGAGAGAGAGAGAAAAAAAAATTAATAAATTTTGTACACTGATATGAGTGTCTTATAGTAGTAGAATTAAGTATATGTACATCGTTGTTTGTTTTGTTTTGTGTGTATCTAAAAATAACATAAAAAACATCAATTTTAAATTTATGTCATTGCCACGACAATTTAAATAGAAAAGAAAATAAAAAAGATTTATCAGAAGATGAAAAATCAAATAAAAAATCTAAATGTAAACAGACCACTGTCATTCGCATATAATATTATAAGTATAATATATCACATCATTGTTATTACACTACATATACATTAATGTATATTAACAAATACTTTTCATTTGATTTACGTATACACAGACATACTAAACAGTGGAAATATCATTGAACATTTTTAAATATTTTCTGTTTTTTGTCTGTTCTACATTTCATTTTATTCTATTTTACATCATATATAGTACATTCTTCTACAAATAATAAATGTTTTAGACTCAACAAAATGAATATAATATGTAGTTGTTCATTTTTATGTAATTGGCATATGTAAATAATAAATGAATTTCGAATGAAAATTATAATATTTTTCATATGAAACGCACTTAAATTTAAAATAAAAAAAAAAAAACTATTTTGAATTATTATTATTATTAGTTTTTTTTGCTATATTTATGTGAAGCACATGTTTCTAATGAAATAAATTGCAATCTGATAGCATATTAGTCTGTGTGTAGTATACATGAAAATGATACTAATTAAGTAATAAATAAAATAATTACCATTCAAAAAATGTAACTAAAAAGCGCATATACCCAGAGTGTGGTGTAATATTATATGCATCAGAAAATATACATAATTAATGTACAATAATAATTTTTCCTCATTATTTTTTTGTTTTTAATTACATATTATTTTTGCGTTAAATTGAAACTGTGAAAAATAGTATACGTAATATGATGCATGCTATAATCGTTAATTATATATTTGTTTTGTATACTATATAGTTTTTTAAATGCACTAATAAGTTTAAATTTATTTTTTGCATATACTCGTATGTGTATATGCATTTGAAGTGTGATCACATATGCAATGTATGTAATGCAATATATATTGATCTTAATTTTTGCTGATTTTTGGCTCTTATTATTATTTTTGTTTTGGCTCCACAATTTCATACGCATAAATACATAATTACTTACGTACACAATAATAAATTATTTTTTTGACTGAAAAAATGTTGACTTTTAATAAAAATATTTTAATACACCTAAATTAATTATTTTTGTAGGGTAGATTAGAATTACGTTTAGTTCAATGTGCCAATTATTACATTCAACGATCTAATCCGCACATTATTTATGTGTATGTGTATAAAATTGGCATGCTTAAAGATACTTAGAATGTACATATGTGTACAGTAAAATAATGTAACTTCAAATTATCTATTTTTTTGTTGTCGTTTTATTCATATAACATATAAGTAAGTAAAACTGTTAAAACGGTTTAAATTTTAAGCACAAATTCAATATTTATAAAGTTATAATTTTCCTTCCATTTTTTTATTCATTTTAATTTCTATAATTGCCTAAAATATTAGTGCTGTGTCCATAGTACAAAGTCATAAATAAAACTATCAAAAACTATTGCACATACAGTAGGACGGAAAATGATATAAATATACATACATAGTACATAATATATCAAATGTCATATGAAATAATAATATTTAATGTAGTGTACATGTGCATTTCTGCTTTGGCTTTGAATGCTTCAAGAATCAACTTAACGTAACTTTACACTACATAATTTTTTGTATGGGCATTAAAATGGGCTCATATATATGTTAAATCTAAAAATAACTGTATTTAACTACATACTTATTTGTGTTTATTCTGATCTTCATTCTTAGTTTATATTTTCTTCTTTAAAATGTCAGCCGAATTCGCTAAAACGATCAGAATAAATATGTATATGTACTATTATTTGGAAAAAAGATTACTTTTTTAAATTCTCATAATGAAAAATCGTATAGTGCGTGTGCGGTCAACTTTAATTAGTTGCTTTTTTTCGTTTCCTTGAATTGATTACGACGATTGCGACATTACATTGTACTATTTCATATTTCATTTTTAAAAATTATCTCAAAAAGCTAATTAATTTTGACTTTTTTCTTAACTTTAAACGAATATAGAAGACAAAGTAAATAAAACTAGAAAGATAAAAAACAAACACATAATAATAGTACATTACAATGAAAACGTCTTGATGTTATTAGTGCTTAATATATACAAAAACTGTACATACTCATGAAAATCATGACATCGAATGTAATGCATATACTCGTATATAGCCATTGCCATATATCTAATGTATAGTTGATATAATTATCGACGTAGTGTTTGTGTGTTTGTTGAAAACAATTCGAATAAAATTTTTATTTATTTATTTTGTTATTTTCTATATACATGAGACCGTATTATGACGTTAAATAAAAGTAACGATATGATAGATACAATCCAAAAGTTAAGTTACAAAACAGTCAATGCAGCGATATATTGTTTTAAAAATTTGTGCTTCAAAAATAATATAATTACTTTTGAATGAAGTTTATTAATAAAAGAAATAGAATTAATTTTTTATATTAATATGCAAATTATATAAAATAATGTTTTCCGAAATTGTTTTCAAGATTATTGTTGAGTTTCTGCTTTAATTAAATATTTTAGGTTAATTAGAGATTTAGAAAATGCATCTTGTATGATTTTTGGTTTTATTAAGAAAGCCCAGAAGTTAAATGTGAAGAAGAAACACAAAAGTAAGAATATTTTAATTCTTCATCTTATTTTGAATAAATTTGATTGAGGATTTTGAAATTTTTGTTTCATTATTTTAACTTTAATGTACAAATTTCATATCTTGAGGGTTTGTGTATGATATGAATTTTCAATTGAACTGAAATTTTGTATTACCTTACGTATGTAGATATTATTTAAACTACAGAGTACAGAACAATAAAGTTTTTTCACCATTCACCTTATTATTCATTTTTTTATGTTATCTTATCATATTGCAATGTTGCATCAACAAAGTTTCATAGTAATTAAAATTTGTAATATAATATATGTATGCACATTATATTTAATATATGGACATTTATTGCGAATTTGAACAGAGATAAGGATTCTTATCTGTGTATACAATGAACAGGTAGATAAAATTTATATTTGGAATTTTGTGTTTATTATGGTTGGTAAACATACACATATATTTACATCATATAATACCTATGTATATGAAGATTTAATTTTTACTATCGTACAATAGACCATAACAATACAAATACTTGGCTTACCTCAGACCGATTATTATTTGAAATTGACATTCGCGATCCAGGTAGATCGCGCCACCTTAATACCCCCATTACAGCCTGCCGCACCCAACGGCGCTCACCAGATATTTCGTTCGTCGTAAATGCCACCTTCCTATTATTGTTTCGAAAACGGAAAAATTTCCTAACACTTTATTCAAATTAACGATTAACAAAATAAATAAACTAACTTAAAATAAAAATACTCGTCGTAACTAAAATTAAAAATAAATTAAATTTAAATACCACGAAGTAATATTATGGAATTGATAATAAAAAATTATAATACTGAACCACTGATAATAAAATAATATAGTAAATATAAACACTTCTTATGAGTGCATAATTTCGTTTTGTTTTTTGTTACATTAGTTACAGAAACTGTTACATTTTAGTGCATGTATATAAATTTTCGAAAAAAATTACATTTCCATCAATCACAGTAATATTTTTATATGTAATTTTGTTATAGTTTGTGTGCGCGGTTTAATATATTTTTTAAATACACGATTAATATTTTCTGTTCAATAATCAATACATTTATGTAATATATGATAGATTTTTCATGTTTTCACAACATTGGTATTATATGAATATAAAATAAAAATAAAAAACAAAAACAAAAATCCAAGGAAATTATTTTCCTCTACTTTAACAAGTATTTAATAATGTAGAAACTCACTCAGCACCTTATTTGATTTTATTTGACCGCCTTCAGGCAATCAACATGAAACAAGTTTAGCAAGTTTTTCATATAGAACTTTCGGAGCCCGTTTATAGCTAAACAAGCTAGAGCTCTACACTTATAAATTTTGTATTTTATTTATACATGTTTAATTTTTATATGTGTAAAATTGTAGATATTCGTAAATACAGTATGAAACATATATTACTTATATAAGTAGTAATGATAAGTGAATGTAAAATGCAATGCAATGCAATATTGTCGTTGTTCGTTGTTGCTGATGCTGTGTATCTGCATGTATCTGCAAGTAATTTGCAAACTTGAAATTTAATATATTTTATGCATATATTGTAATCGTGATGCACTAAAGTAGGTATAAGCAAAGACTTCTTTTATAGTCTTTGGTATGAGGAAAAAAGATATGTAAGTATACAACACTATGTAGGTACTTCAATATTGAGTACTTGAATATGCACTTTACACCGAATTGTATTCAAATATTATTTTGTTAGCCCTTAAAAGTTATTGTATAAAGGATATTAAAATCAGCATAAAAACTGAATATTAACAATAATATCACTTTTATAAAATATTGTTTTAAAATATGAATAAAATGCACTGAATTAAATACACGTACCACAACATCAAAAATCAATTAAAACTCTTTTTGATATTTCATTATTATTATGATGATGATTGCAAAAAACTTAATTAAAATTTCAATTTAACTGAAATAAAAACAAAAAACAACAATTTCAAATTTTGAAACACTTTTTATTATGTTAGCAGTTCACTCAGGCTTCTAATCCAGGATAATGAGGCCATGAGTTTGAAGAATATTCATTATTCGAATATGTACTATTATTTGTTCCATTTTC
Source organism: Villa cingulata (assembly GCA_951394055.1). Lineage (NCBI taxonomy): Eukaryota > Metazoa > Arthropoda > Insecta > Diptera > Bombyliidae > Villa > Villa cingulata. The sequence continues at coordinate 59,078,551 of OX596018.1, read as the reverse complement.
GATTAAAATATAAAGGATTAAGTTAAATTAAATGCACAAATAGTTTTTGTAAAACACACACGTTGCACATGCACACACTGTTGAATGAAAATTGAAGAAAATCTTTTAGAGAATAAAGTAAGTTTATTTTAAAATGGAAATAACATATAAATGAACGAATAGATTGACCATCAATATTTTAGGACAGAACTTAGAACATAACTTTTCGTTACAATTTTACATAGTGTAATGTAAATATACCACTATGCAGTATGCACTATATAAATATATCATATTTCAATAAAAACGAAATAAATATAATTTGATAATTTTTTATTTAACTCAAATGAAGTCCTCATAAAACTAAATTCAAATTCAACTCAATATTCAACGTTTTCTCCGTTTCCTTGGTTTTCTTTATGATTTTCTTGACTGGTTCTGCCGTTCTGCCTGCTGCTCTGCACGCACTTCTGCAGTGAAGTTCTGCTTCTTTTTCAGCTTTAAGCAGAACTTCTGCTTGCTGCGGACTGAGCACTGTGCTGAAGTTGAGCGTTGGTTTGATGAATGAAGTGAGACAGAGTGACAAACAAGTATTAACTTACTGATGATAATGCAGTGCATAGTACGATATAACATACCATATCATACCATACCATTTACCATATGTTTGTTTATGTTACGCAAGGCGCAACACTCACGATTGTTAAGGGGGAACTATAATTGACATAACTGACATGGGTAACATGAGATATAATAACGTATGTTAAAACGTCACATTTGGTTAACTAACATATTAAACATAAGCAATACGAATTTCACAAAATGAGGTTATGGCATATGTTACTTATGTCATATACGCTTTCGATCGTACTGCTTATGTCGAGCTTATGTTAAATGAATTTTCAACGAATGTTGGTAATGTCAATTATAGTTTAGCTCATTGATTTGTCTGTGTTCGGCTACGACATAATGTCATAGCAAAGATACTATAAAATTTCATAGTATCTTTGGTCATAGCCTATTTTACATATGTCGATTATAGTTCCCCCTTTACGAAGTACGAAGTTTTTCGCTTGAAGTGTATTTTTACGACACCGGTATTTTTAATGTGTTCGTTTCGAATACATTCTATACTATACCACTCACTATACATATTACATACTATAATAAATCTTTATACTACATCCATATATAAAATGTAAATGTAACACACCTGTATAATAAAAATTAATGCTAGAATTGAAAAATAATGCAACATGGTAACACTGAAAAATCTGCAAATCAATAGTTTTCTTCGTGATAGAGATTATGTATGAGTATGAATACTAAGTGTATTTTTTTTGTATTATATGCACATCAAACAAAATCAAAATCATGAATAAAAATGTAAACACAGACATAAGACATAAGACACCGACACGTACGATTTGAAAAATTGTTGTGTTTGTGTAGTGGATAAACAATGTGATTTTTTTTATATTTAAGTAGATTTTTCCTCTTTATAAAATAAATAATTTGGGATAATTTTGTTTTGAATACCAAATTACAAAAATATCCTTTTATAAGTAATCACAGTTGTATTGCAGTTTTAAATTTGAATTCATTTATAATTTTCACTTTTAATTTGTTCAAAAGGTGCCAAGAAAAATTTATTTACAAAAACACTTTTAATTTCAATGTTTTTAGTCTTTTTCTAATTAATTTTTTGTATTTTGTTTTTAAATATTTTCAAGAGTATTAACCCCATTTCATTTCATCTACTGTTAAAATTATATATTGTTTCGTTGAAATTAAATTTTAATGATTGACATAATTTTTAGCAATTTTCTTGGAAATTTTTCATAACATTACAGTGTAGTAATTGATAAGTTGTTGTCTAATACATTACAATGCACAATTTTAATAGAATTGATTGTATTCTTATTTTGAATGCTAAATTCATATCTGATATTGTACATGCGAATTAAATAGAAAAAAAATAATTTTTCATATTTTTAAAAATTAATTATACTTTTATTAATGAAACAATGTTAATATTATTGTATTTTGTATTTTGTTCATAAATGCTGATTGATATATGTATGTACTGTAGGTACCTATAGATAGTAGATATCATATATCATTCATTGTAATAAGTATAGATATAAGAATTTATTACATTGTACAAATAATAAGATTGTAATACTGAACTTTTTAACCTAGTATCTAGTATGTACTTTTTCACATTAATTAAATCATTCAATTTTATAAAAAATTATTTTAGAAATCTGTTGGTGGTGTTTTTGGCCACTGCTGTGCTTTCTTATGCTATTTTTAGCTTTGTTTGTCTGTACATTTTGTAATAAAAAAAAAAAAAAAATGACAAGAAAATTATTATACAATCTTAGTCTTATTTATCTAATCTTTTAATTATTATATATGTGTATAAATATAATATACTCATGTACATATGAATGTATGTGTAATATGTATTTATGTATGTACTTTTTAAAATATTGTAATATTCTTTATTGCTACATTCATCTAGAGAGATATATAAATAAACACTGCATCATATATGTACATGTTAAATTTAGCAGGAGGAAAGAAAATAAATTAAAAAATAGATTCATAAATATAAAACACAAAATTAATTAACGTTTATAAACATTTTGAAAATATGTACATATATTTCTGTTTATTATGTACATACATATTCGTTCAAGAATTAAAAAATCAGAGAAATTTTCACAATTTAAAATAAAAGAATAAAATTTGTGTCTACTTGATTGTGCCCATGTATAAAAATGAATTCATATACATACATATACATATACGTAAGTGTGTGGTAAAATGTACATACACATACACTTACTTATTTGGAAATTCGAATCAAAATACTGCTCAACTGCTTTTGGGATTTGGTCTCAAGTTTACTTGTATTTTGGATTACTTCAAGAAAAGCGAAAATTGCGACTAAAAAACACTTCTTATATAGATACCAAAAAATGAACATACATAGATCACAATTTAGTTGTTTTTTTTCTTTCCTTTCTTTGTTTTTAATAAAGTGGAAAATTTGATCTGACTTGTAAAAATGATATTTTATCAAAATTAAATGTAAATTATATACCTATGTATGTATGTATGTATATAGGACAAGTATTTATGTTGTATGTATAAGAGTGTTAATATTAAGCACTTGGAAAATTAAAATTAATTTATTAGTGACATTAAATGGCTGCTATATTTTGAGTAGAATTTTAATTAACTGACTGCATGTTATTTTAAAAGAGACGTTACAAAATAAATTAAATTTAATTGTTAAACGAATTGATTAATTATACGTTATTGCATGGACTGAAAACAAAGAACGATTATTATTTATGTCTATTTTTTTTTTTCAAAACGCTTTGATTCACGTTTTCTGTAATCAATTTCCCTCTTAATACATATTTTCATTCGGTTTCGTAAAGAGTTTTGTTAATTTTTATTGTTATTTGATACCTATACAGATTGAATTTTTGCAGATAAATTTTTCTCAAACAAACAAATTAACAGAATATTTAATTGATTTTATAAACTTTATTAATGTACCTACGTTGTGTATACGTCTGTAAGGTTTGATGTTATATAATTTTAAAATGAACTTTAATGAAAGCTTACAATTATCTATAATTATTATTTCTTCTTCTATATAAAAAAAAAATAATGAAAATTTGTCAACCGTATACCAACGTGTGTGATCTGTCTTTTGTTTTTAATAAATAAAAAAACGCATCATAAATAATATGCATTTTAAATGAAACAATGACTTTAGTTTTACATTTTACGATCCTTATAATAATAATAAAAAAAATTTTTTTTTAAATGTCTATTGTTTTGAAAATTAAAAAATTTTTTACACTTTTCACATATTTTGCTTTTTATACAACCACACACCATACACATTATATTTTAGCTAGCACTCTTTTTTAATGGCAAAATTTTTAAAAAGCATCATAATACGTTCCTCATTCAAAAAACAATAGAATATTTATACACACATTGTTTACAATTTGTTTTCATATTTATTTTTTTGTTTACTTATTTTTTTCAAAGTTTTAAATATTATAGACTAAATAATAAAGTATATGTGCACCTATACATACAGTATATAGGTGTATATGATGTATTGTATTTTAAAAATTTTTAAGAATATTTTTATTTATTATATGCGTATGTATGTATGTACATTATTATATGTATGTATGTACATAGTTACGTTATGTTTATATTACGTTTACGTATATGTTCTGTTCTATCTCAATAAATATTTCGGCAAAGGTTCGCCAAAAGTAATCAATTGACAATTTATATGAATTCTTATGCTCATAAACTTCTTCTGTTCAATATTAATTCTTTCTTGTTCTTCTCGTACATCGAATAAAGGTTCAACCAAAAAATATGAAATTATTGGCCATTAAAATTACTAGCTACCGATCAGATTGTACAGAATTTTCAAATTAAATAATGTTTAATTGAAAAATTTTTGATTCAAATATACATTATTAAAAAATAAATAAATTCTCAAGTGAATAAACTTTGACAAAGTTGTACGAAATAAAAATATTTTTGTGAATTGAAAATTTTTTATTACTACACTCACATGTAATCAATCTATTTGAAGCGATAAACAATAATTACAAAATAAATCTGACGAAGTAAATTATTCCTGACAGACGAATACTACGATTTTATAATAAATTGAAAGTAAGTACATAGATATATAAAATAAAAACTTACGAATTACATGCAAGAAATAAGTTAAAAATGGGCTCATAAAAATACTAGAAAAATGTAAATTCTATAATAAATAGTAGAGGTATAATTATGTATTTATTTTTAGCAGACAATTAGAAACTTATTTACATGTTATTTTATATAAATTATTCTATAAGTGCGTGACACTTTAGTTTTAGTACGTCAAAAAGTAAAATGCTCAAGAGTAAACATTTTTAGCAGTATCGTTAACGAGGGTGTATTGAAGAGAAATAACTAACTATATAGTAATAGTAAGTTATTTTATGATACAAAATGTTTGGTGGGATTTTTCTGCTGTTGCATACAAATGTAATGTAACTCGTAGTACATACATGAGTGTTTCTTTTTTTTTGCAATTATATAAATTACCTATTTTCTTTTATATGTATACGTTTTTGTTGCTATTAGCATTAAAATATTGTTCTTAGTCTCAGCATCTTTTTTTTCTTTTTTTTTTTTTCATTTGTTATATTCTTTTCGTTTTACCTTTAGGTTGAGCTATTATAAACATACATGTGTGTACATATTAACATTATATATATTATATATTAAAAACGTTATTTTGAATTGAATTCAATCGGATAAAAGTTTTTCCAAAGTGTTTTTATTTGAAATTTAAGAGTTACCTGTAGTAGTAAATTTTCTTTTGTTTCCTGTTTATAAAATCCATATTTAATATAAAATATTTTTTTTTGTCTTTTAGTTTTAGGTTTTTGTTGTTGTTGTTGATGTTGAATCAAGTTTCCATCTTTCTTTCTGTTTGTTATTTCTTCGTTTATTTTCATTTCATTTTTATTTTTTGTTTCTTGTGTATAATGTGAATAGAATAATAAAGTTCAACTTTTTTATATACCTACACATACCTAGACCTACCAATGAAAAAATTTATTTCAAATTGTAATATAAAAATTATATTATGTTTACCTTTATTAAATAAATAAAAAAACAATAATAAAAAAAAAAAACAAGTACAAATAAAATGAAAACAATAATTGTAGGAAATATGATTTTTTTATAGTACATATACTTGTGTAATCTTTTATTTACATTTTATACACAAGTTTACTGAAAAATATGTATTCTAGATATACATTATGTATGTAGATTTGTATACAAAAATACTATATTGTAGAAGTTCCAAAAAGTAATTACTATACGAATACGAGTGAATACATAAAATATAGAATAGTTTTTTAACAGTATAAAATATAATAAGTAGAGTTATAGTATAAGTAAAACAGATATAACTATATGAGCAAGTAAAGGTAAAACAAATAAAAATACATACATATATGAATATACGAATAGATAATAAATGAAATAATATTTTACTCGTTTATATTATATAAAAAATAAAAATATAAAAAAAAATTTATTATTAAGAGCTTGTCTGTTTTTCATAATTTAAAAAAAAAATAAATAAAAATGAATATAAAATCAACAGGAAAATTAAAACTATAAAAATAATAAATGACAATTCTTATAACTGAAAAAATAAAAAAAAAATATATATATATATATATATGTAGCAGTACATATAGAATATTCATGATAGAATATTCAAGATAAATACATAAACTATAGAAAGTATACAAAATATACTCCGTAAGTTCATTATTTTTACTGCAATTTCAGTTTTCTTCATTATTTATTCAGTAGTTTTTCTTTTATTATTATTATTTTTTTTTAATTTTCATGAGAGATCCAAGAATATTTCTCATAATAAATATACTTTTTCTATATATACCGTTGCTTTATTTTATATTTTTAATATATTTTGTTTTGTCTATATAATTTCATTTGTATTCTATTTTGTATGTTACCGTATATGATATTATAATTTCTTTTTTTTTTTCAACTACTATGCGATGATAACTATATGATGGTAGTATAGTAACAATAATAATGATAATATTATAGAAGTAGAAACAATAAAGTTTACATATCAAAATATATACGCGAGTAAAAATAAGTAACGTATGAAGAGATACGTATGTATGTACATTATATGTGAAAATATATGAAGGAAAATCTAGAAAAATGGTATTTGTATTTGTATGTATGTATTTGTTTTATATAACAACCGATAAATATAATGATGAGACATGAAACTATATAATATAGTGTATATTTAACGTAACGTCATTGTGAAAAAATATTCATATACTCATATAGTATGTAGGAGTCATATATTACATGATCTTGTATGTGAATGAAAAATTTTGTCGCATATATCAACATTACATGCATATTATCATATATTGAAGATTTTCTGTGATTACATATATCTGTATATGTATATACCAGTATGTGCTTTAATTGTAATAATTTTCAATGCTCATTTTGTATAATATGTATAAGAAAAATTTAAATTTCACATATACATACATACATTACTTATATAACGAATAGAGTAAAGAAAAGTAATTTCAAACTTGAAGAAAATCGTATTTGAATGTATATCCATACTAGATTATATGTATACTATAGTGTGTATATGATGGAATACAAAATGCAATAATATTGAAAAATAAAAATTTTTTATCATTTTATCTGATAATCTTCTTATTTCACTACCACATAAATACAATTCTTTACGACATCTTATATCCATAAAAATATAGCAGAATCTTTTGTTCTTTGTCATTAAATCTATTTCATTACTTCATTTGTAATTGAATATTGAATCGTTGGGTGTTGGATATTTCATAATTAATGATAAATTAAAATAAAAGAATATATTCTTAGTTTTCTATTCAGATTCACCAAGAGATTAACAATAATAATATTTTTAATAAATCAAATTTTTTGATGATTGTTTTGTCTTGTAATCTGTTCTACATCATTTGATATAGAATTTTTATTGTGATTGTTATTGTATCATGTAAAAAATATTTAATAAATTTGGAAATAAACTTCACAGTAAACTTCATTTATGATTACTTCGTTTGATATTTCTTTTTATATAGTTATACTGCAATCATACATCAATGATGCACTGTGTGCTTCTTGCGGAGAGGAGGAGGACACCACGGAACACTTCTTGTGTGAGTGCCTGTCCTTCTCCTCTATTAGAATGCGCATTCTCGTCACTGATGTCATTAGACCCGAACAAATTGGGCCTGAAAGTCGAGTGGAACTCCTTCGTTATCTAACAGCAACGAAGAAGTTTGACTAGACGGGGGCTTCGAGTCGAGTACAATGGACAGCGTTATGTCTGAGGGCTCTGGTTTTAATACCTCCCCCCTAACAAACAACAACAACAACAACAACAAAAACTGCAATAATAATCGAAATCCCAAATGTAATTGTATTATATTTTAAGACAAATATTATTAAAATTAATATGATAAAATGAGTTTAATATTTTGTATGACAATCTTTACATCTATGCGTTTATAAACGTTCTCTAAATATTCTGGCATTAATTACACACTCCATTCTCCTTCTTATAATTTGTTTAATTTAGCAACTAACTGACAGACAACTAACATTTTTTTTAAAAATTTTCTTTTTTCTAAAAATGACCAAAGATATTCGATGAAATTTAAGTCAGGGCTTTGTGGAGGAGTTTCCATCACATGAGAGCAATTATTTTTTTTCTATTTTGTCAGTGGTAAATTATTAAAGATCGTGTATATATACGAGTATATCAAAATGATTACGTTTCCTCTTTATTAAAAATTACGCTTGTCCCATAATTTTTTCACGTCTATATTTATATATATTTTGTAAATAAAAACAAAACAAAATGTTTGAAATTAATTAAATCATTATTTTTTTCGTTTATGGTGTAACAAGTTATTAAAGTTGTAAAAAAACAAATTATATTTTCTGTTACTGAAATAATGCACTTTTCAAACATAATGCAAAAAATCCAAATAATTTCTTAACTTTATAACATTAGTTAGAAATGACAAAACTTTTTTTTTTTCTCTTTTTCGTTTAAAATAATATTTAGGAACAAAAACTCAACAAAAAAAAAAAACACACGTATTACCTTGATTTTTTTTTTTTAAAAAAATAACAAAATATCAATACAAGTTCGTATAACAACGTATACAATACATACTATCTATAGATCTACAGAGTAATTACAAAGTAATACATTGTAGGTACCAGAAAAGGAAAATGATGTTTAATAATGTGGTGTAATGGAATACATTTTTGGAGCTCGAATAAGGAAAAATAAATCTGTAGTCAAAACCATATTCCTTACCGTACTTGTATCTTGTATATGATAGTGTATTTTTTATTTATACAACACTCTCCGGTCTCCACACTGCTATAAGAACAAAATATTGTCGGTTTTTTAACGAAAAGCCACTTAAAAAATAGAAAATAAAGCGAGAAATTGAAGTAAAATATTATGCAGCAAGTCTGCACATACATACTCTGAATCACTGTATATACATTTTTAATGTAATACAATGAGTTTAATAATGGCAGAAAAAAAAAACAATTCTTATGTCAATTTTAAAAAAGTGAAAGGTAAATTCATGCTTATAAGACTTCAAAATAAAAACAAAACATACCATAGAAAAATAAACAAAGATCGTGAGAAGTAAATGAAATTTATCTTTTTTATAAGCAGTATACTTAGTACCAAAAAACTAACAATTTTATTTTTCGTTAAAAGCTACACAGTCAAACAGAAAAAAAATCAGATTTATTCTTAAAAAAACATTTAGAATCACCAAATATAAAAAATATATGTACACTTAGTCTCATAAGTATTCGGACGGCTATGGATGGATTTAAATATTTTGTAATTTAAGTATACTTAAAAAGTATTGGGACGATTATCATTTCAATTTCAATATTTAGAAGATGGTATCGACGAAGGGGGCTATATAAAAGGTAGTGAGGAAAGACTTGAAGTGAATCATAATTGATGAATTTAGGAGTAGGCGTAGAGGTTTGGAGGGTGGGATATTTTTGACAAATTTCGGATTTACCTCTATTGAAAAAAACTGTTTGCGGATGAGAAATTGATACTTCAAGTTTGATGGCTAATAGATAAAGGTGGCGGAAGGAAGACCAAAAAAGGAGATCAATAATTTTAAAAATATTGTTCATTTTGATGTTCTGTTAGATGTACACAATAAATTTTCAAACTAAAAGATCTTAGTCGGAGGATAGTACAAAGTACAAATCTGCAGAGGGTTAGATGAAGGATGGATGATTCATGTTTGTTGCATATTCAGTAGAAGCGGGTCTGTAAAAGAATCGTCCAAATACTTATGATACTAACTGTATACACTTAAGTAGGTACTCGTATATTATGCGGTTTATTTTACCATTAGTTATTTATTTTATTTTATTTTATTTATTATTGTATTTTCATTTTTAATGTACATTAGCTTTTTATAATCAAAATATGTAATCATATTTTTTCTCCAAGTTTTTTTTTCTTTTTTCGTTTGTAAATTAAGATGCTATATGATGGTGATGATGATGGGTTATTATTTTTCATTGATACATTAAACAGGTGCTAAGGTAAGAGAAAAAAACTGTAAATTAAACGAAAATGTATATACATATTCACGGTTTTTTAAAGATGTAAAAATTAGATAAGCAATTTGTTAACAGTAAATGAGTAAACGAAAACATTACATACATATAATATACTTAGATAGTCATGCTTCATGCGTGATAATGGTAATTATGCATTATGATTAAAATAATTTATTTTTAATTATGATTTTTTAAGGCGCTAATTGACGACAATTTATTTTCGGTTTTTTTTTTCTCAATATACATTATTTAGAAAATTTTAATTAAAAAAAAAATTGTTTTAGTTTTTTATTTAAACATTTTTTTTTTAAATTAGAAATTTCATGTTTTAACTATGTGAGACTTTTAATTATGCATTTTTTTTTTTTTAAATAAAGCTATTATTTGTGTAGGTACTAATGAGAGAATTGCCACGTGGAATTCATACAAGCATACTATATGATAAGATTCTGTTTCCTTTTAATTTAACGCAAAAAACTGATTAGTGGATTGAGTTGTTGAATCGAATTGAATTTTTAGAGCCTGAATATGGTTCACCGTCACCGTCACCATCATTTTTCAAATACATAATATGTATACGAAATTAATGTTAGTGAATATGATACGCCGTCACCGTTTTCATCGTTTTCATGACGGTGACGGTGAGAGTTGAACAACTTTCTACTTTTGACCGTCACCGTCATCGAGTACATAACCCGAATTTTAGTAAATTTAGGTGTTTATTATTTTCAATTTATTCTACAGTGTTGTTTGATTATGACAAAAAAATAAGAAAATTATAAAATTTAAAAATATTTTTTGAAAAAAAAAGTTAATTTCTTGTGTTCAAGACGATTTTGTGTTCATTTTGACGGTGACGGTCGACGGTTTATCGTATATTTACTAGTTCGCCGTCACCATCACGATGACGGTGAACCATATTCAGGTTCAGGCTCTTACACTGCGACAATAATATTCGTAGTCGTACCAATCATAATTATTGCATTGTAACAACACCTATTATATACAGGCAGTAGTTTAAAAAGTTTAATTATGCACGAACATAATATGATGGCATGTTAGACTTGTATTCAAATTTCTATATGCAATTATTATACTTTCATAAAGTATTTTATATTCGAAATTCGAATTTTTTTGTATTGTTGCCATATCTACTATACTGAATACTTGTTGTTAGACAAAAAGGGACAAGTCGTTTTGTGTAGAGACAATAAAAATTTAATTTCTTCTTTGTAATTGATGAATTTTTGAAATTTTAACTCACAATTTGAAGTTTCCCCTATAAAATCATTACATCATATATGACAGGGTATATAGTTAAGTTAAGTACATTACATGTACATATGTTATGTATTACAACCGTATTACCAATAATAACATTTTGTCTGTGTAACTTTTGAAGAACATTTTCACTTAGAAATTGAATATAAAATTCACTGTTGAATAACGAAATTAAAATAGAAAATATATGAAGACAAGAAATGAAAATAAAAGCAACAACAACAAATTCATTATTGTAGAAAAGTTTTAGAATACTCAATATATGCAATTTTCAATTTTCAAACATTTATGATACATGTACATGAGTACATGGTACGGTACGATATTCGATGTATTTGCATAAGTTTAACTTAACCGCATAGACGGAATAAATATGCACATACTTTTCTGGAATTTAAAAACTTTTCCTCTATAATATATTCATATAATATTCTTATTTAAGGTAGAAAGAATTAAGTCAATTATACGTATATATCAACACATACATACGAGTGTTAAGTATGTATGTTGGCATATATGTATGTACATTCACTAATACAATGCATGTATACATGTATTTATAGTTCTTATGAACTATAACCACAATTAACAATGAGACTATATAGATATATACGAGCATATACACACACATATTATACCTACTCCTTAAATTTTTTATGCAAATACAACTTATTGATCAAATATGATTTTCCTGTAACAATAAAAAATGCAAAATGAAAATCAATCAGAAAATAATGGACCTTTTAAGAATAATTTGAAGTGAACAATTGAAATGAACTCTACACAGACATTGAAAATCGTATATGTATAAGAATTGGAAAATAGAAAATGTAGGAAAAACAATATAAAAAAAAAATAAAAAAATAGGAAAAATCTTTTTACAAGTGAAAAAAAAATAAAAAATAAAAGTTAACTTAGTTTTCCATTGTAAGTGAAGTTCATTTCGAATCGATAACTTCGCGCAAATATAATGAAAAACATCATAATCGTAATAATCTTTTATATTTTTATTACCAATTTGTTTATTCAAATTTATTGTTTGCTAATAAATGAATTATTGTAGATTGTAGGGTGTTGGTTGTGTTTGTATATACACACATTAATACATGACATATGTTTATTTGTAAATTAATGATTATTTTCAATAATGAAAACATAAAAAAAAATAATGAAAATTCAATGAAAAATTTCAACTTGATTATAAATTACTCTATAAACAGGTACCTATATCAATTCATTTTGTATATTTACATATGGAAAATTTTCCCACATTCACATGTGATAATATCACACGTTCACTCAGTATGTATATATATGTAAGTATGCATGTAGTACGTAATAAATTGTGTTTAAGCAGATGCGGTTATGCATTATATCTTCTGTATAATATATATGTAGTATTATGTACTCTATTACATTACCATAACCAATAATCGTATAATATCTGTGATCGGATAATATACATAACGTAAATGTACTCGGTATGCATATACTATATATGTACATATTATGTGGTAATGTAAAATTAAAATTCATGTTTAAACTTACTTTAAATTCATTTGTTTATTCATAAGAGAATTTATTTTGCAGCAGACTTCAAATAATAATAATAATAATAATAATCAGATTAAAATGATGAGATGGCAAAAATTTTCTCACAATTTAAAGTTAAGAAAATGCAATGAAATACATATATAAATAAAAGGAAAGAAAAAAAAAGAACTGGAAATAGATTCAATTGTGTTCACAAATTGACTTAACTGAACTACTACTAATACATATTTCCACTGCCATTATAATATTTTATTTTTGTTGTTGCTACATGAGTACATATACTCGTGTAATAGCTACCAGTTACTATATACATATTAAATTAAATATGAAATTTTTGTTGGCTTTTGTTTTTTAATTTTATTACAGCACAATCGACTATGTGAGTAGATGGAAATGCAAGAAAATTTTCAGAAAAACAAAACAACAAAACACAAAAAAATGATGTGAGAAAACGAACATACATACATACTAAAACAAGAGATTTTATATCAAAAGTTATTCAGATTTAAGTAATATTCGGAATAATTGAACTTAAACAAAGAACGGAAATCCTCAGTGGTAATTATTCAACTTAAAAGTTGTAAATGAAATTAAGACCAATATTTATTAAATTATTATAAAATAAGAATGTATAGGTACGCTTATCAAATAAAAAAAAAAATAAAAATAAAAATAATAAAAAATACAATTTAAAGATCAAGTTTCGAATGCTATAAATCTTCAAGTTGTTTTTTTTTTTTTTTTTTTAAAAATATAAAATCAAAATAAAATAAAATAAAATAAAAAAAACTTTAAAGAATTAGCAAAAAGCAAATAGGTATCCAGAAAATTTGTGAGTGCGTGAAGTTAACTTCACAATAATTTCGTATTGTGCCCATATACGAATCACGATAATTTTATTTTGATACAATTTCGAAAATTTTTAAACAATGATACTCGCACAATTTGCACTGTTGGTCATTTGAAATGATGAAAGATATCTTCATTTTGTTTTTTAAAAAATTTCAAATGATGGTTATCTACTATATCTAAGTTTTCATTTGGAATAAAATGTCAGACACAAAAAAAAAATAATTTTCATGATGTGTTTTGTGTCATGTTTCATAATCTTGTCCTAAATACAGTTTTGTATGAGTATTTTTAGATCAAATTAAATGATAAAAATATCTTTGATCTTTTTTTGACGTTGTAGTAGATTGTGCACATATTTCTTTCTTTTCTTGAATTGGTCAAACAATCGACCGTATACTGATAAAAGGTTATAATATGAAATTTAATTTCATTTTTATCAAAATACAGAATCTCTTTTAAAGGTTACCTCATGAAGCAAACGCAGAGTATATATTCCTTTCCTTTGATTACATTTATCGTAGAAAAAAAAAACATAAGTCGAATTTGAATTTCAAAAGCAATATTCTTGTTTCGTATACTCGTAATAACTTCGACAGGGTAAATATTATTAAATGCTTTTCTAAATAAGTTTCCCATACACATTTGACATAATTTAATTGTAATATGATAGATAATGGGTCGTATTCTGTAAAATTCTGTTATTTAACAGAATTCCTGTTATCGTTCATAACAGAATTCGACTCATAACAGATCTGTTATATTTGGTATTCTGTGTGCATTTTATTTTCGAATCTGTTATGAAGTTGTCAAATCATTTTCGAAAACAGTTGTTTCTTGTTTTGTTTACAATTAGTAGAAAGTAAAAAAATAAAAGTGGGTGACAGTGATAGGAATTTAAATTAAAATTTTATAAATTAATCATATTATAGTATACAACATTTTTTTTTAAATTTATAAACTAACATTGAGAAAAATCTCAGAAAAATGTAAGTATATACTATACACAGTGAAAAATTTGTATTAAAATTTTCAATTATCAAAACATATATGTAATCATTTTTTTTGTTAGTTCTTAAAATATTTCTTATTTCCTTTATTTATTTTTTTTATTTTTTATAATTTTTTTATTAAAATTCATTTTTCACAATTTTTTTTCACTCAATACATCAAATACATGAAATTTCACATTAACTTTATCGTAACAGAGTTAAAAATGAGCCTGTTATCGTAACAGATTCATAACAGAATTATAACAGAGTTTTGTGCACGCAGAATACCAATTTTGAACGTAACAGAGTCTGTTATGAAATTTCGAACTTTTATATGAAGAATAACAGACTGTCAAAATAACAGAATCTGTTATGCGTGTACAGAATACCACCCAATGTCAATATTGAAATGTTTGTTGAAGCAGTATACAAGGACAAATTTCTGCAAATACATATGTACATATACGGAAGGGTAAGACGTAAGACTGTTAACGCATACTCATACTCGTATGTTTATACGATTATTTATGTAATAAGTACGTATTTATATTGTGCTGTTTGGTTTTTGAAACATTTCGTGAGGTTTTCAATGTCCACAACACGCAAAGCATAACTGTTTTTTTTATTGCAGTAACTTTTCTCTATTTTAACATTCTGTACTAAGTATGTATAAGAATTTTTATTTTTCATATACGTATTTACATGTCAAACTAAATTTCCATATTATGTAATTATAAAAATTCAAAAGTTTATGAAAATTAAAAGTGCATATGTAGATGGGTATTTCTAATTTTTGCATTTACACCATAATTTATGCCACAATTCTTACCAAGAAAACAATAAAAATTACTTCTTTTATGTTTTTCTAATAATTAAAAAAATAAATATACAAAAATGTTCTTTTCCTTATATTAATGTGCAGTATTAGAAAAGGAGAAAATTTTCTTCTAATGAATACTTGAATTAAAATGTACATATAAATAAAAGTGATTGTATAGCTTGTATTCTCGTTTACACATATGTACGTATGTATGTAATAATGTGTATTTTATAGTAAAGTTTAGTAAACGGTATTAAAAATACCATATATCATATCATATCAAGTCATATCTTTTGTATTTTTGTTTATTTTTTTTATATTTGCTCGTGTTTTATGTACATACTTGTATTTTATTAACCTGCAATTTGCATATGACGATGACGATAAGCTTTGCAGATATGTACATTATAAAAAGTATATGACAAGAAAATCTAATACAAATTAGTATATACGTACATAACAGTGGCGGAGCCAGTAGTTTTTCCTTGGGTGTTCAGATTTTTTAATAAATATACAGATTCATTACACAAACAATAATAATTAAAACAAACTACCCTTAAAAATTTTTGGTCCAAAATGACGGGTTTTACGAAATCCGTTATTTATCCAGATCAGGATCTTTGACTCAGATCAGGATTAGTTGATATACCATTTCTTCTTCTAGAACTTCCTGTTCTACTTGTCACAGTTTATTTCACTTTGATTGGATTAGCGGTTTTCGAGATATAAGGACTTAAAGTCAAAATTTCGTGTTTTTTAAAAATCACTTTTTCAACTTCTTTTGATTACGGTATAACTTCTAAACTTGAAGGATGACATAAATATTGTATTTTTTCATTTGAAAGGTTTTTTTTGTCCTCTTTCCAATGATATTATATTTATGGATAGAAACTGCATAGATAAAATATAAATGCACAAATATACAAAAAATTGCGAAAAAATACACATAATTTCATGCATTTTCATACATATTTGAGTAATTATTTCAAAGCTTACTATTTTTCGTAGTATTATTTACCTTTTACTAAATATGTATGTACGTAAAAAATTCAGTGAAATTCAATTTTATTTACTATTTACAAAAATATACAAAAAATTCAGTTTAATATTAAATTCAGCTTTTGTTTACCCTTCTACTAAAATTTATATAAGATAAGTAGTAAAATTAAGTTTCATTTACCTTTTACAAAATTTTATATAAAAAATTCAGAAAAAAATTACTAACTTTTTTCTAAAAAATTATTTTGTATAAAAAATGTGTATTTTTTCGCATTTTTTTTTGTATATTTGTGCATTTATTTTTGATTCCTATAGAATCGATCCCATATGTTTGGCTGGGTGTACATGATTAACATAATGGAAATGTGAACCAACAACATAACATGCATGCATTTTGTAAAATGTACAAATTGTATTTGTATATTGTATTCTGTATTCTGTATAATTAATTGTAATTGTACTGCTGTACATTCTCTGTACATTAACATAATTTCTTATATTTCTTATAAGTTTATAAGAAAAAGAAATTTAAAAGAGAAGAGTATAAAAGAGATCAATATATGGAGTTCCATTCCACCAACTTACATTACAAATTACAATACAATTACAACTCAAACAAGATGTTTCATAATAAATGAATAAATGAAATGATTATATTCTTCTCTCTTAAATTTCTTATCTTATATAAAGAGAAGATATCTTATAAATTAAAGAGAAGAGGAATTTCTTATAAGTTTATTAGAAAAAGAAATTTAAAAGAAAAGAATATAAATCAATGTATGGAATGGAGTCATGTATGGAGTATCGTATCAAGTCAAGATGTTTCATAAATGTTCATTTCAAAATATGAACACTTAAACAACTTCAACTTGATAATATAAATTCAAAGTTTTCTGTCGCTTCATATATAAAAATATGAACCAGATTGATATATAGAAAAACGAACTTTAATATGTTTGTTTTAAAATGTGAACACTTAAACAACCTCAACTTGATAATATATGATAAATTGAAGTTTTTGGTCGGTGCATATCTAAATGTGAACCCGGCTTATATATAGAAAAACGAAATTTAAAAGAGAAGAAAATAAATCAATATATGGATTATCAAAATTTTTCATATGTTCATTTCAAAATGTGAACACTTAAACAACTTCAACTTGATAATATAAATTCAAAGTTTTCTGTCGCTTCATATATAAAAATATGAACCAGATTGATATATAGAAAAACGAACTTTAATATGTTTGTTTTAAAATGTGAACACTTAAACAACCTCAACTTGATAATATATGATAAATTGAAGTTTTTGGTCGGTGCATATCTAAATGTGAACCCGGCTTATATATAGAAAAACGAAATTTAAAAGAGAAGAAAATAAATCAATATATCAATATATGGATTATCAAAATTTTTCATATGTTCATTTCAAAATGTGAACACTTAAACAACTTCAACTTGATAATATAAATTCAAAGTTTTCTGTCGCTTCATATATAAAAATGTGAACCAGATTGATAGAAAAACGAATTTTAATATTTTGTTCATTTCAAAATGTGAACACTTAAACAACCTCAACTTGATAATATAAATTGAAGTTTTCTGCCCGTTTATATTTATATTTGAACTTTAGTGAAGTAATGTATAGAAAAACGAATTTTTTATTGTTTTCTTGATCTTTTACGATAAAAATTTGTTTTTGAATTAGTTACAAAATTTTATGATCATGTTCATATAATTTTAGGGTGTTCACTGAACACCCTGAACACTACCACCCTCCGCCGATGGTACATAATATATATATGATTAACATGCCCAGAACGCCAGAACCAAAGTTTGTAAATGCATTGCATATTAACAGAACTGTGTATATATACAGGTACAAGAATGAATTGTTATTTCCATTTTCTATATATAGCTACCAGCAATCAAATAATTTTATTGTAATAAGAAAAGAATGAATTTAAAAGAAGTCAACAAAAGGACGAATGAATTTTCCTGTTGAAAATACGAATACAAAGTACATATGTACATATTTACAAACAAAAACAAAACAAAAAATAAAATAAAATATGTAATGTGAATTATATTTACTGGAAAGGGAAGAAATATAAATACATAATAAATACATATGAGAAGTGAATGTATGCATTATACATATTATATTTAAGTAGATGCAGTGCAGATTTTTTTTTAGAAGAAATACATTCTCTTATGTACAGTAGAACCTCTTTAACTTGAATCTCGTTCGTTAAGTCGAATTCTTCTTTAACTCAAAAAAGAAATGAAATACTCATTCCTTCTCCTTCACATTCGAACACCCTTTATAACTCTGTAACTCGAATTATAGGACTACTTTTATTACTCGAAATCACCAATTATTTCCTTCAAGAGATTTTAGCACTTTTTTCTCTCTATATATGTAAGTCGAAGAAATTGTATTTGACCTCTTTATCTCGAACCTCGAATAAGTCAATGACCTTTTCTTATCAAAGTTTGTAAATTTTGCCTTTGTAATTCGAGGAAAAGCAAAACGCGTGTTCACCAGGTGTAATTTTATTTGTTGTATATTTTTTATTTGCCTCTTCTTGTTATTATGGCTTTTGTTTTGAGCTCTGTTGACCGGAATCTGAATGTGTAGAATTATTTATTAACAGAATTAAAGTCCTGTGGCATAGAAATAAAACATGTATAAGTCGAAAAATCTATAACTCTATTTGCATTTTTTTTTTTTTTGAGTTTCGACAGAAGTACAGAATACAGAGGTTTCACTGTAGTATGACTGTATAATTGAATAGATATAAAAAAATAAAAAATTTACATATATATATATATCGAGTGAGTTTTTAAAAAATATACATTTTGAAGGTTAAATATAAAATGCCTTCAGCGTTTTGTTTACAAAACGGTCACAAAACAAAACAAGAGATAATTGGAAATTTTTTGTACTCATTTATTTTAAACAGAAATCGCATACAAGTGTATGTTTGTTAAAAACATGTTATATATGTATGATTACATGTACATTTATGCCTAATAATAAAATATTGAATAATCGAAAATTAACAATTTGAAATGTTTTTGTTGTTTAAAATAAGTAAACACGGTAGTTTGTAATCTTTGCTTAATGATATGAGAATTTTATTTTTTTTCTATTTTGCACTTGTAGTATTACTCACAAATTGAACTTCAGTACCTATATAAAATAAAATACAAACGTAAGCTGATAGGTTAAGATTCTCATTGTTACTTCTATTCAAATAATTACGTATCTTCGTTTAGAAAAATTAAAAGAAATCATAAAAATAATTTAAATAATTCTCAGTAAGTAAATAAAAATCAGAATTATAATTATAAATTTAATTGAAATCTCTCTTTAGTTTGTTCAACGTTCAACAGTTTAAATTGATTCAAATATTTTCAAATTTTTTATCGTAATTCGTAATTTTAATTATTTCATGTATTTCGTTAAAATATTTAACATTTCGTTAAGATTATCTCAGACATACATCATCAGTAAAAGTACGATATTTAACGATACATTTTGTAGTAATTAGGTTTTACCTGATTTTAGTGACATCTATACGACAATATGGAAACTCTTTCTTGAAATGTTTAAACTTTAAATGAATTTTGTAAATATTTTATAACGATCAAAAACGTTTTGTAACGTATTTTCCATGTTTTATTTCAAAATTCAAACAAAAAATAATCTGGATATTTTAGAAAATTGTATAAATATGGTATTATTGGTAATAAAGAAAATATTTAAGAAGAAAAACAAAAATGTTAGAATAATGTTACCTGTGAAAAATATGCAGGAAGAACACATCTTTGGTCATCTAATCGAGAACATTGAACTTTTTCTAATAGTTCAAATAAATCTTGTGTAGTATGACGAAGATATTCTGCACTCTGAGAAAAATTATTACTATTACACTTAGAACTAATTGTTGATATCCTTTGAGATGGCAAAGTTTGTGATGTTGATGATGATGATGATGAAGATAAAGACCATGAGGATGTATGTGGTCTGCTAAAAAATTAAATAAGAAAAATAAAAAAAAAAACAATTTCGAATAAATAAAATTTTTAATTTTTCGAAAATAAACAGAAAAATATTATAAATAAATTTCATATTTTAATATTTTTCTTTAAAGTTGAACTAAATTAAAGTAGAATAATTTTTTAATCAAATTTTGATGATGCAATAACACTGAAACATCTTTTCAAGGGATGTAAAGTCACAAGTTTATAGAAAAACATTTGATCCCGACTCTATTTACATACTGTTGGAAAATTTAGTTTTACGTCATCCGAATTAATTTCATATACTAATTTACTTCTATGTTTACACAATTATACACGAACTAAATTATATTTTTCCTTCCTACATTTTACATACATATGTACATATGTAAATATCTCATTGTATATAACATCCTACAACTATTATAAAAATACCATATATTACAATGCACCAGTAGAGACATTTGGAGAAACCGAATGATATATAAATGCTTAACACATACATTAAAAAATTAAGGGTATTTACTTAATACAGCAAAATGCATGTAAATGGAGTAAAGCCTCATTTACAACCCAACGTGGATTTTACGCCAGAGTGGATTTTCACACAAGAAATTCTATATCGCTATCCTTTTCCGCCTATCGTGGACTTCGCCAAAGTCAGAGAGAGATTAAATCTATTTCTAATCTGACGCTCATGATGGAGAAATTATATTGAAAGTTTTAAAAGTATGTGTACCAATTTTTAATATGTTCCCATTCAATAAAATACGCTACTCTACTCTGACTGAATTTTGAATGCAATTCAAAAGCCAACTCTAATTCTATTCAATCTACGCTGGACGCTGGTTTGTAAATGAGGCTTAAAACGTGTAATTTTACACAATTTACAAGCTTTTGTAAAATGTTGTATAAAAAATATTCTACACGAAGCGTTTAAATTTAATTCTTCAAATTAGTTGCGTAATTCGTTTACGAGGTGGTGGCGCTGTGTAAAATATTTTTCTGATAATTTCGCTTTCATTTTTTTTCAGCTGTCTCAGCCTTTTGGTTAGTTACTGCAGAACAGAAAAAATGAAATTTCTGACAATGAAAATGAATACTGAATTACACAAGATGAATCAGAGTGCGTTCACTTAAAATCTACGTGTAAATTTACTTTAATACGAGTTTGTGATTTTACTCTCTTAAGTGAATACCTTTATTATATTATGGATGTATGTATACGTATATATCATTTATAGTATATGTAATTTCATACGATATCTCCTAAAAATTGACCTAATTTTTCAATCTTTCATCATCTACATTTATACAATCGAGGAAAATTAGAAACGGAAGAAAGAATTTAAAGATTTCACTGAATGGTATATACGAGTATGTACATTCAAAAAATGTATGCACTTCGTCCAGTTAGATTGAGATAATTAAATTAATATTCTACAATCTGAATAAACAACATCTATAATTAAGGAATACATACATATAGTTTTCATATACCTACTTTTTTATATTTTTGTCAGAAAAAAAATTTTTTTTTTTTTTGAATTTGTCATTTCAATTTGTACACTCTTTTCGTTAGAAAATTTAAATGATTTTTCTCTTCCTTTTTCCTGAGGAGTTATATATTATTTATTTTTTAAATCAGTTGGTAGATAAATTATCTTGAATAATAAATAGTTTTTTTTATTTAATTTTGCTACTTAATGATTTTTTTTTTTTTTCTTATTCCTTTCTACAGTTCTCTACTAGTTGTAACATTTTCAAATATAGACTATACACATGTATTATACCTGACTTAAGTTCAATATCCTTTTTTTGTCGTTATTGTTGTTGTTGTCACTATTATTATAAGTATTTTCTCTGTGTGTATGGAAGAAGGTGATTTTCAATTTAATCTTTTCTCAAGTTCTATCATTTATTTTTTATTTAATCTGTTTGTAGAGTATGTCTTCGGCATCTACTTATGTATTTTTTCGATTTCTTCTTTTTTTTCTCTTTATATATGTATGTTCATGTATTAATTCATCTTGATTGCAAATTGTATGCAGATAAGTTTTTCTTAGATAGCTATTTTATTTTAACTGGCTTTAAGTATTACATATATACGAGTATGTATATTTATTTGTTGTATGGATAGATTTTTAAAGTTTTCAGCACTTTTAAGTTTTCACATTTTATGGGTGGCTTTGCCTACATTTACATTTTTATGTATTTTATTTTTCTTCTAAACGATAATCTCGCATATATAATTTGTTATTTGAAATTACACTGTATGTATGTACATATGTACATACATATTCTGCTGTACAAACATAAATACAGCTCGATAAATACATGGTGATAATATCTGATATGTAATGGCGTGTGCCTAGAACTGTATGCAGTATGCTATAGATTTCAACAAGACAAACTTAACAGCAATTATTTAAAATTTCCAAACCAGCATTTGTTATTTGAATCTATGAAAATAAGTGAAAGCAGCAAAGTTTCTAAAATATTGTTGTTAGTTGTATCGAACCTTTTCAATGTTTTGTTGTTTGTTTAGGGGGAGGTATGAAACAGAGCACTCATACAAAAACACTGTACATTGTACTCGACTCTAAGCCCCCGTCTAGTCAAACTTCTTCGTCGCTTTCAGGTAACGAAGGGGTTCCATTCGACATTCAGGCTCAATTTGTTCGGGTCTGATGACATCAGTGCCGAAAATGCGCATTCTAATAGAGGAGAAGGCCTGATAACGGATAATATTGAATGGCTAACGGATAATATTGCTCCTTACCGTCTTTCTCTGTTTTACAATTTTTTTGTTTTTCTTGTGGAGATCAATAGCATGTACTGCTGTAGTCTACGTAATTACAGATCACCCTGTATACTTATGTATTGTATATATATGTATATGTACCAGAAATATGCAGTATGGATAGATAGAAAACTAAAGTACCAGCAGTTAGTGTTGAAAGAAAAATTTATTTTAAAAATCGTATTGAGAAATTGAATACAGATGTTCGATACAAGGACAATGATGTTCCTTGAAGTTATACAAAAACAAAAATGCAATTTTCCTTGTTTTCTTTTATCAACAAATAAAGATAGTATACTCGTATAAGTAGTATTATATATTTTGTTCTTTAAACATTTTATTTTTCTCTCTTTTTGAATTGAGTAAAGGATTCAAAAGGCACAAAAAATAGCATTGAGAAAGTTTACACATTTGAATAATTCATGATTGTGAAATTTTCAATTGAATGGAATATCATATCATCTAATAAACTAATATTTCTGTTATCCGATACAAAATTTACGAGTACCTACGGTAGTTGAAAAATTTTCTCAAAATAAAATGTTTAGTAGGAAATAGCAAATTTAAATTTTTATTCATATATCCTTAGGGTATCATTGCTATGTATTGCTAATTTTATATGTGTACATCTCACATACATACACACATATACATACCCTCTTTTAGTACCATTATGCAAATTTAATTGAATGCAATTGAAAATTTTGGAATTTGTTTTTTTTTTCCTTCAAAAACCAGAGAAGATATCAGAATCAAGTTTTCAGATAAATTTTTATTTTCTCCTTGGAATTATATTAAGAGTAGAGATTAGTTTATGTCATTCTTCTGTATACTTGCCAACAATAAATCGAATTTTTCAAATTCAATTTAAAAAAAAATAAATCAGAATTCTTTATAGACATCTTTAGACAAATCTATATAGACAGATATACGCATGTGGTAAATGTGTACGTCTACGTGTATCAAAATTTCGAAGCAATATTCAATATATATGTATATGTATAAGAATTCGTTAAGAAGAGGATTGTAATTTCAAAGAAAATAAAATTTTTTTAACGTTTTGGAAATACTGAAGTAAAAATTTATTTGTATTGCGAAATAATTAAGTATAAAAAAAAAACTCTTTATAAATCATACGAAACAAAGTAAGACACGCCTTCACTGATACTTATAGTGTCCTTTTTTAAATGATGCTGTAATTAATTGATTAAAATATGTTTACAATAACGGATTTAATGGAATTAATGAAATGATTTATTGATTTCGTAGAAAGTTATAACTATAATATTAGAAAGCGTAAAGGAAATACATACATACATACGAAATCCTTATAAATATAAATGTTTATGTTTTGTTTTGAAATTTCATTTTTGTACAGAATAAATATTGTTCAATGCTGTATATATGCACAAATAAGCCATGCTTACACGCACATTGTATTTAGAAAACAAAAGAAGGAAAATCCTAATTTTGATTTTCTTCAGAAAGAAACTCTTTATTAGCATTCACATAATATCCTGCATGTATTTAGAAAATTTTCAACTTTCTCATACATACATATTTATGTATATGAACTCATAATATGCATTCACAATTGTTATAAAGACATAAGTATTATAAATAAGGCAAAAGTTTCAAACTTGTTAATTACTCATAGCTCATAGTTAATTTGATGAACTTTAAATCAGTACACATACTATTCATATATACAAAAGGATATTTTATTTTCTGTTACATTTATAAAAGATTTGTTTAGTTTTCTTTATTTATTCATTCAAAATAAAATATAAACTAAAAATAATCTTGTGAAAGTTTCATAAATAGATAAATAGATTCTGAATTATTTATACATGTGATGTCTGTATGTTTCGTACATATTTCTAAGTATATCTATAGTATATATATTTTGTTGAAAGGATAAGAGTTAGAATTAATAAAATATATAGGAGTCAATATAGGGGTATTCATCTAGTTTTGTATAACCAAAGACTATAAACTATCTTGTATACATCATAAAAATATGATAAACTTTGTATTTCGTTATTAAATATTGAGGGTATTCATTTCAAATGGTAAACGTATGTATGTAATTGCAAAAGTGTAATTTTACGATCTCATAAGTCAAAATGACGTGAAAGCACCTCGTAAAACGAAGATCTAAATTAGGTTTATTCATGATTGTTGAAAATGAAAAATATACACATATGTATTTATATACGATGAAATTCGAAATATGAAAATTGATGACATTACCCCTTGTAGTGATTTATATACACGAATATAATGTGGGTTCTACGTACATTTATGTAATCAAACAGGAATTTGGGATAGTTGTCAATTGAATTCTCTATTAATATTAATTTTATTATGTACATATACCTATAATATACTTAAAAACTTTTAATGTATTACATATGTATGTATGTGTGTATATTATATACTCAATATGAGTTTTACAACATTACGTGCTTCCTTTCATGTGAAAAGAAAAATTAAAAATAGTCTTTTAATAAAATTATTCATGATTTTCTACATACATAAGTTTACTCTACTACCTACACAGAATTAAATTTTATCAATTTTAAGGTGAGTTAGTTTTGTTAGTAGAAACTTATGCTACAGAATCTTTTGAAAATATTTTAAAACTTAACATTATATTTTAGAATTTTAGATTATAGTTTTTTAAAAGAAGCCAGAAACTACAAACCTTTAATTTTAATATACATATAGTATGTAATTGCGATAGCTCCTTTAGAAATATTTTTAAATGTATTCAAATAAAACAAAATCATTTTTTATGCTCGATTTGCACGAATCGAATATGAGTATGTATAGGTAAAAAAGAAAATTACTATATAAGTAGCACATTCTATACATATCATCATAAATACATTCATTATTAATACAAAATATGTTTGTTCTTTTCTCTATAGAGAAAAACTTTAATACTGTATACGGTATGATATGATATAAAGGTATAAAGTTTATTGAAAACAATATGGACGATATGATGTAAATGATTGAATATGTGCAAATGACCGGAAAAGGAAAACAACGATTGGAATAAATGGATTACTTTATTTACTCTTATAATATTACACAATACATACTATATTTACTATGTAAGATGAAAATATATGTATGTAGCTTCATTTTGTTTTGTTATTGTTACATTTATCGTCATACTTTTTTTTTGTTGTTGTTTTTCTTCAATGTTCCTAAAAAAAGGATTTTTCACTTAATTTTATTTTTGTTTTTTACATCTCTTATACATACATACATACATCCTACACATAAAAAAGTAGCATAGAAGAAAAAATATTTCAAACCCTTATCATATCTCATTCTTCCTTTGTTGTTGTTGTTATACCTTTTTTTATACATACATATTTTTGAAAATATAAAAAGAGAAAAAATTTATTATTAACTTTTGACGAAAAAAAATTGTTTTTTTTTTTCAATTTCAATTTCTTACTTTTGTATTATAATTTTTACATTCTTCAACGAAAAAAAAAACTAAATATTCATTATTATTTATTTACTGTAATAAAATACAGGTTCTTGAAAACGAGAGAAAAACGGAAGTTAAACATAATATATCAACATAGTAATAAAAAGTATAACAAATCCTGAAACAAAAACGACATTAAAAATTAAAATTATGAATATAAAATTATATGTACCTTGTCATAGAGGTTCCCAATGTCATATACAATAATTGTATTAGTAGTACCTTTTCTCTGTTTACTTTTTCTTATCATTTTTGTTATTTTTCTTTTGAAACTTAAGTTAAATTTGAAAAACAAAAGTCGTATTTTTTTTTGTTTTGATGAATTGGAATTGACGTGACATAACCATACTTTATATTGTTTAAATTTATTACATTTTAAGTTAATATACGAATGCATATACTAGTGTTATATTTTCAAATATCCCTTTTTTAATTAGGTATAATTTAAAAAAATTTTAAATTAATATGTACACATTAATGTGTATTGTGAATAAAATCAAAATCACTATATCATTTATTTAAAGTATTTCATATTCCTCAAAAATATGACAGATAATAAGGATTGGATATGACAGATGATAAGGATAATAAGGCGATGCGTTGTTGTCTGCCTTTATTAAGAAAAAGCGGTTAAAATGGCTGGGCCATCTGTTAAGAATGGAGGACAGGAGAATGCCAAGAGTAATATTTCAGAAGAAAATAGAAAGACAAAGACCTCGAAAATTGACACAGGACAGGAGAGTGTGGACGCAAACTCTAGGGGAGGTCAGGGACTGGAAGAGTCTGTGGAGCAGATGATGATGATGATAAATAAATTCTAATGGTATGGTATTATCATCATTAATAGCGCTACAGACAGATCTAGGTGAGCCATAGCTTTCACCGAAGTGATTTCTAGACTTATGCATGTTTATTACTGTCATGATTGCACATGCAGTTTAACATGTATTGCGAGTCACTGAGTTGCTGGAGTTGCTGGAACCTTACCTATCATCAGTGTGCTACCAAAATCTCCAATAAATACTAAATTTTGTCAAAAGTATATTCAAGGGTTAAGGATTCAAGGAAAAACAAAACAATATTCAATACCATCAATTATAGAGCTGTCCAAAATGATATTAAGAGCTAAAAGTGTTCAATTGATACTGAAAGACATACGTATATATTTATCTCTGCATTAGTTTTCAATCAGCATAATTTATTAGATTCGAGATTAGTTATGTCAATTATCAATATACTGGTACACACAAGTATTTCATACTGTCACTGTGTAACAATTTATAAGTTTGTACATAATTTAATAGTAATTTAGGCTCACATTTTTGTACACTTTAAAATTTAAAAATGTGTGCTTATTATACAAAAACTCATTTTTTTCAAAAATTTCCCGTATAAAATATTTATAATTTTACATATAAATATATCTACATACTGAAATTGAATTGAATTACATGAACATGACAAAGTTGTACGAGTAATTCAGAATAAATTAAATTTTCATTTTATATCAATAAAAAAGAAAATAAATCATTTTTGTGAACGTTTCGATATGAGTTCATGTACTTACATGGTATTATGTATTATTCTATGCCTGTACGTACATATACATACTTATGTTAGTAAAAATTCTAAAAATAAAAGTCAAGGTCTAAGGTGGTCTAATATTGTGTAATATTGGTAATATATAGGAAGTTTTATCTCCATATAACATATAACAACGAAGGGCAGAATATTATACAATAAGGTAATAAGCTTTAAAAGTATATAAAAGTGCGTAATTATTGTTTTTTTTTTTTATGAGAGAAAAATATTAAAAAATTTAAAAATTTTCAAATGATTTCAGAATTTCCAATCATAGATGTGAAAAACAATGTTAAATATTGTGAACGTAAATATTTGTTTATTTAAATTGTGTTTATTCTTTGTTCTTGTTTAGAAAAGCTTATACATTTTTAAAATTTTCATTATGAAATTCATAATTATTTATTCGATATTTATTTTTCTCTGCATATATACTTACTTGCAGAAATTTTAAGAAATGAATGAAAGATAAAATTTTATTGAAATTTAAAAATTAATCTTTATTTTTAAGGATATTTTACTATTTTATTAGAATTTTAATTAAAAACTTTTCATTTAATAAAATAAAATTGTATAAATATTTAAATAAACAATATTCTAGAGAGTAAGGATTATGTGGTAAATAAGTGAGAAATTTGATAATAATCAGTTTGTAATGAAATATTAAACTTTTCGTACTATATCACATTCACAATAATTAAAATGTTTATAAGATTATGGATAAAAGCATTTCTTTTTTTATTTTCAACAGAATCCCAAAACAATATTTGAATTTATGTCGCCTTTAATTTTTGTAATAAATAATTCATAAATTTGAAAAAGGAAACAAATATCTAGTACATATTTGATAAATTTAGTTAAACTGATGCATACTGAAGTGAATATATGCCCACATATGCCCATGAGGATAAAATGAAGGAGCTGACGTACCAGCTAGGAAAAATAATAAGTTGGTTTTCTACGACCTTACGACCCTAAATTAGTTACTGGGCTACCGTTACCGACACCGACAACTATAGTTTGACAGCATTTTCATGTGATTACCTTTAATAGACATGAAAAAGCTTTCGATTTATTTTTAGTTGATCAAAGTGATGCTTTTTTCAGAGCACTTTTCTAGCTTTGATTTCCTCATATCCTTGAACATAATGCTGAGGTAATCGCTTCGCTATCTAAAGACCCAACTATAACGACATAGACTATGACATATGTCGTGCTACGAACATAGCTAAATCAAAGACAGTTAAACATGGTTAAAAATTGACAAAGTGTAAAAAATGTCAAATTGTCAACATGACATATGTAACATAAGCACATAACCTCATTTTTGTGAAATTTGTATTCTTTGTTGTTTAGAATGTTATTTATGTCATTGTAGTTAACCAATTGTTACGTTTTAACATTCTTTATTTTTTTTTTCATGTTTTCTATGTTTGCTATGTCGTTATAGTTGGGCCTTAAAAGTTATGAAATATGTGTAGTTTTGACTAGACGGTGGTTTCGAATATAGTACTAATGGACAACAATCAAAATCAAAAAATCCAAAACATCAAAAAATTTTAAAAAACCAAAATTTCAAAAAATCCGATTTCAATTTTTTTTAGTTTTCACTGTAAATTAAATATAAATGAATTATTCAGAAATTAAATTTTTAGAATCCATTTCATCTGTAATTCTGTTTCAGAGAAGTACTCAAGCGAAATGTTTTAATGATGAATTTTTATCCCGAATATTTGTTTGTATTTTTTTAAAGAACTTTACAAAATTATGTAACCCTTATTTATACTGATTGGAGAATTTGATAGAACGAAATAAGTGATCTTATTCTAATACAAAATTCGATTTTTAGATTGTCTATTTAAAAAAAAAAAACAAATTAAAATAAATGTGATGAAATAAGAAAAATTCAAATTATACAAACGTTATACAATTACATGTTATACTACTACTCTATTACAGTACACAAATTATGTATTTTATAGTCATAAAAAATAGTCAAAATAATAAAATTTTCATATGCAAAAAGTTAAATTAAAAAAAAAATGATTTATTATTTAACTCATTCTTTCCATATTAAAATATTATTTCCCTTTCAATTTTCTTTTTATACATTATACATAATATTTATGGACTCTTATGTACTACTGTACATAATACACAAGACGTGGATAATAAAAAAAAGGAATTGTAAAACTGCAATATATACTCTAGCATGAAGTTTTATGTAGAGTATTTAACAGCAGGAAAAAGTTTTAATTAAATGTTTGAGTATTATGTGTTATGCTCGTATACTATATCATTATTATACTGTATGAATATGTACTACCAGGCTAACAGTACAATCAGGATATTATGTAACGAGTAACGTACATATATGTATGCCAGTGGCGGAGCCAGTAGTTTTTCCTTGGGTGTTCAGATTTTTTAATAAATATACAGATTCATTACACAAACAATAATAATTAAAACAAACTACCCTTAAAAATTTTTGGTCCAAAATGGCGGGTTTTACGAAATCCGTTATTTATCCAGATCAGGATCTTTGACTCAGATCAGGATTAGTTGATATACCATTTCTTCTTCTAGAACTTCCTGTTCTACTTGTCACAGTTTATTTCACTTTGATTGGATTAGCGGTTTTCGAGATATAAGGACTTAAAGTCAAAATTTCGTGTTTTTTAAAAATCACTTTTTCAACTTCTTTTGATTACGGTATAACTTCTAAACTTGAAGGATGACATAAATATTGTATTCATTCATTTGAAAGGTTTTTTTTGTCCTCTTTCCAATGATATTATATTTATGGATAGAAACTGCATAGATAAAATATAAATGCACAAATATACAAAAAATTGCGAAAAAATCCACATAATTTCATGCATTTTCATACATATTTGAGTAATTATTTCAAAGCTTACTATTTTTCGTAGTATTATTTACCTTTTACTAAATATGTATGTACGTAAAAAATTCAGTGAAATTCAATTTTATTTACTATTTACAAAAATATACAAAAAATTCAGTTTAATATTAAATTTAGCTTTTGTTTACCCTTCTACTAATATTTATATAAGTTAAGTAGTAAAATTAAGTTTCATTTACCTTTTACAAAATTTTATATAAAAAATTCAGAAAAAAATTACTAACTTTTTTCTAAAAAATTATTTTGTATGAAAAATGTGTATTTTTTCGCATTTTTTTTTGTATATTTGTGCATTTATTTTTGATTCCTATAGAATCGATCCCATATGTCTGGCTGGGTATACATGATCAACATAATGGAAATGTGAACCAACAACATAACATGCATGCATTTTGTAAAATGTACAAATTGTATTTGTATATTGTATTCTGTATTCTGTATAATTAATTGTAATTGTACTGCTGTACATTTACATAATTTCTTATAAGTTTATAAGAAAAAGAAATTTAAAAGAGAAGAGTATAAAAGAGATCAATATATGGAGTTCCACCAACTTACATTACAAATTACAATACAATATACAATTACAATTCAAACAAGATGTTTCATTTTTCATAATAAATGATTATATTCTTCTCTCTTAAATTTCTTATCTTATATAAAGAGAAGATATCTTATAATTTAAAGAGAAGAGGAATTTCTTATAAGTTTATTAGAAAAAGAAATTTAAAAGAAAAGAATATAAATCAATGTATGGAGTATCAAGTCAAGATGTTTCATAAATGTTCATTTCAAAATGTGAACACTTAAACAACTTCAACTTGATAATATAAATTCAAAGTTTTGTGCCGATTTTTGTGCAGATTGATATACATATTATAGAAAAACGAACTTTAATATGTTTGTTTTAAAATGTGAACACTTAAACAACCTCAACTTGATAATATATGATAAATTGAAGTTTTTGGTCGGTTCATATCTAAATGTGAACGCGGCTTATATATAGAAAAACGAAATTTAAAAGAGAAGAAAATAAATCAATATATGGAGTATCAAAATTTTTCATATGTTCATTTCAAAATGTGAACACTTAAACAACTTCAACTTGATAATATAAATTCAAAGTTTTCTGTCGCTTCATATATAAAAATGTGAATCAGATTGATATATAGAAAAACGAATTTTAATATTTTGTTCATTTCAAAATGTGAACACTTAAACAACCTCAACTTGATAATATAAATTGAAGTTTTCTGCCGTGTGAACTTTATATGTGAACTTTAGTGAAGTAATGTATAGAAAAACGAATTTTTTATTGTTTTCTTTCTCTTTTACGATAAAAATTTGTTTTTGAATTAGTTACAAAATTTTATGATCATGTTCATATAATTTTAGGGTGTTCACTGAACACCCTGAACACTACCACCCTCCGCCGATGATGTATGCACATAAAAATACTCGTACATTCAAACGAAGATAGTGCGTTAAACTTTTTCATGGAGCGATCATAATTTTCTTCTGTCCTTTCGTTTTCTATATTTTATTATTGTGAAAGAAATTACACGGAAATGGAACGGAATATTACACATTCATATGTATGTGCCTACATTAAAATGATAAAATCTTTCCATTTATCGTTTTTTCCTTAAAAAAATATATAAATTATTAAAGTACAGTACTATTATACATTTATTACATAAAAGTATACCAACTACACCATTGTATTATTATTATGATACTACCCATTCACTACTTAAGTACATAAGTTCACAGGATGTCTCATAAATAATGGCTCAGAAGGAAATACATACATACTTGCAGAATCCTGGTTAAAACTATAAATTTTTGTATAATTTAAGAACAACTCGATTAAGTTTTGTTCAGAATTTGTGGTGCATCCTGCATGCATGTATGTGTATTTTATACTTGCTATAGATGCTCACATATATTTTCAAACATTCAAATTTATGAATAATGCTACACTCATCAAAATGAAAGCATACATACTTTACTTATATATGTAATATGTTGAGCAATTCGCCTATTTCGTAATTTTTGTATATTTCAAATATATATTATCTGAAAATGCTCGAAAGGTTAAAATTTATGTTAAATATACGATCATAGTACATAGTACACACTAATATAAACATACAACTTACAAGAATTGCATTTCTAGTTGATTTGAATAGATAGGCAAAAGTGTACCTAGCGTCAAAAAACAATTTCTACGAGTTTTCGTTCTACTAAAAAAAATATTCATAATTGTATTTTTCCTATAATTATCTGAAAAACAAGAAAATTCTATATTTTATTTGTAAATACGATACCGAAGGTAGCAATACATATAATTCCTTACCAGAATGTGTTCGGTTCTGACATCAATCTTTGTAATGAAAGTAAAAATTTTTATCTAATGAAAGTTTCGTAAAATTAAAAAATATTTTCAAAAAATTCAAGATGCAAAGACATGTTAAGATAATTTTGTTCCAGGAAAACAAAAAATTGTAGCTTATAAAAAGAAGAAGACTTATTAAAATTTTAGATAGTAAGCAAAGAATATAAAGCCAAAGCCAATTGGCTTTATATTCTTTGCAGTAAGTCGTATAAATAAAATGACTTGTAACTTTTCTTTGTCGTCGGATGTACTTAGAAGTTATATGTAAGTATGTATATTGTCAAAACTAAAAATATAAATAAAATTGAAATTATCAGTCCTTGTTCCCATCTCCTTTTCACTTAGACAAATAATAGATGCTTTCGATTTGGCAATTTCAAGTACTTTCGAGTAGATAAGGTAAATGTCTGTGCTAAACCATCTACTGGCAGCTACTCATGAAAATTTTTTCAAGTAGCTGGAAGTACTTAGATGCAAGTAGTTACGAATTATTTTTGTGTCGTTCGTTATAACAATTTATCCTAGACACATTTTAGTACTCGCAAGTACTTGAAATTGCCAAATCGAAAGCACCTAATGTGCACTACAGCTGTAGATGCAGCTGATACCTGATACCTGAATCTGATATTATTATCTGCTGTTTGCAGTAAGATTTTATTTCTAAAGTGTTTCACATTATATTCGTATATATACATACATACATACATACAGTGTACATAAATACGAGCAAAAATACTCGTCCGTGAATCACTGTTTGCTTATTTTGATCTGTATATAAACATATAAATGTTTATTTGTTTGCTATTTAAATGTTTCTTTTAATTTGCATTTGCATATCATCCTTTTATGATTTTTGCATAATATAATATGCAATTCATATTCGTATGCATGTATGTATATTTTATGATTGAAATAATCTATATAACAGATACTTTTATTTATTTGTTGAAAAATACTCGAATCTCGCATATAAATGAATCGTTTATTTTTAATAGACAGACACCATAACAGAAAGTATATTTAAGTGTAGAGAGGAAAATATTTAATATAAACAAACAAACAAGTACACAAACATGGTATGTACATATATTTATAATATTTGTACGTATATATACGAGGTTATTGAGAAAGGATCAAATACATAAACATGTTAGTGTGTTTGTACACGCACTTTTATTACTTGGACAAAAAAAAATAATAATACGAAATACACAGAGGATTATAAAAACATTTTAATTTAATTTCAAGGATTTCTCATGTATGGTTAGTTGACTTATTTAAAAAATATGCATTTAAATTTTCAAAATAATTAATATCTGAATTTTCATTATACATATTTCAAAGAGTTTTTATTCTTATTTTATTTATTTTCATTATTTTCATTTTGAAAATGATGTTCAAATTCAAACATTAATAATATTGAGTAACACAAGAAATTTTTTTTTTCTATTAAAATCAATCCATTGCTCAACTGTTTTCAATTGAAGTAAGTATTCAGTTAGTAAAATATATTTAAGAGAATTTATTAAAAATTCCGTGTAATGTGTTATATATACCTATACGTTATGTAATTCAATATTTATCACGTGTAAGAGAAACCATACTACACCATGAACTTTATTGTTTTAAACTTAATCATTTATTTTTTCAGAATATTCAAGGTATATAGTAAGTAGCAAAGACTGTTATACACATCACGATAATCCTCAATATTAAATGAGATTTTTCTTGTTGAAATATTCACCATACGACGGCTCCCTCTACCCATAATCCATACACCTTATACAAAATATAAATTAACAGTACACATAATTTACTAACATATTCACATATGATTTTTCTTTTAATTTGAAATATGATACTTTAATCAATGTTTCTCTATTATGTGATGAATTTCTATACAAACTGTTTAGATCACATTGCGCGACTTCCGAGATAATGTAAACAGTATATATGTATATTTTAATATTTACATACAAACATATTACACAAAACAAGTAGTATATAAATTTATATTGTACATACATTAAAATGTCCCAGTAAGTACATACATAATATGAATAAATTTTTACCTTCATATGTACATATATGAAACGTGACATTGTTTCTAAAAATCTAAAGATTCTCTTTACAACGATATATATTAACCACATTAAATCGATTTCAATTTTAATCTATAAATCAGAATCTTGGAAATCCAACAGGCGTAATAATGAAAAATACGATACGAGTATATGTACGATTTTGTTGATTGTGTATATGTATAGTATTGTTGCAGGAAATTTGCTCGTCATTTGAAATGTAAGAAGACTGATCTTATATTTAATGTTGTGTTACAAAATAAATTACATACGAGTATGTGCAATTAATTTTTTCGATATCTAGATTGTTAACATTGTATTTTTTATTCCACTACAATGAAAATATATAAAAAGACGGTATTTCTATATATCGAAGAACATGTATAGTATAGTCAAAGTTGCTATACATAATAGTAAAATGTAACGAACAATGTAGATAGGTATAGATGCTCATCATATAAATACTCTTAATCGTAACGTAATGTAATACACTAAGAGCTAACTATAAACAGATATATGGATATGTAAGCACTCAAATATTTTGTCGGAACAAAATACTCATCATGTTCATTATAAAAAAAAAATCATCATCATCATCATCATAATAATCATCAATAATTCTAAAATGCATCTGAACTAGAAAAATGCTCTATTAACTTTGGATTATGATCAATACATGATCTGAAATTAAATCAGGTAATAATGAGAGTGAATTTGTGGTACACATGAAAATTTATTGTACTGACAACTAATCTACGCACGCTACAAAATTGTATCTTTTTTTCACCTGAATATAAACAGATGTCATATATATACATACATAAATGTATACTCGTCGTGTATATATGTAAAAAAATAAAAGAATAAAAAAATTGAAACACTGCCCAGCATGCGAGATGTGATGTAAGGTTATTGTACGTAATGTATTATATTTTAATGTTTTCATGTATTGAATTTAATCAAACAGCAACAATCGTTTAAGGTTTTTGTACATTTTCTCAAGTACACACAGTACCTATATATATTCATTGAATTATTTTCAATGTCATCATAAATATAAAATAAAAATATACCACGGCGTTTGTTCACAATAATTATTACTTCTTACAGTATATACGAGATAGGAGTAAATCTATTATATACGAGGGTAAATCTTATAACAACAGAACAGTACGAATATGTATCCGTTTGTATAACACAAAAAAAAAAGAAATATAAAGAAAAAAACGATTATAGAAAGGATGCACCAATGCATATTTAAAATGAGAATCGTGCAGACGCAGAGGATTAATGAAACACAAAATACGATGAGCATATACGAGTATATTAATAAATAAATAAATAAATAAAAATCGAAAACTAACAAATAAGTGACATTTTGATAGATTATGACAACAATTAGTACACGAGAAAATTTTTTAATTTGTATTCTTACTGGTAGGTGCATATATGGTACATGGTACATACGTATTTATACATAACGATATTATATGTAGTTATAGGTGGTTATAGTTGGTAATGGTAATATACCGATATACAAGCTATAACATCTCATCTTACTGTATGCCACGCCAAAAGGATGGGTGGGTTGTAGAGCGGTCAAAAGGGAGGCATGCTTACCTATCCTTCCCTTGATAAATAAAAAAAATAAGTCTTATACGTTTTACTACGTTCCATTGGTTCCATGTATATAATTTTTTACATGTGTAACTTTATAACAATTTAACATGACAATTATGTGGTTTTCTTTAAATTAAAAGTACACAAGTTTACTATGTGCGGTACTATACAGTAATACAGTACATATACGTATACATCCACATAGATTTATCTTCTCGTGAAATAGTTAGTTTTGTGTCGAATTGTGTGATTGTGATTGTATCATTTGTATTGAATTATTTATTATTTCACAATGAAAAATGAATTGAAGTTGAAGGGCGAATAATGAGAACTGAGAACGCATGAATTTGTTTTTGAATTTATTTTCAATTGGATTTTTAGATATTTTCTGGCTCTGTCTTAACTTTTATGTACTTTTATGTTTTATCAGGTTTAACACGTTTTTTTTTTTTTTTTTGTTCATCAGCAAATATTCACTCAAATAAAAGATCAATAAAATTCTTTTATTTCTGCTGGTTTACACAAATATTTAAACATTTCATAGTAATCGAATGATACAATGTTTTTGTGTTTATGTACAATAATTACACATTCTTCTCATCTATAAATATTTTTCTATTCTATTTATTTTCTTGTTTTTTAGTAGTACTTTACTCGTAAATAGAGTATAGAAACATTGATATACTTAATTCATACGAGTACATACATGGATATACTACATTAACTTATATTGTCTTTGATGTATTTTAACTTGTTTTTTATTCTTCAGGTATGCGATATATTGATTACATATTCGTGATCAAAATCATTATTATTATTATGGTTTTCAATGACAGAATATCATATTGTTTATAATGAAAATTATTTAGAATGTTGTTGATTCATTTGTGGTTCATTAATTATTGAATAATATCATTTGAAGAATTGAAAAATTAATTTTATTTTATTTTCATTTTTTTTTTTGTTCTCTCAAATTTTTATTTAATCATAATTGGTCGAATAGGACACGAATAAGAAATGTGAACATAAAAAAAAATTTTAAAATCACAAGATTATAACTTTTCATTACAAAGTTTGTTTAAAATTTTTTTTTATTTTTAATTTTTTCTTTTTGTTTTGTTTTGTAGAACTCAACTTATTAAAGAAGAAAAGTTTTATACTTTTTAATACAACTTTTCATAAATTTTTACACCCCAAAAAAAGAAAAAGAAATTTCAAATTTTTTTCTCTTAATGCATTTATACATACAGCGTTTTTCTTTATATACTTTATGTACAGTTTCATTAAATCTTTTTTATCTTCGTAAATATAACTATAAAGTACATAATATATCCACAGATAAAAAGTTTTAATTCTTTAAGTTTCTTTTTTACTTTTAGATTAGAAAAAAAAAATCGAAAGAAAAAATACACAAAACTTAAATTTTTTTCATTGTTGATCAAAGATTTTTTAAGGATTTAAAAATTAAAAATAAATTTAAATTTAAAATTAAAAAATATAAAAAGAAATTCTTTTTTCTGTCATTTTATTTTGTTGTAATTACGAAAATTGGATCATCAATAATTAGTGTTTGTTGCTGGTTGGTTTAAAAGTTTTTGTTTTTCCTTAAAATTGATTGGAATTCGTTATATAATTAAATATTTATGTTTATTAATGAATGAAAATGTTCCTTCATAAAATTTCAGAACTGAAATACATGAAATAAATTGGATATTTTCAGTAATTCAGATCTTTTCAGGTTTTCCATTCCAGTTAACTCTAACTATTTTGTCATCGAGTGAAAAAAAAATATGTAAATTTAGTCCAAAAGATACTAAAATCTTGTTTTCCTGAATACTCTTATTTTTTGGATCTAACTTAGATCTGAATTTCAGAAAGCGTCCTGTTTTTTTTTATTAAGAAATAAGGTTCACTGGATTGTGGTGTTGGACTGTTATACACTTGACGTTCTGAGTTCAAACCGCGGCCAGCACGCTATTCTCACCCAAGTCGAACATCAACTCCAATCAATCAGCAATGCAAAAACACCAGTAACTGATTATCGATGATAAACCGGATGATGTATCTGACTTAATTGGTGCCGTTTACAGAATAATCCCATCTCCGAAGGAGGAGATGGAACAATGAGGGAAATGATAAAGGAGGTGCCCCTAATCATTACCCAGGAACAAAATTTTTGATTAGAAATTCTGATGTTAAAAATTCAAAGATTAAAACAACATTTCATAGTAAAATTCAGATCAAATACTAAATAAATTACAGTTTATAGTCGATGGTTTCCATCATCTAGCACTTTACATTCCCGATAGATTTTTTTGAACATTAGAAAATGATTTTTACAACTATTAACAAAGCCAATAGATAAGTAAAATAAGGAAAATTGTCACATTGAACATAATAAATATTGGATCATGATGTGTGTTCTTCTCAAAAAGCATCTCTGTTGTACTTTAATTATTGCTAAAATCATAGAATTATTCTTCAATAGAATCTCCATATTTAAGTATATTGTTGTAACAAAAAGACTGGAAAATAAAAGCAAAATTATATAAATTTTCAATCTATTATTACAAAAAAAAAATTTACTTTCAACTCTATATGTGTACACAACTATTTAGATATGTTTAGATAGGTACCCAAAATTATCATTGATTATCATTTATTTCAGATTCAGAATTAAGATGAATATTCAATTATTTAATTTATATAACCTGTCACTTTCTATTTTTACACAAAAAACACAAATTATATCTGTATAGAATTTTTTCCATAATGTTACATATGTATCTACTAAGCATGCATAGTTTATATTATAAATAAATGTGTTATCTTGAGTGTGTTCTATTTTTCAGTTGAATCTATTCTTATTCTTCTACGAGTGAAGTATTAACACTCTTTAAAAGATATCGATCGAATACTAAAATCCTATATAATCAAATTGAGTATAGGTATACTTATCAAACAAACACCACTTTTCCATTTACATTTCTTATCAATTTACAAACATATCAAATTTATTTAGTATACATATTCTTGTACTTGTAAGATATATTATGTACTATGTACTATGTAGTATGTAGTATGAAGAATTTAATTATATGTATTATATTCTCGTCCGTATGTGTAGTTTGAATTAAATTTTGATTTGAATAAAAAAATGAAGCCAAGACAAGAAATAAAGGTAGAAAATTTTATTATATATTTTCTTTTTCGTTTTTTTATTTCTATTTTTAGATAACAATGTTATTCATAGATAAAATAATGATACATTTCTTGGGCATGATGGATGTACAAATAATAACTGATAACACACATTAAATACATACATATTAATATCCCGTAGGCCCGCAGTGGTAGTCACTTAATAATAGTAATAGTAGACTCTGTTACTTCCATGTGAGTTTTTATATGTAAATATAATCAAATCAATCCTATACATATATGAACGATTATACATTTCAATAAATAATAGGTATCTTTAAATTTTTTGTTTTTTTAAATTCAATTTATGTGCAAGCATGATATTAAATATTCAAATATTCAAAACTCCTTAGATCTTAGCACAAAAAAAAATAAAAATAAAAAAAACACGTGATAGTATTGTGCACTTATAAAATAAAATAAAAGGATACTGTATATTTTTTATTTTTCAATTTTTTCTTCATACTCTATATCATATTAATGAATGAATGAAACGATTAACATACATATATAGAACATAGAATCAGAATACAACAAACTTTTTTCGTCTATAGTAGTAGTACAAAAACCTCTTTAAGAACAAACATACATAAAAAAAAGGAACACCCATTTCCTGTGTACATAAATATACTTTAAGGACTCATATAAGGCGAGTATTTATGATATCATGATATCTACATATAAGCGAAATACCAGTGACTAATAAAAATGTACCTTGAAGGTAAAAAAAGGTTATTTTAAAAGAAATAATAACAGAAAAAGTACTTGATTTTTTTTGATTTTTTTCGATCATAATCGTGCAAAATATTTTTTTTATTATGTATTCGTTTTCAGTGCGTTTATTTTTTGTTGCTGTTTTCATTTATTTCATATTCACGATATTACTTTGCATAATTTCAAGAATAATTCAGTTTAAACATTTTTTTTTGTTTGTTTGTAAAAAAAAAAAGTAATGTGAAGAAAAGGAAGGAAGGAAATAATCAATCTAACAAGAATACAACAACAACAATAACAACAAACAAATAATTCTTCTTGTACTCTATCAAGAATATGTATATACTAAGTAAGTATAATGTACAGGAACACTCAAATCCTTTTATTCTAATTTCAATAGTTAAATAATTTATTTGATTTTCATTCATTGGTACAAAAATTTTTCTACTTATATGTGTATATAAAAGTATGTACCTACAATAATGTACGAGGATATTCACT
The DNA here is from genome assembly GCA_951394055.1 of Villa cingulata. Lineage (NCBI taxonomy): Eukaryota > Metazoa > Arthropoda > Insecta > Diptera > Bombyliidae > Villa > Villa cingulata. The sequence goes on along the minus strand of OX596018.1, from coordinate 59,036,417 downwards.
TTAAATTGAAAAATATTTAAATTACCGAACAACCGAACAATCATAAATAAGAAGGAAAAATTTTATGTTTCATTTTTTAAAGTATAATTTTGATCTGAATTGCATATCATCATCGTTATTATCCTGAATCAAGTTTACGTTTTCTTTTTAAATTTTTTTTTCTTTCTGGCTCTAATAGTTTTTGTATGAAGGTTAGTTGCTTTTGCTTTTTTTGAAAAACTCCCTAAGGATATTGTCTTTGAGGTGTTGTATTTATCATCGAACACGATCTACGTTCTTGTATCATCTTAATCGTACAAAATGTAAAAGAAAAAATTATTACTATAAATTGAATTTACCTTAGTGCGTTATTTAACTATACTACGATATTACTACGATAGCAACAAAGCCCTATATGTGATTGTGATTCTGTAATGAATTGTTTTTCTGTTCTTGTTTTGAATATTTTTCTTGCATGATTTTTTATTTATTAATTTAATAACTCTTTAAATCTCGTTGATTTTCAATTTAAAAATCTTATGTTTTTTTTTTTTTTTCAATTGAAAACAAGTTTCTGTATTTTCTGTTATTTATCCACTATTCTACTAGTAAATTGTTTAATGAAATGCAAATCGCCTGTCAAATTATATTGAGCTTGAAAAATTGATCCTCTTCTGTGGTACAAGAATGTTGGTTTGGTATACTCGTACACTCGTATCTCGCATTATCATTTTCCAAAACTTGCTTGCGGTATTTATTCGTCATACAGTAGTTAGAATGTATTGTATGTAGATGCATACGTACGCAATGATTGCGTGCGTGCTCATCCAAAATTACATGATACTGATGAATGATGTTATATTCTTAATATGTCTGTTGTTGATACATGTTTCATTTATTTATTTTTTTTTTTTTTCGTAATAAATGAGCAATTTTAATTCCAGATTCAAACACAATATGTACATTTGTTGTCTAATTTAAAATATTAAATAATGATTTATGATAATGATCATAATTATATATAAGATGCGAAAAGGGGAAAGAATTTAAAAATTTTTCAAAATGACCAATAATCATGATGTTGATACCTGGAGATAAAGATGAAAAATTACCATCTAAATATGTAACCGTATATTAATATGTTCAAAATTGTAATAAAATTCATTTTAGTGTTGCAGATACTATTACATTATGTATACTTAATATACACTCGTCCATTTATATTAGAACGCTTGGTATATGATATACATATAAGAAAAAATTGAATATATTTTCATCAAACATGAGGGTATGTCTCTTGAAATATTTAGATTAGATTCTTGGATTTTATCAGACAACATAATGTAACTTGTTACAACTACCAATAACCACAATAGATTTATCTGGATGCTATCACATACTATTTATATAGTGTTAAATATTTCATTCACAATCTTTCAATTTTTATCAATCTAATGAATCTATTTAATTGCTGTTGTTTTTTAATAAAGATTCTTGGAATTCTTGGAAACAGAAATAAATTCGAAAAAACAAATGATAAATTTAGGTCATTCGATGGTTCAACCGTAGAGGTCTGGTTTATTGATTGCAGTATGAAAAACAATAATTTTCATTGCTTTATCATCTAACTTTATCATTGCTTTTTCACTTAACTTTCATCTCTCCATAAAATTCGCTCAACTTTGAATGGGTATCAGCTCGCCAGAAAAGAAGAGCCTAAAAATACTAATCCAAGTCTATAATACTTGTCAATACATTACTTTTTCATATAAATTTTCACAAAAAAAATATATGAAAACAGTGTAGAATAAAATTAAATGAAAAGTAAGACAATGGGTAAACTATTTTTTATACAAAAATTCATCAAACCATATCTATATTAATTACTTACAAACATACATACGAATATTATATTATTTATACATTTCTATAGGCATGTATGTATGTCCGTAATGTATACAATAAATTGTTAAATGGAACTACGAATTAAAGTAACTTCTTGAATGCTTGAATATGCGAATTACTTTACAATATTGAACGTGTAATTTTGAACATACCACAAACGTACGTACTATATGTGTGTATGCACTTTTTCTTCTAGTTTAAAATGTCTGTCTATTTCTCAACGTGAATTATTACTACACTACATAATAAACATATACTCATATGCAGGCGTTATTATATACTCTACGAGTAGTCGTTTACTGGTATAAGTTGTAATAGTTGAAATGCAGTGATTTAGTTATAAATCATATTTTCACTATACACCATATTATATTGTATACTCACTCATACTACAATTGTATAATATTACACCATAAACAACAGTGCTAATATAGTAATAAATATTTAGCAAAAAAAAAAAAATACATTTATTTCAATTTTCATTAGGTAGTAGGTGAAATTTCGCGCAATTTTTATTCTGCAGTTTAAAATTACGTAATAGAAAAAGTCAATGAATACTTACATGCATACATGTGTACATAAATCCATTTGTAATATACATTCTTTGTACATTTTTTTTTATTATTAAAAATATTAAGGGCATTCACTTAACACAATAAAAAGCATCTAAACCGAATAAATAAATCGTACATCGTACCTACTCGTTTTACCCGGTTTAGATGCCTTTTACTACGTCAAGTTAATATACAATTTATTTTTATATTATAATATTATACGATAGAACGATAGTTATTTACTCATAAATTTAATTAAGTACATATCAATATTTTTGTTTTACTATGTTTGAATTTAGATAAAATCACAAATATACAAAACTAAAAATTTATAGAATTTTTAGTATACAGTATGTACTGTTAGATACAAATGCAAATCAATGAAGAAAAAAATAAATATCTAATCGAGATCGAGGAAAGTTTAGATAAAAGAGCGCAAGATTTAACATTTAACGATAGCTATTCATTTTTGATAAAAATTATTATACGATCTGCGCAATCAAGAATCGTATAAAAGCAGCGAACAGATGCTATCATATGAATAAGAAGTTTCTTAAATCCAAAGCTCCTTTTCAAACACATCAAAATAAATATCTATCTAACTATCTCGATGGTACTACAGCCCATTGAGCCTTGGTCTCCTCTAATATGTCTCTCCATTCATCTCTCTTTTGCGCTGCTACTTTCCAATAGGATTATACGGGAGATGTTACCATGATGAATAAGACATAAGACGAATTGATAGGCGACAAAATAATTGGGAGATTTATCAAAGCTCAGAGAATAAGACGGCTAGCACATGTTTTGAGAATAGACAGTAATCGAATAGAGCAAAAATATTTGACGCAACTATTAAAGGTACAAGATACAAGAAGAAAAGGCAGACTTAAGCGCAGATGGTTAGATGACGTAGCAAAAGACTTAAGAAAAATGAAACTCAACTACTGTAAAACAATTTGAGTTGAGGCTCACACCTACAATTTTACGAAGATTACGAATCACCGAGTTACGATACGACATCTACGTTACTAGATTGTCGGTAAGCAAAATTGTACAGTATTTCAAAGCTACCTTTTCCTAGAAAATGAGTACTTTTTCAAAATTGATTGCATTTTGGGGGGTGATAGTAATGAAATCAAGTTATGAAAATTATTATTATTATTTTTTTAGCTTGATGTGTTTAGGGTCTCGGCTGACCTCTACCAAATCCGTAGTCTATCACTTTACTCTACCCACTGAGCTACTGAATTTCCAAAGTCTTTCATTGAAACAACAAAAAAAAAACACTACTCAGATTATTTTTTTTAACTCATTCATTATGTCATTTTCATTTAAATACATCATCATGTGTACTATATGTACATATGTATATCCACATAGGTGTACATATTATCATTTATCGAGTTATAATAAACTTCTACAATTCAAAACATAAAATATTATTCATAATAATTTTCATAGTTTATCCTATACATGAATAGCAATTTTTCTTTTGTTTATACACATATGTACGTACACATAATATGTAAGTATATGCATTATAGTGGTTAATATCAATTTATATTTTTATACAAAATAAACATAAACATATATAGACGTACAAATAAATTATTATATTTGTGTTTATCCATAAAATTTAATCATATGTATATACATATACATAACTTTACATATTTTATTTAACTACGCTAAGATTTTTCAAATTACATACATATAGTTTTTTTTAGTTTTTTTTTTCTTTTTATAGATACATAATTTTATTTGAATTTTTTTTTTTTTATACACTCATATGTACGCTCACACATCACACTTAATGATTTTTTTAGTTTGACTTTAATTAAAATTTGATGCACTTATAGAGATACATATGTATTTGAATAGTTGCTACTTTTTTTCTAATAAAAAACTACTTATCCACCCACCTGTTTCATTTATTAACTTCACGTTTTTGATGATCCATAATATATTCGGTAGTGACGGTAGTACTATACAAAATCAAGCCAATTATAAAAAAAATAAAAAAAATAATAAATTGTTTTTTCTTTTATTTTATTTTTTAAAAAAAAAAGATACACAAATATTTGATAAATATTTTTTTATAACTATACCTACTTAGATACAAAATACACACTCGTTTAGGAACATTTTAATATACTCACTCGTACGTACATATATATTTTTCATTAAAAAACAAAATAACTATAAGAAGTATTAAACATAATATAATAATAATAAATGAAGGTGTGTTATCGGTATTGTATTATTAAAATACATACCTATAGTACAGACATATGTAGGTATTTATAATATGGCTATGCACCATGTACTCGTAACTATAATTTTTTTTAAAGTTTCTTTTATGTACATGAACTTTGATTTTTCATTAAATTTTATTTAAAAAAAAACCACACACACACACACAAAAGAATAAATGAATTTTTGATTATAAAATGTGAATAAGATATACATACATCTACATATATATTCTTCACTATAAAACCATAAAACTATATGTAGTACATATGAACATGATACAGGTATTATATGTATGTAAGTATTTATTATATGTACATTGTAATACGAGCACGAGTCTAAAAACAAACAAAATACAGTGAGCGCAATTTGGATAGGCGTAATCATATTTTTGTGAATAAAAAAAGGGGCATACAATAAAAAAAAAAATTAATTAAAAAACAATATTATTAAGATATTCCTTTTTTTCTTTTGTAACACGATTTAAATTCAAAGCATTTTGTCTAAATTTTTTGAAAACCAGGTGCGCAATTTTTATGTAGACGCACTTTTATCATTATTGCCTTCTTGTTTTTTTGAGACATTTATTTGTCAAAATTTCTTAATTTATGCATGCCGTTTTCACATACACTGCGACATGTCATAAACGATATATCGCAAAAATTCTTCAAAATACGTACGAGTATTTTAATGGAACTTTTTCATAAGTGTCACAAAAATTTTCGATTTGTCGCATTTAAAAATACTTTACTTATATGTACATATTATATTTTGAAGAAATTGTAACATGTCGCAGTATGTGAAAACGGCAATTAATTTTCTACTATTCGAGGAAAATATACTTTTTCCAAGTAGAATCCAACATTGTTCCAATCAAAAACAACATCGTTTCAAACAAAAACAGCATTTTTCAAATCAAAATCAACATCGCTTCAATCAAACTCAATGAAGACGTGTTGATTTTGATTTGAAACGATGTTGTTTTTAATTGGAACAATGTTGAATTCCACTGTGAAAAAGTATAAAAGAAGAGTAATAAAATCAGTTAATACGACACGATGGTAAAGCAAAACTTTTATCTCTAGAACAAGGAGCACAAATTATTTTTGTTTTTTTTAGAAATAGGATTTTTCATTAAATTTCTAACTAAGTTTTCTAACCCAGAAAATGTTTGGTTTGGTTTGGTTTAGTTATAAGAAACCAATAATAAAATTAAAGTATGTACGTCTATCAAAATTTCGCTCACTGTGTATCTATTGTATTTATATCCATACAAAAGAAACTTTTATACGATTATAATATGCACATATGTATATACATACTTTTCAAGATCAACCTTCATGCATGATATGTTTTAATATGATTGATTCGAATGCATCAAAACTCTGTTTTGGTATGAAATTATAGATTTAATTTATTTCTACAAACAACAAAAGTTTATAAATTAAATAAATATAAAAAATGATCTATGTACTATGTACAAATAAATATAAAAAATTTATAATTAAATTGCAAATTTAATTTTCATTTTTCAATATTGCAGATTGTAATGTTTTGAAAAAAAAATTCATGTGTATACTTGTAGCTTGTACAGTTTTGTGAGTTTTGATTAAAACGAAAGTTCAATAAATCTTTTATAATTTTTGTTTGATTGTTTTAAAATATTTTTCAAACTTTATATTGTGGCACGTATAAGTATAATACAATAATAAAAGTAATATATACTCGTATTATATGTATGTACTTACATATGTACGAACGAATTATCACTGATTAATATTGCAAAACTATACACACATATATGTATATGTATATATTTTTTTTTTTTAATTAAAAATCTCTCATTAAATTATTATTTATTATTATAGTTGTAAAAATGAATTTGCTACTAATTAAAAGTGTATATACCTTTAGAATGTAATTTTTATAATTTTTTTTTTTTGTATGTGCATTCACCTTTTTTATACATATATCATTTCTAATATTTTTCTAATAAAGAAATAAAAGTAAATTTTTCTTAATTTTAAACGTATACAATAAAAATTGTTAATTAAAATTTTAAATGAAAAAAGAAAAAATTTAAAAAAATTCTGCATGAAAAAAACCAAATTATGTATAGGTATTAAATTTAAAACAAACTATTCGAAATTACTATTGAATTGAAATCAAAATGATGTAGGTATAGTCATTGCATTATTTCTATGTCGTATTTCGTTAGGGTTTTAAAGTGATGATATATAGATAGAAAATTGATACCAATCTGAAATTTGTAAACGAAAAGTTACATATTTAAAAATCATAATATGCATTCAGTACATGTACTCATATACACTACACACATGAATATTCATTTAAATATCTAATTTTAGAATTAATTTAGCTGCCAGCAACGTACACACAAAATGTAAAATTGTAAAATGCAAAAATGAATAATCCTGTTCATGTACATACATAAATATCCTACAGTCAATATTCTTGTGAAGAGATTATTTCAAAGAATTGGATTGATTTTCATTGAAATTCTGATTTGAAAATTTGCATTCGAGGGCATTAGAATCAAAAAAACAAAAAAAAAATCATGGCTACATAACTATACAAGCTGCAAAATATAATAGCACACAGAATAACCTTCGAAATTACATCTTATTCTGCGTATTATTGTATGGTAAAAATATTATATAAGTAAAGATTTTTGTACAATAGATGCAATCATGTTCAAATAAAACAATATTAAGCCAAAAGAATAGTTAACTAAAATCAAAGTCTATTGAAAATACGTATGTATGTATATACTTTGTGATATTTCCTATTCACTTACATGTAGATTACATATGTAGTAAGTTAACATATCACAGTATGTGTGTACAGTATGTTATGTGCATACATTTTATGCATGTGTGAATTGTTTCTAACAAAAAATGAAGTATATAATTAGTTTTATCACGGTCTTAGGGCAATAAAGATTAAGAAAAATGAGACAAAAAATGTATACGTCCACACGTCCCAGCATAAATGTATACGAGTACATGTCTTTTTCTTATTATATTTTTTTTTTTAATTTCTAATTTAATATTATTTATTTATTTATTAAAGGAGAGAGGTCAGTAAACTGCCTTCCTCCTCTCTTCCAATTTATATACAAATATCTTTTTTCATTTATTTTGTTTAATTTAATTAGTTTCTATCTTATAATTTCATCTCAAACGTTGCAACTGTAAATTATTGTAAAAATATAAATCGATTGTAATTTATTATTTTACTAAATACAATTAGTGCTGTACTTTGAATTTTAAATTTTGAAATTTTTTATATTTATTTTTCACATTATTTTTCTACCAAACAATACTAGATTTTGGCACGTTTTGATTTTACAGTTGTAAATTAAAAATATCAAAATAATATAATTAAAATGTGACAGATCAAATCTGTCAAATCTATTTAATAATTTAATTTTCTATCTAGCCAATACTGTGCAGTGTAATAAATAAAAACTAGAAATATGTAATAATTTTTTATAAACGATAATGTTCGTATGTATAATATGTATATTATGCATATGTATACATTTTCTTTCTTTTACATGTATACATTTTATGTACAGTTGTTACAAAAATTATTTGTCCCTCTATTCCCCTTTTTGTTCTTCTTCCTGCTCTATTTTGTACAATTCCTTGATTCTTTTTGTTCAGAACTTAATATAGAATGGTATTTCTGTGAACTTTACATTTACACTTTTTAACTTTTATACTCACTAAACGCACTTAAAAATTAAATGAAATGAATTATTTTCATCTTAGTTACGGTATACTTTATTTATGAACAAATAATGTTTGTAAGCACTGTACATACATTATATAATATACGGTCATTTCATATAATATTATTTCAACGATGTTTTATTGAAATATCAATAAAAATAATAATTAAAATCGATAAAAAAAAAACAACTGGAATTATGTGCATACATACGTGAACGCATACATGATACATATAGAGAGTAAATAGAGGAGAAAAAAAAATGAAAGGAAACAAATCAAATAATAAAAGAATTCATTCATTTTTTTATATAAAATATAATTATTATACATTTCACTTTTTATGTTGTTTATTTGTTTTTATTTAATTCAAAAAAATTATATTGAAATATTTGAAAAATTTCACATAAAATTTTCCACAAAAACTTCCATAAAAATCCGTTCATCGTACACACAATATGACTGTACCGTGCCATACATACAAACGTTTATAGATTATAATGTCACATCTTAAAAAAGTAACGTATTTATAACGTTATTCAATTGCATATTCTATTTATGTATGTCATTGTGTCGCGTCATATTCAATTAAAATTATTAATTTCTATCGTCATGAGAAAATTTTAAAAAATATATATTAATTTACGTATTTGTATAATATAAATGTGGATTATTTCATTTTTTCTGTATGTATGTATATTGTTGGTGAGCATTTGATTTTATTATATTTCATTCCAATGACAAAAATAACGCGTATAACATTCCATTTAAGTACGTGAAAATTGTTCCTTTTTTATTTTAATTTTTATTACATTACATTGTTGAACAAAACATATTTAATAAATGTAATTTAATTTTACAAATTTAAGCATTTTTGAATTTTTATAAAAAAGAAAAACAAAATTCTCAATTTTGTATATTGCATAGTAAGTTTAGTACCTATATTAGATAATATGTATCCAAACCCAAAGCTACATACTTACATATAGCAAAGTTATTATTATGTTATGTTGTGATTTCAATCTTAAATTCAGTCTGTATTGTATTATTGTATTATATTTAGTACAGAGTACAGACACAACAAACAATACACAATATTTTTCTTTGGACATATAACGATAATGTATAATGTATAATCATATAAAACGTACTATGTACGTTACGTTGCACAATATCTACGTGTACGTATCGTGTCGTATCGTGAACAACACAATTTATTTTCGTTTTGGTCTACAATACAATATATCGTATCTTATTATGAAAATATTTTGTTCAAATTTCAGTTTTGTGAGATTTAAAATTTTATTTTGATTAATTATCATTATATAAATGTGTGTATTATTGTTCGTCTCTTATTTAACCCTGGAAAATTTATTACGAGATTGAAGCGTGTAATTTTATGTACTGTCAAACAGTATTAATTAATGTTATGAAAAAGAGTCTCATTAAAAACATAAAAAAAAAAAATTAAAACAATAAATTCAGTACAGTATGGTACAGATATGTAAATACTATATACATTTAAAAAATAATAAAGAAAATTATAAACCGGAAAATTCATTCAAAAAAAAAGTAAATAAATTTTGAGATGTTTTATTTGTTTATTCTTTAAAATTTCTGTGGCAGTATTTTTCTATTATTTTTTATTTTTTTTTAATGATTTCGATTAGATTGAGAGTTTCTTAGCACTCTAATTAAAATGAGTTTATCATTGAACTTATTTTGTTACGACGGTACAACGATTGTATATTCCCTCCAAGATTACTGTAAAAGTTATAGTCATTTTGGGGCAAGTCGTTTGTTTTTTGCAATATATGTCAAGCCGGTCAAGCAGAGCAAGATGAAAATTATTATTTAAAGGGTTTAAAAGGATGGGAACATCGTTAAGAAATGTGTGTAGATTTAAAATGATAAATCATGAAAAATAAAACAATAATTTATGCGAAAAAATATATGTTTCTGTGTTAGGCCAGAAACTTCACAGATGACCCTCGTGCATGCAATAAAGATGATGCACAAATACATACCATATACATTACATATCTTGTTTTGTGTGTTGTTATTTATGTTTTTCTATTCAAAATATTCAAATGTATGCTAATCATGAAAAACAATATTATTTCTAATGCAATTCACATACACATATGTACATATAATATATTGGTCGTATAAAAGTAGTAATAGACAAATAAATTGAATTGATAAAAATGAAAAACAAACCTTGAACTACATATACATAAAACGTATTTGCAGCACCTTTGTATTTAACTTGTCTTGTAGTTTGTAGAATTGTGTAATTAACTCACATATTGGAGTATGTATAAGAAGTATATATGTATGTACATACTTTTATCTTCTTTGATTTGTAGAATATCACTACTACATGCACGTAATATTAAGTGTCCATTTTTGGAAGAAAAAAAAAACCAATTAAAATAAATAAATAAGTAATTTAAAATATATAAAAACATTGAAAAATATAAGAAAATATTGTTGATGAAAAATATTGCTTATACAGCTTTTTGTTTTAGGGGGAGGTATGAACTTGAGCAATCAGACAAACGCTGTCCATTGTACTCGCGCTCATACAGTAGTGTAATACATAGTATGAAAACAAATGTTTTGCTCAAAATGTGATTTTCTTTCAAGTTCATTTTCATTTATCTACTCATTGAATTCCTTTTATTTCTCTTACATTTGGAAAGTAAATGATTCAAAAAGTCAAAAGGAATTATATAGGTAAAAATAAATCTTATATTACGAAAAAATACTGAATAATAAAATTTAAAAGATATTGATACCATTTACTGTACGAATCCTAAAAAATTTATAGAAAAACAACAATATGTGTTTTATATGTAGATTAGATATGTATGTGCTTATATCTTTTTGTATAGTGTGTAGAAGCAATTTTTCTTTTATGTTTCTTTTCAATTCATCGTAAAACAAATTATTTTTATTACGTAGTTACTATGACCATTTTATTATTTAAATGAACTCTCGCAATAAATTTGTGATAGATTATTTTCACAGTCAAATTCATCTAATTTGATTGTTCCAGGAATATTTTATATTATTTCTCCTAAAATATCTATCTATATAAAAATTATTTATTCGAATTTTCTTTTAATTCAAATATGTTTTAAGAATGTATAAATTCGATATTTTTACTTTTTTTTCAACGTATTTGCCAATTACAAACTTTTCTATATCAAAATTGTACACAATTGTATACAAATGTACATATATTTTTTTTTTTTAATAAATTCTTCTTCTTTCACAAACAAATTTTTATAACAGTTGCAATTCGATGTTGAGCTACTTGACTATACTCAAGGACTCCAATTTATTTTCCTGTGGAATGAGTTCCTTAGGTTGATGCATTTCTTTTGCACAAAGTGTAATAGAACTAAACAAGTAAATAATAAAATTCTTTATTAGCCATTAGAAACAAATTGCCTTTAGACTTTTATCTGCCTGGGACCAATAATAAGTCAAAGATAAAAAAGAGTTTTCCATTGAGCATTCATTACCTTATTAAATATCACCTCAAAGAAATAGCCAAAAACGAAGAAAGACTTTGCAGATTTTGCAAAATATAAACCATAAAAATATTCAAGAAATTATGAAAAATGCCTCTTGGAGATATCATCAACTATATATATATATAGAAGAAGTATCTCCCTATAGTTTTAAAGTATACTCGTAAAGCATGGAGTCTAAAGATCTGTTATATATAGTTCAAAATTTAAAAGCGCTTGCGTAGCCTGACTTCTCCCACATACTCTTGCATCACTCTTAATTATTGTTCCGACATTAGACAGTTCATTTAAATTGTAAAAATTATTTTGTTTCAAAAAGTAGAATAGAACAGATGTAAGTGATATGTGATATGTATACATACATACACAATGTTGTTCCTTAGAAACAGAAAATAACAAAATAACAAAATACGAAAATTATTTAACATAAAACTTTAAACTTTTTGAAAAAGTTTTGAAGGACTCAATTTTATTTTTTTTCATTATTTCGAATATAGTGTTAAATTGAAAACAAAAAATACATATATGATATAACAATGGTAATACAAAGTATATACTATATAATAACGAAAACTATACAAAATGTACATTTTTCATCAGCTTATTTTTACAAAATTTTCAAAAGTTTATAACAAAAAAATAAGAAAAAATAAAAATAACGTTAGTAGTAGATGGTACACCAGTACAGTAGTAGTTGGTGCGATGGTAGTACTTAGTACAATCATACGTATGCATGTTTATAAATATGGAACAGAGTACATACATAGATTCCACAATAATAAAACAATTTTCATTAAATTCAAGAAAAACATTTCACTACTATAATAATTTATTTTTAAAGTGCTTTTACATTTTGCTGTTGTTGTTATAAGTATTTTCTTTTTTTTTGTTTCTGTTTTGTGAATTTATATTTTAATATCATGTCAGAATTTTATAACACGATATGTTGTGTATACAATTTAATGAAAGTATGTTAGAAAACAAATATTTTTAAAATATTATATAATACTAAATTCTTTTGTTTATTATTTGGTCAAAAATTGCGTGAATATTTATACGTGTATATGGGTATGTAAGTACGTTCAAAATTCAAATTAAACTGAAATTTAATAAAAAAATAAATAAATATTAATTATTTATTTTTAGCCATGTAAATGTATGTACGTAGGAAATGTTCATATAACATCATAACAATGTTCGTATACATTTGTATCTATAGATAGACTAAGATTGGACAACCTTACCTTACATTATACTATAAACTATACTATTATTTACCCACATAACAATACAGCCTACAGCACAACTAATAACCTACAAAATTTTTATTAAAATTTTATCTTAGTAGTGTATCTTAAATCTTAGTATGTATGTAGTTATTGGATTGCCATATTTATGTTGTTATATGTACTCCAATGTACTCAAAAACAGATGTGTACGTAATTAAAAGAAAATATAATTGTACAATTTTTTATTTATTCGTGTTTCTCCTTCCTGTTTCTAATTACGATTAAAAATAAAATGATTTTCAAACTTAAAATTATAGTGAAGGGCCAATCAAATGAAATGAAATTAGTTTCACTTTTTCAACCATTAATAAAATTAGTTTGCTTGAAAAGAAAAACTTCCTTATATGTATTTACAATTATTTTTTATTATATGCAGAATCATAAAATGAGAAGGAATTTAGTTAAAAAAAAAGAAAAATATTTTGTAAAAGATCAGTATTTTTCTATACAGAAAAATTTTCATTTTAATTGAGTTGAAATATATAGTATACGTAATTTTTTTGTCATATATTATAAATCGTAATGGTGCTATATGAAAGATGCACACAAATATAATTGAAAAACCAAAGAGGTTATGCAAGTTGTGATAAAATTATTAATAACAATCACTCCCAAACATGAAGACTTTTGCTATGCGATGCCATTCAAAAAATTTCAATTTATTTTCAAATTAAAAAAAAAATAGGTCATTTTTCAATTACACTTTGTTGAGTTTGTTTTAAAATTCATTCTGTTCGTTTGATTTTCTTTTCAATTTGTAATTTAAATTGCTAATGACTAAAGTAACTTAATAAATTAATTATGACCAAAGAAATAATTTTGTTTGGCACAATGTTCATAAATATACATGTTGATCTATGTGATTGAAAAGTCTCGTCAATTTACGCGGAGCTCGTAATTCTGAGAACAAAGAAAAAAGTTACGAAGTCTCCTACGCTACGCTAATTTCACGAATTACGAGATTTATGAAATTTTAAATGAATACCCTCATTCTCGTTATTTTTTTTATTACAATAAAAAATTGTGAAAAGTGCTTATGCTTTGCCGCATTGGGTTATTATTGTTATTGAGAAATATAATTTTCTTATTTACATACGTACTACATAGTACAGTACAGTACATACATACATAAAACATACAAATAGGAACTAAAATAAAATAGTAAATTAAAATTAAATCGTTTTCTTTTTAGATTTATGTATGTCATTGAACTGTTTGTATTGTATCTTAAACTTTAGCTTTTACAATAAGTGTATACAAATAACACACAGATGATCTATCATTTAGATTTAGATAGTGATAGATATATATGATATTTTAATTTTTATTATATGTGTTTTGGTTTTACATAACAAAAATATTCATGTATGTACATATGTATGTATGTATTTTCTCTTTTGTTTGTTTTGTTTTTTCTTCTTTTTTTTTAAATTTCTTTTATCCGTTTGTTAAATCGAATTCTGTATCTACCTCATCTCATGTTGTATAATGTGTATTGTGTTTTATGTTCAATTTATATTCAATTTTTTGTTAAGCGAGTCTAACTATCTAAAACGTATTTTAACTTATTTCCATTATAATAGTACCAATACATGCATATAATGTACGATTAAAAATGACAATTTTTTGTATTCATCTTAATGGAAAAAAACTACGGAAAAAAAAAATTAAAACATGAAAGTATATCTTTAATTCCGTGATAAAATAACATTTCATTTTCTTTTAAGTTGTTGTTATAACTTTTTATGTTTTGTTTTATTTTTATTCTCCATTGCTTTAGACTAGACGTACATTTATACACTATGTTGTTGAAGTCATGTTCGTGTGCATCTTTTGTTGTCAAAATCGTATTGTATCTGAATTCTACTATGATCGATTTTTGACAAGATACAAGATATTCAGGCAATCATGAACCGAAATGATTTGTTTCTGTTCCTCATTAATATTCTTGAGCACATGTTTCTATTATGTATGGTACATAAATGTACGTATGTATGTACACGTAATGCGAAAAATCTCACTTTATTAAAATTATGAATTATGTTTTGAGTTTGATTGAAAAAAAATATTTCTTTCTTTCTTTCTTTTTTTTTGTGGTAGAAAAAATTTGTAAACAAAGAAGAATAAAATCAATTATAAAACAAATGAATTTTTATTTTGAATCAATTTTTTTTTTGTAATCCAAAGCACAAAAATAAAATTGTGTCACCTTGATATTATTACAATCGATACCAATCAAAAATACATACATATGTGTATAAATAAAAGAAAACAAAATAATAATAATAATAATAATAATAATAATAATAATAATAAGCTTTCGAACAGTATGGTTCCGAGACATACAGTGCTGTGCAAAATAAAAACACCCGTTCAAATTTATTTAGCTAAAGGTGAATGTGAAAATTTGAAAAGTGGGACCCTGTCTCAGTTTTGGATGAGATTTTGATTAGAAAGTAGTGAGTGGAAGTTATAGTAATTTGTTCATGATGGTAAAAATTGAGATTGGGATGTGTCTTGTGTAAGGTTAATATCTGAATTTCTGTGTTCCATTTAAACCTATATTGTAGCAACAACAGTAGGCCGGTGAGCAATTAAGTTATAAATAATCGGACTTTCGTTTGAGGGAGATTAGGAAAATCAGTTAGGGGATTGTTAGGCACATAATGTAATACAATAGAGAAGAAGAGAAAAAATAAAATTCAAATGGTTGGCTCTGTTTTACACAACACTGTTGGCGGTACATGTCAAATGTATACACAATAAACAAATAACGTATTTATATGAATACATTTATGATGATATGGGCATTTTTTTACTTGTACATAAGAATATTGATACTTATTATTTATAAACCAAAGAATAATAAATATTTACTGTTTTAATCACGCAATCAGAATTAATACCTGTTGTGTTAAACGCCAAATATCTGTATACGTATATAATAGGTGGATAGGTGCAATTTTGTGTACACATGAAAAAATATCTAGGTAACGACCAGTTAAAAATATTTTTATTAAATGATGATGATTTCAGCATATATAGTATATAATATATCGGATAGACATTTTTATTCTGACGTATTTTCATCGTTAAAAACTCGTGTAAAATGTAAAAGTAACAACGGGGCATTCTATTAATTTTAATTTGAATTTATGAAATTAGCTCATTACATTGATTAATTTATTTTGAATGATTGATTGATTATTTTTTCTTGATTGAAAAGACCACATTACATAAATAATATAGAATATGTGATGCGAAGATAATTTTGCTGTAAGACTACTATGTATAGTGAAAACGCAGAAAGTCATTTTATAGACATTATTATTACTACAACCTTTTTTTCATTTCATAAGAAAGATACAGACTTCCGTATTAACTCTTATAGTTTTTAACAAACAATAATAATGTGTATTGATATAAGTGATCATAAATAATTATGTACAATTTCTTGTGAAATCTATATGATCAATTTATGGATAATCGAAATACATTTATGTACATATTTACATTTTCACCTTACTACAAACACAATTTTTCTATACGTGAATTCTATAATTTTTGTGCTTAAAAATACTCTATTATTTGCAATTACAATGGAATGAATTGGAATTCATAGTGAAGTCATAAGTGGAGATAGTGACATACAAAAGGTAATACATACTATCGTATGTGATATATATGCATAGTAGTGTACTTGTGCACATTTTTAGGCACAAATATCATATCTCTTCGCATATTAATATTATATTGTAATCCAAATTTGTTATTTCCCCCAATGGAATTCATAATTAATTTTTATTTTGTATTTGTATGTGTTTTTAATTTACATTATTTTATATAAGTGTGCCTACTTATATATTTTTGTTTATACCACAACGTTGTTGGTATCATAACCATATAACCATAAGATTCCATTTCCATGTGTTTTCAAAAACAATTGCGAAAATGAAAATGCATAAAGTTTGAAAAAAAAATTAAAAAGAAAACGAAAATAAAAATTGAAATTGAAATGGCAATTCATTGGTGACAGGCAAAAAACAATAATTAAAAAAAAATGTTTTTTTGTTTTCAATGCATTCAAAATGTGAGACCAATGGCCTTTTCATTACGGTATTGTCACGTATTACACTACTTTGTATATACAAACACATATTCATATTTAAATGTACTTACACTGTGATAGGAATTTTTATGTACAGAACACAGAGCCCAGAGATACATACACTATATAAATTTGGACAAAATGTATACAGTACATGTACATACTCTATTAGCTATCTATTATGTGTATTTGTATATATATGCGCAGTAAGTATGTGTTTGTTTACGTACGAATGCGTATAAGCTTCATGTAAAACAAACATCAAAAACAATATATTTTCCATTGTTTTTCTTTTTTTTTATTTTCTTTTCACAAAAACAAAAAAGAAAGAAGAAAATTAGAATTAATTAAATTACCTCCACATGCAATTATCAAAAAAAAAAAAAAAAAAAAATACATAAATAAAAAAAATAAGTTATAACGAAGCAAAAGAAGGTGAAATTTTGAAAGAGGTTGAAATTCAAAAAAAAAAAAGAAACAAAAAAAAATTTCACTAATGTATTAGTCTGTACATATTAGTATTTTGTTCGCTGATTTCGCAGTTGGCCCTCTATGCAGCAAATATGTATGTATGTAGTCGTTTTTATTTATGCAAATAATAAATGAATATTATATATTTACCTATAATACCTATTGTATATATCTTTGAGTTCAGATGTATGTATGTATGCTAATTTACATTTATTATGTAGGTAGTACAGTACACGCAAGTACATAGGTATTTCAAATTTATACATTTACATATCTACCGAATATTAAATAAAATGTGCAGGATCTATAAATATACGTGAATTTACAGTTAGCCCACTTACACCGGTGATACATGTATGTATGTTGATTTTTTATTTTATTTTGATTTGTAATTAGCGCAGATAGGAAATATTATTTATACACACACTCATACATACTCGTATATATGTATACTCGTATGTACAAATATGTAGATATAAATATTTTCACAAAAAAAATTATGAAATATATAATAATTGTATTTTGTTTTGTTGAAAATGTAAATTGCAAAAATAATATCATGAAAGTGTTAGCAAAGTATAGTGAATTGTGAACGTATACTGTATGTATGTATACTTACATATATGTATATTTTTATGAATATATGTATAATTATAATTTGATATGTAGGTATAGTAATGAAAAATATGTGGTCTGCATGGCATAATATTTACAATACGACGATACTAAACATATACAGACAGACGTATGCATATGCTTATGTATTTATTCAAATTACGGGTATTTATATAGCACGTGTTTGTGTGATAAAAGTGTTAATAGGTGAACAAATGTATGTACATACATATACCTACTACTAATAATGTGAATAAGTCCATGACAAATAGAAGAACTAAAAAAAAAAATACTGAAGAACACTGAAACCCAAATCTACTGTCGCAACAAATTTATCATAAAACATAAATTATTCTTGTGATTTATGCACGTTGATATTAAATTATTTTTTATTAATATGCAATTTTTCAGTATACTTACTGTATTTATATTTAACCTTGTATTGACAGAATAATAAAACTTAATGGCTTAAATTTAAAATTTATTATTACATTATTTGAATCGTATCCGTATGTTACTATAGCATTAAATTGCTAACTGAATTTTGTTGATGACATATTGGAAGAAATTAATGATTATATTAACTTTTGTTTTTTGTTGTCATTAATTCAATATGAGATACCTATCTACATACATATGTATATATGCTTGAAATGTAACACTATCATGTAACACTTAAAAAGGTGTTGAATATTGACCAGTTCATATTTTTCTGAATTTCCTTTGAAAGAAACTTGGAAATTATGCACAAAAATACGCATACACGCATACATTTACTAAAATCTAAAATGCATATAGATACATAGATATAGACGTAGCTACATATGGTAGAATTTAATATGTGTGATAAATTCAAAAATAAAACACTTAAAATGTCAATCAATACCTTATTTAATTTCTCATTATTCATTTTTAATTCGAAAGTGGAAATTTAAATTAAGTCGAATATTTATGTGTATGTAAGTGAAATGAGGCTAAAATATGTTTTCCTTATATTCAATGTTCATTTCATCTAAGAAATAATAAATACTGCACGTTACTCTTATATATAATATGTAACCAATGTAATATTAATTTTTCGATCATTTTTAAATGAAAACAAATTTTTGATCAATCAGAAAATTCATTTTTATTGCAAGTCATTTTTTTTTTTCATTTTCAAACATTACTAATGTATATAAACATCGAATGATATTATATATACGTATATGCCTGTTTGAAATTTATTTTCTTCAAGTATTTACTTATTACGGATATGTTCTCCGGTTCTACACATTACTTCTTCAGTGTAAAGTGATAAAGAAAAATAAAATTTAATTGAATAACATGACAATATATCCATTATTGTGTACTACTCATACACAGTTTAAAGTTGAAAAAAAAAAAAGATAAACAAGCATTTCGTTTAAATTTTTAAATGTGTATACATGAATATGGAAAGAAAGAAATTGAAAAAATTAAAAAAAAAAAATGTTTTAACTGTAATCTTAATTTAAATTTGAAAATTTATCTTGTTAAATATTTTTCTTTGTATAGATAGGGTTTATGTTATACATACTCTTTTACACATAACATAACATAACACAATACACTCAAGTGATAATAATATCTTACACACACTATACTCGTATGTATGTATGTAGAAGCATTTCTTTGATTTTTTTTTTAACTTTCAATCTTATTTTTCACATTAATTGTATCTGTGATTATATGTACATCATTTATAAATTCATGTGTCGAGTATACTTTAAAAAAGAAAAACGAATACCTACGACGAGTGTATCTTTCAATGTGTAATACTCGTATGTGGTAATATTAATGTTAACGTATATATATTTGTACTCGCATTTACAACTGAAAATGGGTATGTATGTACATATACGCACGTTTAACACTTATTATAGCTACACATTCTACATTCTACATACATTATGTATATGTTAATGTCTATATATACAAGACAAAAATGAAAAATAAAAAAAAATTTTCTTTCCATTATGTATGTACAATCTAAAATAAATAATTGTATTCCATCGTTACACAGCATTATCAGATGACACATTTCTTCGTTCTGTCGTACAGTGATTAAAGGACCAAAATAATAATAATAAAATAACAGATTTATGTGTATTGTACGTGAATATATGTATCTCAAATAGCTGAACTGTTAAGAGTGTGAAGAATTAAATTCAAAAATGAGAAAAAAAAAGCAAAATTCATTCATTTAAATAAGAATAAAAAATGTCATTTCATTATTTTAAAATTGTTTACAGGGTACACAGGTCACACGTGCTTGAATTCTATCAACAAAATTATGCATATGTGTAATGAAGTACATACTTGGATACATAATATGATTGTAAAGCGTACATTATGTACATATGCATATTTAAAAATATTAATTTCAACATCTTTTAAAAGCACCTAATTTTACTGCATACGAGAAACGAGTATCTACATAAATGTACGTATCTAACATGTTTATCTGTCAACTATAATTATTCAATGAATGTAATTATAAAACTAATCGATATCGACAGTAACAAACTGTTTCTATTTTATACAGATATATAATATTGTGTGCATTTCTAGATCAACTATGCATATTTTGTAGCATTTTATGATAATTTTTTGTTATTAAACATTTTTTTTAATGCACATACATACATACATATATGTAGTATGATATGCACATTACAAAGCAGAGAAAAAAAAAACACTAATAAATTCTTATGGTCGTATACATATGTATGATATCAAACAGGCTGCGTTCTCTAACAAAATTTGCATCTAAATGCAAAATGACATTGAATAATCTTCGTTCAGTATTCGTGTGTTTTCGAATTAATTTCATTTAATTTCGCAACCCTTAATAATACATCTTCACTTTCACATGAGTGTATTTTTTGTTCTCGAAACTGTCATTCGTTAATTATCAAAGTTGTCATTTTATAAATTCTTCTTGATGTTGAGAACTTAATTATTTTAAAAATTAAAATTGTTTGTGAATACAAAAATTGAAAATAATCGTATACAAAGAAAAAATCTGATCTTAAGTTGCGTTGTATTTGTATATGGTTGTATGCTGTTGTTGTCAAAAATTGAATATCAGCTCAAAACTTTTTCATTCGGATACAAATTTTGTATGAGAACACAGCCTTAAACTTGAATCAAAATTAATGCAAATTAAGTATCATCATTTAGTCATCATTTTGCAAAATTCAAATTTACATTAGCTATATATCTGCAAACAAGTAAAATATTTTCTGATGTGTTGTGTTTGAATTGATCTGAATCGTATTATGTCATCATTTTTGTTTTTTTTTCCGTCATTTTAAAACTGGCACAGTATTGAATTGAATGAATGTAATAATAATAATTATAATTATTAATGTGAAGTTGTGAAGCTATATGAAACAAAATATCAGACAAGAAAAATTTTTGTTGTTCATTGCAAATGTAAACTAATCGTTTCATATAAGGTATTCTTACTTATTATTAAATTATACCATGTATGTACATACATATATTAGTATTTTAATTTTCCAATAAAATTTGCCTTTCACGAATTATATAGATTGTAAAAACATGTTATACATGTGCACATAAATATAAATTTATATGTATAGTTAACTAATTAAGTTTTTATTTTTCTCCTTTCATTTTTTTGTTATTCTGTTATTTTCATAATAAAATCAGTTTGACTACATAATGGATCAAATGCGTTTCAAAATATGCATTACAATACCGTTGTTATTATTATTATTATCATTATTAATCGCATTCCAATCTAATTGTATGATAATATATACATATGTATGTAATGTATATATGTGTACACATTCATGCGTTACATATTACATGAGTGTATACGTTACATACTTAATATACAGAATTAATTTTTACACATTTTCTCGTGAAGTGATCTTTGAAAATGCAAAATCAAAATAAAATAAAAAAAAAAAATTAAAAAAGTTATAGGTACATATATACATACACTGCCTGGATAAAAACTGATCGTTATAACTCTTATTTTAACTTCACATGAAACGAAGTGCATTCAAGCACGTGTCTTACAAATGCATCATCATAAGATTAAAGTGTTTTGCGTGTAGCTCATACATGCATACATACAAGTAAATAGATATATCTGATGTAGTACTCGTATATATTTATGAACTTTTGCTAACATATTTTATGTGTACAAGAATTTTCACCTGTCAGTATTTAGAGATTTTCTTTCACATCTTCAGTTATGTATATTTTGTTATAGGAATCTCATGATTTTCTTCTCTCACAAAAACAAATAAATGTGTGTAATTTCTAGAATAATGAACTATCATCGATAATACAAGTATTATGTACTCGTATATATATGCATTTATGTACATTACATTGTTTTGCCATCATCATTGTTATCATCATCATCAACATTATTGTGGAATCAAAATTGAATATTTTCGCTTTCATTAAAAATTTTACTCTGATTTATATACATATATGGTCTTACACCGACTGCATACAATTATAATTATGTAGATATTATGTGCATATAAACATTAAATAAACTTCAACTACAAATGAAGAGAAAAATTATTGTAAATTTGTGAAATTATTTATTATCAATATTAGTTGAATACATCACATCCAAATGAATTATATTCGAACTTGATAATATGTCATGTCATGTGCATGTAATTTTTTTTTTTTTTTTTTTTTGTATAATCCATGATAGGTGAGTAACAGATAATTACGGTATATTATGAGTATATTTTATCAATAAGTACATACGTAATTATTACGTATACTCGATTAAATAATTGACATATGTCTGTCTATATTCATGAAGAAAAGCGCATTTTAGTTTACATATTCACATTGCTATACATATATACATTTACGTTGAGAGTATTCATTCGAAATCTTGTAAGTTGTAAAAGTCTCATAATTAGTCGTATTTTTACGAGATTTCGTAACTTTTTCCTTTGTTTTGAAAATTATGAAGTCTGCGTAAATGAACGATACTTTTAATATATAAATTTTGTGTAAACCAAAGTTTGACGTTTCTAATATAACCTCCATTTTGTTGAGTGGTCCAACAAAACAACCAAAAATAATAAAGTTTGACGTTTAACAGATTGTCAACTTTTACTAGCTGAAATTTAAAAAATGAATTTTTGATTATACATATTTTGAGAAGATATATTGTTGAATTTGTATGGCGAAATAAGAATTTGTCAAGGATTATGTAAATTATAACTATGATTAGTGTTTTACGATGTGGTTTCACGTCATTTTGATTTACGAGGTCCTAAAATTTCGATTTGCGTAAGTTTACTATTTGAAATGAATGCCCCCTCATTGTATTGCACATTGCATGTATTACATGATGCTCTCACAATTTGCGTACTGTTACTTATATCATCAATTCTTAATGTTAGGCGTATATGTATGCATAATGAAAAATCATTTTCAGATAAGAAAGTTATATATAAATGATGTTAAACTTATGTATAGTAAGTATATAGTATTTATAATGCACGTAATGGATCTTTTTAAATTTGACACATTTCAATTTCATTATTTGATAGATATATTCTCATTATATTTGTTGCGTTAACAGAAGATAAAAAAATTTAAATGTAATTTATATCATTATATTAATATTCAAAACACACACAAAAAGAAAAGAAAAAAAATCTAAAAATTTGTATAAAGTTTAAATACCTATTTTTTTTTTTCATTTTATAATATGGTTGTGGGCAGTTAGTTACGTTCAATAATAAACAAAATGAATGAAGGTATTTCTAAAATTGTTTTGACAAGTAATTTCATATTATTTCTGCGATAAACAAACTCAAAAAAATACACTTCTTATACCATTTAAGTTTAAGGTGTGTGTAAATTTATTATAAAGAAGAAAAAATTTGGTTAAACTTTTTAAAGCCGATTATGTATACAATATACATTAATTTATGTTGAGATTGAAGTCATACAAAGTAATCCAAAATGTTTTTGTTTAAATTTTATTTCTTACAGAGTTTTACCGTTATACCATACCATGCAACTTAATCTTATCTTGTGGATAAAATTTTTATATAATCATTAACTAAAAAAAATTTTTCGACAAAAAGAAATTTTATCAAAAAGTAAACAAAAGTACATATATGTATTTAAAAATAATTTATAAAAAAATATATAGGCGCGTGGAAGTGCATTAACATTGCAATCGTTTAGTACATCATTCTTGATTAGATATTTTGATAAAAACCTCTTATGAAGAGAAATAGGGTGAGCTCATAAAGTAAACACTGCATTAACACTGCAGCAACATGTCCAATCAAGCGTTCAAAAAGTAATCATAACTCATAAGAACTAAAATAATCTGGTTCGTTTTTTCAACACATTAGTAACACTAACGTAACACGAACACAATAATTATTGCATCGTAACACAAAAATTGTAATGTTACAGTAACATTGAAGCAACATTTTTGCAACACTGCAAAGTCATGATTACTAAATGAACCCACCCATATATACATAAATCTTGTTCACAATAACTTTAAAGTAAAAAATAAAAAAAATAAAAATAAATAAATATAAAATATGATACATTAACATACCCATAATGATTAGACGTCGATATTAAATGTCTTCCAGATGGTCTCGATTTCACATTTTCTTCTTGTTCATTATCAGCTGCATCACTAGTGACAATCTGTTCTAACATTTGAATCTTCAACATTGTTCGATTTGTGTTTTGTTTTTTTTTTTTTTGTTTTATGTAAATTTTTTACTTTTCATATTTTTATCAATTATATATTATACACACAGAATGGATTATTCATAAATCAATATATGATTTATTTGAATTTCGTATCACAATTTTTCAATAAACATTTTTCACTTCAAATTACATTCATTACTCATGAAAATTAAAAAACAAAAAAAAAAACATACAAAACAATTTATAAAGAATTTTTTTTTTTTAATTTTTATCTTGTTTCACTCAAGTTTCATGCAAATTTACGTTTAATCTTATTTCCATTACATTTTCTTCTTGCTTTTATTCACGACCTTTTTTTATGTATTTTTTTTTTCCTCACAATTTTACTTTTCTTTAATATAAATAATTTTTTCACATTTTTCTTCTTTTTCAATTAGGTGCTAGACATTCTACACATTCTGTCCTGAAAAGAAAAACGTAGAACGAACAAACAAGATGAGCTCATATCTATACATTTATTCATAAGAAAGTCGATATTCAATAATCACATTAATCAAATAATAAATCCTTTTAGATATAAAATATCCATTGTTTTCTGTTATAACTGTTAGCTGTTATCTGTTCGTTAAAACTTTAAAGACTACTACCCCACCTTCACAATAATCAATTTTCATTTTGTAAACATTTCAATATTATTATATTTTACCGATACATCAACATCATCATAAAGGTATCTATGTAGGTGTATCTAGGTTACGCATACACGCATACATAAAGGTTCAAGTTATACGCAAAAATACAAGATTCTTGTTAGCATAAAGACTGGGTATTATATCACAAGATAAAAATTACATTTTATAAGATATACAGGCACAAGATATAGGGCATCATATATTATAGGGGATACATATCTGTACATATTACTAACGTATTACATAAAATATTTGTTTCTGTAGGTATAAAGGATGTAATTTTATATTTTGATTTAATGAAATTTTCAGATAACAAAAAGAAAATTAAAGTAGAAATTACTCGATTTAATGGAAAAAAAAAATGTAGGAAACAAATAATGAAAATAACAAGGCATAAAAATGTAAGAAGAGTTAATACAGATGTCCTTAGGAATGTTATCTAATACCTCTAATACTTTACTTCAATATTTCATGACAAAATTCAATGGATTTTGTTTAATTATAGAATTTACTTGCATGAAAACAAGAATCGGAATTTTTTTAATTTGTTCTGACAGGTTTCAATAAGGCAATTTTAAAATCGATGTAAATTTATGGTGTAAAATTCTCCTTTTAAAAAATATTTTATTCAGATTTTTTGTTTCTCATTTAGAATGAAATTTTTATATCAAAATTTTAGTAAATCTGTAGGCTCAGGCTTTCTTCTAAGTCATTGTATCTTCAAAATAAATTCTGTCGCATCGAAAATGAAAAAGAGTAATATTATTAACTCATACTTATGCATGTATACATATTTACGGTCTGTTCAAAAAGACACGACAGTCGGGTAAAACACAATAAATGCCAAGATACTAAAAATGTTACATGAGTCATGTTTAGCTTGCCTTTGTCTATTTCGTTGACCAAGATTTTTTTCATTTGCGTCCAAACTGTTAAATTAGTTAGATATTTACAAAATGACTTCTGTTTATAAAAAAAGGTTTGAAGTGATATTTGCATATATAAGTGTATTCACAGTGGAAAGAACGAAATGGAGCTAAGGTGTTGGACTGGCCATCACAGTCCCCGGATGCCAATCCCATATAGAAAACGTTTGGGCTTTAATGAAGCACAAACTTCGCGGGAAACAAATAAAGAGCATTCGTTACTTGGAAAGAACGTTATAAAGAAACTGTGGAACGACTTTTCCAATGGATATGCCAAATAAATGAGTGAAAGTTGTACCGGAATATGTCATCTCATAATTCAAAACAGAGTGGAGATTGGACTGTATACTAGTGCTAACGCGAAATAGGATTAAGATTATTCTTTCAATAAATGTTATTATGTGAGCTCAAAAACTTTTTGTTTTATTTTTATAAAAGTTTGTCTCTTTTTGAACAGACTGTATATAGTTAATCATCGCTAAATAATTTTATGAATCAAACGAAAGTTCTCATAAACGAGATATTATGGTATT
The DNA here is from genome assembly GCA_951394055.1 of Villa cingulata. Taxonomy (NCBI): domain Eukaryota; kingdom Metazoa; phylum Arthropoda; class Insecta; order Diptera; family Bombyliidae; genus Villa; species Villa cingulata. The sequence continues at coordinate 59,009,066 of OX596018.1, read as the reverse complement.
TACATATAACAAGATTTGTATTCTTCAACCATCGCGAAGCTATGATTATTATTTTTTTATGACTATTATAAAATCTGAAATTAATTGAAAACATTATAAAATCATATTCATATGTATATGTATGCAATTCATAATATATCATATACATACATAAAGTTAAGATGAAATAAAATTTATATATTTTGTGTATGGTATGTATGAGTATAGAGCAATGGATAACAATAACATATATGTGTACTAGACAAAAATACAATCGACGAGATTTATTTTTTTTTCTTTCTTGATTTCGTTATTTTCATGTTTGCTTCGCTCATAAGATAATCCAATTACATATTAATTTTCGCATAATTTTTATTTCATTTTATTTCACTTAATATTTTTTTTTGTATTGTTAGAAGTTGTAGTAGAATATGATGTCTTGAAGTCTGTCACATTGTTAGTTCTAGGAAATGCAAATTTATATTATGTCTCATTTTGCTGAGAAAATTCATCCTGTAACTTGATATACTTATTTGCACTGCTTGTATGTATATGTATGAATTGTATGAGTATGAGATTGTATGAGATTGTGTATGTATGTATATGATATAAGAAATCATATAATTTTCAAAAATAAACAAATTTCATATTGAAAGAGGAATAAACGAGAAATAAAATTTATATTATTATTATTATTGTGAATGAAAATTAAAAAAATGCGCCTAGTTATAGAATGAATAATTCTCAAAACCCATATATACAATATCTTGAAGGCATATAAATTGAAATACATGCATTTCATTTCTGCCATATTTTGAACTATATATGTATGTATACATAGTCTATGAAAAGACAGAAATAGAAATATTATACTACATTATGCTTAGTAAAAATGAAAATAAATAAATAACGAACAAAAGAAAATATTAAATTTTATCATACGAACAATATTTTATGTTATATTCAATTTTATATGAATATTTCTGTTTTTAGTGCAATATATGCATGTACATTATAAGCATTAAAAATGAAACTTATTATACGAGTAAGTAAGTATGTATATGTGTAGATATCCAAAAAATTTTCGTTTTTGGGTTTTTATTCTTTCAAAATTTTCTCTGTGTATCTGGATGAATTTTAATATAATTGTGACGGCAAATAATATAAATGCATATATAAAGTTATACATACATTTCTGTTGTACATATACGATTTCATTTTGTTCTGATTTTTGTATATGCATGTATGCACGTATACCAGGCAACAGGCCATGATGTATTATAATGTATATGAATGTATTTCTAATGATGATAATGGAAAAAACTGGTAGATAGATGGAAGAAAAGAAAAAAATAAATGAGAAACTAAAATGTGTCAAAAATAATGCATATAAAAATATTACATATCTGATGCATATAAACTGTATTTGGAAAATAAAAATGAAATAAAAATTATCTGAATGTGGAAAAATAAAATTTGTACTTTATCATTTTCTATATTTATTTTTTTTTTCTCTCTACATTTGCATAATATATACATTTTAATATAATGTTACTATTACAAACAAAATTACGTACATATGTGCAAATAAATAAAAAAAAAGAAAGAGAATAATAAAATTACGTGAAACATTATATACTATATATTCAAATACCCAAATGTGTATATCTACGTACTTATATGTGCATAAAAAATACATTATTTTATTTTTTAAATAAATATTTTCGAATGATGTTTTAGACTAAGATTCGTTCATAGATTACATTTTTTTTTAACACTGTTTACTTGCAAATATATAATTTATCAATAGGTATAGGAACAATCATGGTTTACGTCGAACTTTCGGTAATTGAGCTTTAGAGCAGTTTGAAGCCGATCCTGTTTTTGGGAAGAAAATAATCTTTTCGGATGAAGCCGAGGATATTATTTTCGGAATGTAATGTAATTGGTTGTTCTTCAAAATTCATTCATTGTTCTTCATTGCTTGTATTTATCATTTTAAAGTTCTGATGTGCTTATTGGTAAACCCCATACATATATTTTTTTACTAATACCATAGACTAGATTATTATTCTATATGTTAATACATTATGCACATTACACATATTAAGGTAACATACATACATGATTAATGAAAACTTTATATCATGGCAAAAATTTATATAAAGTAAAAGCATATATAATAAAAGTATAAACATTAATATGATTTGTGTATAATACTCGTACATAAGTATGTATTTTCATATGTTGATATTTCATATATTAATATATATGTACGTGCATATTGTGGAGCGGAGGTTAAAAGAAGAATTGGGGCTGCAAATACAGCTTATTTTGGTCTGCTGAAAGTTTTTAAATCGGACCATGTACAAGTAAGAACGAGACTAAGAGTGTACAAAACACTTGTACGTCCAATTTTGACGTATGGAACCGAGACGTGGACAATCTCAAATCAGACAGCAGAATGCCTGAACATATTTGAAAGAAAGGTCCTCAGACGCATTCTAGGTCCGATTCTAGAGGGGAAGCAATGGCGGTTAAGGTACAATAATGAATTGTACAACATATACAAAGATGTTGATGTAGCAACGATAGCCAGACTACATAGGTTACACTGGGCGGGTCATGTAGCCAGAATGAACGTTTCCCGAATCCCGAACAAAGTACTAAGGAGAGAGATACCAGCAGCAGGAAAGAGACTGCGAGGACGGCCTAGGAAGAGATTGGAAGATGGAGTTGATGAAGATGCGCGATTGCTACTAGAGATTGGTAATTGGAGGACAGCAGCGCTGAATCGACAGGACTAGAGGAGGAAACTTGATTCGGCCAGAGTCCGATTTGGACTGTAGTGCCAATTATTATTATTACGTGCATATTGTACATATGTATGTATTTTTAAAAATTTAAATAATAAATTTTGATTTGTATAAAATGCAAAATAAAATGAGATGGTGTGAATGTAATCGCTTATAATATATGTATACGAAAAGTATCACATAAAATAATATACATAATATACATATGTTTTATGTGATATTCAAAAAAAAATTTGATATGAAATTCATTCATTTATCATCTTTATCAAAATGATACCATTAAGCATAGATAAATAAATATACATCTATACAAACTTATAATATTCAAATATACATATGTATTTCATTTTTATACTTTATATAGAGTATAGCACGATTATATATTACACACTTTGTATTCGTACGAGTACATATATAGAACAGCATATCAGTTCAGTATGTGTGAATAAATTTTATGAAAATAATCTTGTAAATTATATAATAATATATGTACCATATATATTTTTTTTCTCTCATTTTATTCTCATCATCATCTCAAAATATGACAAAATTCTGTTCATTATAAGAATTCTAGAAAATTTATTGTAACTTTTTGAATGTCAGCAAAAATAAATTTTTTGAATTTGTAGATATTTTATTAAAAGTTTCATGTATAGTATAGTATAGTATATAGTATATATTGTAGTATGTATACAATTTACAATAAATTTTATGTATGACTCTGTGCTTCTTAATTTCTCATTTCATTTTTCTGTTTGTAATTTAATTTTCGAAATAATACATCATGTATGTGTTCACTTGTCTACATTATATGTATGTATACATACTTATACTCACATTAGTATTCATGTATTTGGGTATATGTACATTAATAAGTTTTTTGCAAAATCATGAACATGTAACACGAACATGAAAATGATTTCTACTCATTTATCAATTTTAATTTTAATTTTAATAGTAAATAATAAGTATCATGTTTATATTATGATTTATTAAAAATTAATGCAAACTGAAATTTATCCGGAAAATGGAAATGGACACGGATCCATCATAATAAAACCAATGATTTTGTACTATGGCATATGGTGTATCATGTAGTATATAAAAATACATATATCGCATTTGTGGAATGTTTTTAAAAAAAAAAAAATTGAATTTTAGATTTTCTTTTTTTTTTTTTTTTTTTTTGAATATTTTTATCGAATTTTTAATTAAGTAGTTGAGCTATGTTATAGAGCATTGAATTTTAATTTAATGTTTGAATATAAATTTGATGTTAGATGCATTTAAAATGGTTGAATAGTATATTTACTGTACTAATCATTTGAAAAATATATGAACTAAATATGTAACTTTTTAATTCAAATGCAGCCACTCATGAGTATCTATGAAAATTTTGAAATAATCACAAATACATATATGATATTTTTCAATCGCGTATATTAGTACACGTACACCTAAATTAATTTATGTAGGTTGACCGAAAAAAATTTCTTCTTTTAATAAAAACATCGTTAATGAAATTGTTGTTGTTAAAGTATTAGAGTTATAAACAGTATGTGGGTAGCTCTATACTAAATACAATTTCCTATTATCTATTGTGTTCATTTAAAATGTTCAAAAATCAAATTTGTGGCCGATTGATTGCAATCAAAAAAACATGAAAATTATACTCGTACAAACACATTGTAAACACACACACACACATTGTTAAGAAAATTGTAATTGAAAACAACAAAAAAATTTATTTTTAAATTTCAAAAATTATTACGTATGAATTTTATTAAATTTGTAAATTTAATGTTAAGTATATGTAAACATTTTCATTTTTATTTTGTCCTTAGAGACTGGGCATTTCAACTTTTATCTAAATTTAGATTCGAACTTATTTATATAATACGCAAAAATACAGACATATACATACATATACATACATATATGTAAATATTTTCACACATATAAATTTATTTTTCAATCAACATAAAAATTAGGTACTTATTTAATTATATTTATGTCTGTATTTCTTTCCAACGTCTTTATCTAATAACGAAAAATAAATTTAAAAATTTTGTTTATAAATTTTTGCAAAGTTTTTGTATTTTTTGTATTTTTTTTTTTTTTTTTTTTTTTTTTTTGAAAGTAAAGAGGATTAAATGTTTTTTCACATTTTATTTATTTGATAAAATATTATATGTATAGGTATATAATTTCCTGTTTTTCTTTTTCCGGCTATATGAAATATAAAAATGAATTTTTCATTCAATATAAATGTATACATAAATACAAATAATACTCGAATATAGAATGAGAATAAAAATAATATAATTTCGAATGCGTAATTTAACATTTAAATAATAATCTGAAAAAGGATATAAAATATAAAATGTTTGTATGTTTTCACACTTTACAAGTAAGTATATAATACTCCTATCTATACTCGTAAATTTATATAAAAAAAAAAACATAAAAATTTTATAAATTATGTGTGCAAACCATTACCGTGTATATTATGTACTATACATAAATACGAATATAAATATATATTATGTACATTGTACACGTATACTTGAACACGAACATTATATAAAATTTTTCTTTTATTTTTATTTAAATTATTATTATTTTTTGTTGTTGTTGTTTGTTCATGTTTTTCCAGGTCCATTATAAAATAAAATATATACGAGTGTATCTGCATAATAAAAAAATTTACCTTTTCAGCAAAAATTATTCTTTACAAACAAATAGTACAAATAATTCACTTTATTCATTATTTATGTACAAAAGTCTACAATACTTACTCGTATATAAAATACAATATATTAAATGGAACAAAAATATTTTTATTTTATTGAATTATAAATAATTTGTTATTGTTGAAAATTTGAATATATAATGTATGTATATATGTGTGTATTGTAAATTTATTCATATATATACATATACTCGTAGATATATTTTGTTTTGTGCATTAAGAAAAATAAGGAAAATATAAAAATTAAGTAGCACAATAAATTAAAAATTTTATTCGATGTAAACATATTATGTAAAATTTTGCATATCATCTGTAAATTTGTTTGTGTATAGCTAAGCTAAATGTATTTAATAATTTTGTATCTTTTTTCTGCATTCAAATAAAATAGATAAATAGATAAAGAGAAAGAGAGAGAGAGATAGAGAGAGAGATTTGAGAGTAAGCTGTCCGTAAACAAAATAAAATACAGAATCATACGTGAAAATACAGACACATACTATACTATTGTTCATGTTTGTTTGTTCTATGGATTGGATATTGGATTCGTATTCGTAATGTTAATTTTTAATCAAACTGATGTTGTTTTTATCATAAAATAAAACAATTATAAAAAAATAAAAAATAATAAACAGAAATTTCAAAAATACGTAATAAAAACTTGATACTAATTGCGATTTTATAAAAAATTTACTTGGATCATTTAAGTAATTTTTCACTCATAATTAATTTTAAATAAATTTTTGTATAATTACAATTCTGAATAAAAATTATTTCTTAAGAGTTCACAAAATGTAAGAAATTATTTATATAACTTTTATATACAGATTGATAAATTTTAACAGATTTTATATACCATATACCAGTGTAGCAACTATACATTACTATATTTTATTTACTACAAGCTCGTATATTATACAAACACAAATATTGTTCTTTAAACAAGTTATTATCAACATTTTGCACAAAATATCCTTTAAATTATTTGTACTAATTTCATATATTTTTTTTCAAATTTATTACTTTTATATAACAAGAAATATGTGTAGATGTGTAGGTATATAAATCTACTATAAATCTACTTATATATTTTGTAGTAAGAGTTATCAAATCCTTGTGGATTTCATTAACTTTATAAATATACATAATATACATAATGTGTAGATGAAATTTATATACTCGTATACAGTGGCGGCTCGTGACCAAAATTTATGGTGGGGCTAATGATTTCAAGAGTTTCCACTCCATCCAAGAAGTAACGCTTTTATATTAATGTCCATATTAATGATACACTTCCCCAGAATATTGTTTTTGGAAAATAAGTTATGTATTTTGGGCTTCTTTCAAAATTTACAAACTTCATAAAAATAAAACGTTAAAAATACTTAACAAAATATTTTGATAGTAATAATAAATATCTCTAAAAAAACAACTTAACAAACGTTCGTAAACTTAAAAATGTGGATTTGTATCATTTCTGTATAATCTAACATTTAATTTAAAAAAATACTCAACACTTCGATCTTTCTCTTGACCAAAAACAAATTTGCTAAAATTTGCAATATTATATTTATAATTTCTCTGCGTATTGAAATAACTGCAAAGGAATTTAGTCGACTTTAGACTCCCATTATATTTAATTTTAGATTTTAATACTTATTAAAGTACCGAAAACCCTTTTAGATACCAAAATGCTGATAGGATTCATTTAAATATTCTTGACAATTTTTTATTTTCATTTTCATCGTTAGAAAATTTGAAAATTTCGGAAATGGAAAAACATTTCAAAACATATCATCGCTTTAAATGGCGGTTAGTTCTTTTTTGAAATATTTCTTCAAATCGAACGGGTAAGAAACACAAAATTTTTTAAAATGTTTGGCGAAAAACCTAAAATTTAAGAAATTTGTTTGGGTCTGCAACATAAAAAGATAAATTATGAACAAAACTCCTAGAACGTTTGTGTTGTGATAATATCATAAATTAAATTCGATATAATTTATTCATTCGAATGGAACTAGCGTAAAACATTTTCAATCTTACATACCATTTACGCTGGTAACTAATTATGAAAATCGTAAAACGACAAAAATTGTTCAACTGGCTTTTCTCGTTATAAACGAAAAAACATTATTTTCATTTTTCTATGAGAGAAAAAAATTCCAGAGTTCAAAATTCAAGAGAAGTGTAATTATTTAAAATGAAATGATTTTCAGTCTCTAGGAAATTCGTGTCTTATCCAGTATGCAAAAAAATTGTTAAAACTCAAAAGCAAAAATGTTTGAATGGTAAAAATTATAAACTTGAAAAATTTTTTCTTAATTAAAAATTATATTGATCAAAAGAGGAAAAAACGGAGTTAAGTTGAATTTGAAATAAGAAATTAAAATTATACTTAAATTATTACAATTTTTTTTAATTAAAAACACTTAAAATATGACGGTTTTTAATTTTTAACGGATATTTTATTCGACTTTTTTAAATATAAAACGAACAAAAATTTAAACAAACATCCTCTGGTGGATGCATTTGCTAATACGAAAACATAAGTATACATATTATATACATAGCTATATGTATAATGTATATATCTATATCATTCATACTTCATACTTTGCTTTTGAACAATTTAAACCATATTCAACATTATTCAACATAATGGACTGATGGGACTGTAAACCGATTAGCCCCATCTCAAATTATTTCGTGTTTGTATTAACGCAACAATAAAAAATACATAAGACTGTTGACTGAGTAATACAATCCAATATAAACTTGCCTTGTATGTTAATAATATATATAAATATAATACATGTCAATCTTTATATAGATCAAAGAAAAGAAAGAAATGAAGGAATAGAAGATAAGAAAAGCAGTATACATACATACATACCACCATTTACTTCACAATACCGCACAAACAATAGACATTATGATCATTGTTTGTGCTGTAATACAAAAATGAAATACAATAACAATTTATATGAGAGGGCTAATTCAAAACAGCCCGGATCGAGCACATATAAATTGTTTTTGTAAAATCAAAACTGAATGAATTAAAACGAATTATTCATTCTTCTCACAGAGTTATATGGTGAGTTCATCCGGGCTGGTAGTGAATTAGTCCCGATGAATAGACAGTCAGACAGTTTGAATGTTTGATTGAATGGTAATTGTTATTGCATGTATTTGTATTGAATGAGGTAGAAATATACATTAATACTGAGTGAAACGGAAATAGAATTATATGTATGGTTTATTCGAACTTATTTTTCATACATTTTTGTTGTACATATTTACAAAGATAATACAGTTTATGATGCTAAACCCTACATTATCTTCGATGTTTATAAATATTTTTAAAATTCAGACAGGCAGTTATAACGATTTTTTCTTATGTGTATTTTATGAAAAAATAATGTATTCGTTATACACACTTGAGTGATGTAAAATTAACTAAAGTTTTTACATATTTTTATTGAATGAATGATTATAAAAATATTATTGATGTGAAAAATAATTTTTAAATTTATTTATTGGTATTTATAAGGTTGAAAATACGATAATCTTGGTGGGGCTGAGCCCTCCTAGCCCTATACGAGGAGCCGCCTCTACTCGTATATACACGTAATATAAAACGAATAAATCAATTGAAATTTATTCAAGATATGTATTTATGTTCTATAGATATATATTGAGGTTGAATAACAATCACAAAAAAACACTTTTTATGATATTTCACGTAGTCTGTTTCTGCTCGTACAAATATACAGGTAGGTATAGGCATATACATACATATGTACATATATCACATTTTTCCGAAGAAATTTTTTTCCGTATCTACATGCATACCATTAAATATGTATGTAAACACGTATGTATTTATGAATATATGTACATACGTTGTTACAGATGTAAACATACTTTATATAGGTAGTATAGGTAGTATAATATAAGAAGCACTTATTTCTGATTTTTCCAGTAAAATAATTCGTTGATCTGATTGAACACTTTTCACTTATATATTACGTTACGTAACTATACTATCTGTATCTACATTCCAATAATATAAACAGAAAAATAATTCTAATACGTATATTTTGTATATTTTCCAAAAATAAAAATGATCACAACACAATGTGGAATGTCTATAATATCTACACTATACACTATTATATTTATTGAAACAACGAAATCACTTTTTTGTATATATAATATTAATATATACAATATGTATGAAGTATGAATATTTTATATTTACAAATTTATTATACACATATTTAATCAAATTTATTAAATTCACTCAAAATAAAAGAAAAAATCTGGAATTTATCATTCACTTAAAACCAAATATAAGGTCAAAATAAAACAAAAACAGCAATATGTATCGAAAGAAAAACAAATGTATCTATATAAATGATGATGAATGCAATAAAAGAAATTCTTTTCAAAAATAAATAAATAAACCTACAAAACGTAAAAATTTACACAACACAACGATAAAAATAATAAACAACAAATGTACGTATGGCGCGTATCGCGTAACGTGTAACAACCAAAAATAAACTCTACAGATAATATACTTATTATTTCTTGTGCTGTTGGCTGCAATAATGAGACTGGCTCGGGACGGCCTCCCCAACAAAGCTTCATATTTGATCCAACTTGAAGCTCGAAGCTAAGCAACAAAATAACAGAAAACAACAAAACAGTGATGGATACCATACGTGGCTGGGATGGATACCATACACCATACCGTGCGATATCAATTTGAATTTGAATTGATCATCAAAAAACAAACATTAACTTTGCCATTACTTACGTACATATATACGTATATACATCTAATTATACTTACCTATTATATGTTCAAGCTCATATCTCATATGTTATGCTATATCTTAATGCAAATAGTGTGTGTAAGTTTATACAGTACCGATCAGTATAACTACACGTCTATAGATTTTTAAATTTCCATTAAAACTGTTTCTCTATTCCAGATACTTAGAAAATATAAAGAACATAAATTTTGGGCATACGGACGTCTAAACAAAAAATTACCTTTTATAAACTGCATTACTTTTCCTAAATTAAAAAAATTTAAAAAGATACTGTATAATAAATTGACGTAACTGGTACTGTAGATAAAAAATAAATTGGGATTTGGGATACTATAATAATTATATTGAATTGACTGACTAACTAAGTGAAGTGATTGACTTTAACTGTGACTGTGTCTGTGAGTGTAACGTAACAAAGTTAAGTTTTAACTAGTGTACTATTATGTAGTATTATTAGGTCTGTGTTGAAATCGTTATTTAGTATTTGTATCTGATTTAAATTTATTGAATTCATGTATCTTGAACGAAGTCTTGAACGTTACTTATAGCTTATAGTGTGAATATTATATTATTTCCATTTTTTAGTGAGATTTCGGAACAAATTCTAAAATACAGAAATCGTGCACTATGTGATGTGTACATATATACGTATATGTTTCTAGATTTCATATACAAATACATTTATGATGTTATGGTGTCATATGTTAGATTAAATAAGTTGGTCGTTTGTTCCTTCGTTTTGATACAATAATAATGATAACGTTGATATGAAACTTGATAGAACTCCAAGTTGCATTTAACTGATTTTAAGAAAGCTAAGCTATAATCGTGCATGAAACGGTGATTATAATAACATAAAAATGATTTCTCAATGAAAAAATAATATGTATAAATATCACGTTACGTGAATCACACCGTAACTTTATATATACTACCGTGTCTATTTTTATTATTAGTAACGTAACACAATAAGTAGTCTACGGTTTCTCAAAATATATCTTAATGTTATTTGTAATTTGGTATACATGAAAAGTCTCTAATACTACAATACACCTAATTACTTATACAGACGAATGGTAATATTAAATTAAAATAGAATATTATTTTTTAAATTTTAGTTAAAAATTCGATAATAGAATTAAAAAAAAAAAGTACAAAAATTGAATGAAAAGAGCACTTCTAAAAATTTATCTACATAGGTAGATAGTAGCTATTCCGCGTCTTGCACGATGATAAAAGAAAGAAAAAAATTATTATATTTTATTTTGTGATTTGGTCTAAAAAACTCTTTAATATAAAATTCATTAGTGTTTTGTTACTTTGATATTTGAGTAAAAAATTTTTTCTCAAGAAGGAAACGAAAACAAAATAGTAAATGAAAAAAAAAAATGTAAATTTTGATTTAATGAGCAAAATAAGAGCAAAAAATATTGTACATAATATCATAAAGATGCTAAGATAAATTAATGCTTATAATTTTTTCTTATAATAAAAATATGAAATTATTAATATCTTATATCTGATGCAAATAAATTTTATTCTATGTATTATGATGTACAAAAAAAAAAAAATGAAGAAATGGAGTAATAGTCTATTCAGTTGTTAAGATGTCTGGCATATTTAATTTTGAAATAATTATTGAACCTTATCTTATACCAAAACTAAATTAATATTATGTACCTACATATTAACATATATGTATGTATGTATAATAATAATAAAGAAAACAACAACAAAATTATATATGTATTAGTGATAAAAGATTTATAGCGTCTTAGATGAATTTTCATGTTTTCTTTTCTTTATAAATAAATTCAGAGATGAAAATATCCTCCTGAATTATATTTTCAAGAAAGATAAAATCATTTTTCTTAATTATTTATCACTATATATGTACGAGTATGTATGTATAGTTAATGTGTATATGTGTATGTATATATTTTAGTATTCCAACGTATTATATTTGATCTCTTTAAAAGGATAAATTAAGATGACGTACATAAATATTACATAATACAGCAAGAAAATAAATTCTGTAGTGTAATTAAAAACATTCATAGTATACATATACAGACAGACTACAGAGCAATGAGAATGTACTTAGATGTATATATTTCATTTTTAAATAGAATTTATTTATTTTATTTTTAGATATTTTATACGAACACTGTAAGAAATTAACACTGATTTTGTTAAATTCGACATGAAATAAAATGTTCTCTTCCTTTAATTATCCATAGTATATTTTTATTTTGTATTTCAACCAGACATTATTATTTTTATAACGTATACATAAAGTGGACATCAAAAGTCTTTGTACACCTTTTTGTAAACTTTGGATATATGTAAGTCAAAATCAAATTAACACATCTTAACATTTTTTGCATAAATGAAACCCTGATATGTTCTTATTATTATTCCGAAATTTCATTTTCATACCTCTGTTCATTCCCAAGTTATAGAAAAATAATTAAAACAAGTCCCAAAAATTACGAGTCAAAAATGTTTGTACACCCATATAATCCCACATAATTTTTTTTACGGTTTTTCTAGGTAGAAACAACATAGAAAGAACATAGTATCCTATACAAGATATTCCAATTAAACCTAATGGAAAGAGAATACAAGGAAGACCCAGAATGAGATGGACTGACTCGCTAGAGGAACAAATGAAAAAGTTAAATATTAAAAATTGGAAAAAAAGAGCGAAAAATAGAGAGCAATGGAGAGGCTATCTCAGAGGCCAAGGTTCTATGCGGACAGTCGAGCCAAGGATGATAATGATGATGATGATAACTTTAAAATAGTGAAAACAATTACTTATATGTATTTTATTTGAAGAATATTAAACTTTTCTACTACATTAATGCAAAACATATCTTTACTTGCTAAGAGTTTATTAGGAAGAGCGAGCATTTTACAAAAATTTTGAAGGTGTACAAAGAATTTTGTTGTCCACTCTGTAACTATTTGTATATAAATATGGACCAAGAGTTCATTTTAAAGAACTTCTGAAAATTGTCCCCGTTAGAAATTATATTTATAATTTATGAAAATCATGTATACTTACATACTCGTATCCTATGACATTATGGCATACATACAACATATAATAAGCTCTTATAAATGTATATTCTTAAAACATAATATTTTTATTGGTTTTGTATTTTATCAAATGTATGCCTATTTCAAAACTGTATCTAAAAATTAAAATTTTCTAACTTACACTTAAAAATGAAAGAATATTTGATTATAGAAAAATATCAGATTGCTTTCAAAAATATCATATTGCTACAAAATGCAGTAGTTTGGTATAAGTACATGAATATTTGTACATATGTTCAAACAGTTTATGTGTACAGGGTATACACTAGCACTAGATGACCACCCACACCAGTACTCACAATCAAAATAAAAAACAAAAAAACAAAATTTCGAAAAAAATTGCATAGAAACTGTGAATATTAAGACTGAGACTACGGGTTGGGTCGTTGGATACATTATTTTTACAGATTTTTTACATTACTTTATTGGCGTTAGTTGTGTATTTTATGGAACTTTTATATGATTGAATGATGACAAAAATTGATCCATATGAACTTTGGAGGGAGGTGTAAAACAATTTTCATATTTATTTGAGAAGTTTGACCACACAGCAAACAATTCGGTTTAAACTTATTATTAACAAAAGGTTTTAAATTTGAATTTATTTTAAAATACGCAGATACACACACATATTAGGATTTGATGAGTTTTTCGTTTTTTCTTGTTTGTCAGAAGTGCATATAATTTTAAATTATTCACCTAACCGCATATTACTTAAACATTCAATTGACGTACGTACGATAGTCACTATATAAAGTATCTTTTGAATTAATCAAATTTTTAAATTTCAACATTTAACACACATACATATAAACACGCACATATGAATTCAATAATAAAAATTTTATTGACACTGCAATTCAATAAATTTTTATTTCAATTTCCTACTTTACGAGTACAACAAAACTACATTTAATTGAATGCAAACGAATCTCCATTTGAAAATTTTGAATGTGTATGTGCGTCATAAACTTTTTTTTAATAAGATTTTTCAGTTTTATTTTTCATATCAACAATTTCCATTAATCACTATACCCAAATTCGACCAATTTAATGTTAGCCAATTATGTGTATTATGTCAACGTGTATTGTACATATTTAGTTCCAAATTTGTACGTTCAAATTGATATTCATATGCATTTTAAACAAAAGCAATTATAATGCAAGTCAGATAAAAAACAACATATAATTCTCCTTTTTTTTTCAATTTCATTTCATTTTAATAGTTAACGAAATAGATAATAAAAAATTTAGACACACTTATTGTGCATTTCACCTAACTTTTAACTTTTATCTTTTATACAGATACTCGTATATATGTATCTTTTGAGTTTGGACATATCTATTGATGATAGAGTTTTATCATTGTTTAAACATTTGAATGGTATGTTCGTTCTACAAAAGTACAAACAAAAAAATTGAATAAAATAAAACATATGTGGGGAGACAAAGACAAAATGTTATTGAAAAATATAATTTTCACTTTAACACAAAAACATTATGACTATAGAACGGGTTTTGTGTATAGGTACGATTTTCATATAGAAATGAATAAAAGAAAACTTTTTAAAAATCATTTGAATTGTGTTAATATCACATTTATTTTTATTCAAATCAAAAAATTAATTAAAAATTCAACTCATGAAGTAATTAACACATTTTGATAATTTCTATGCATGTAAACTTTTGATAGTTTTAAATTTCTGATACAGTATAAAGGGTATTCATTTGTAATTGTAAGTGAACTCGTAAAACACTCTAATGGTAATTTGTAACTTAATTCTTCATAAATTCTTATTTTGTTTATTTTGTCACACAAATTTAATAATTTTCTCAAAGTATAACCACAAACTCAATTTTCAAATTTAATCTAGTATAAGAGTTGATTAGGTTTCAAACCTTGTTTTATACAAAATTTATTTGCAAGATTGATCTTCACGACTGAAAATTCTCATTGATAGTAGAGCCCGTAATTCTCAAAATAAAGGAAAAAGACGAAGTCTCTTTAAAATACGGCCAATCACGCTACTTAAGATTACACGAGATTTGAAATGAACAACCTCAAAAAACCAGTAAAACATAAAATTATATCACAAGAGAGGTTTTGTAAATTTCTCACAAGTTTGTGTACACTCTTTTTGTTAAAAGATTTTTCTAATACAAAAATATTCGTACACGTACTACGTTGGTACATAAAATTTCCAAAATTCAAAATTGAAGTGAAAATTTGAAACAATGATGAAACTATAGAATCAAAATTAAACACTCGTTCGAATTTTTTACACAAAACTTTACAAATATTAATTCTATTTATAATGATCATGAATAAAAATATGTTAAGAGAAAATTTATAAAGCGAGAATAGAAATAGAACGAAAAAAATGTGTAACATTTCTATATTGTTGGTGTAGGCATTATAGAGATTTAATTGTTCAGAAAAACATAATTTTGAATAATAAATGGACATTTTTGAAAACTTTTTGTTGTCTTTACTTTACATTTGAAAAAATAATATTAAAATAAAAATAGCAATAAATGTTAATTCTGTAATCATAAAAAATGGAAACAAAAAAATGACAATTATTTTAAAAGCTCAACGAGATATTCAATTTCGTTTTATTTTTGTTAAAGTATCAGATAATAATGTCCTTGTAGATTTAAACTTAATAAATTTCGTACCAGAAGGAAAGAAAATTAATTATAATTCTTTGCATTAAAAACATTATATTACTGTCTTTAATAGTCAAATAAAAATTTATTGTGTATACACACACATACATTATGTATTTTTTAATAAATTCAATATGCATTATTTTATTATATCTGTACTAGAATATAAATAAATTGATACTGCCTGAAACGATTTGCTTCTACGAGACGATATTATGTATTGTACTAGGTCAGTAGTGTAATGTGTAATGTATATGATTTCCGGTCTAACGTATATAACCATTTAACCAAGTTTAACAACCATGTTTAACGCTAAATTAATGCAAATTAATCGCCATCAGAAGAGTATGAAAAACTGGAAAAACGCATAGCAATATCTAATGATAAGTAAAAAAAGGCACAGGCACTCATGGTATTTTAAAATTGTGTACAACAAATGTTTGTGGGGGTATACGATGTGTACGGCGTGGCGTGCCGTAAGTACAATATTCCTACAACGCTTGTAGTACATAAATGTGATTACAGTGTATAATACACAAATCGAAATGAACAGAAATTAATTTAAATTTAGAGCAGCATCAATTTGATCTATTACACTATGTGAACGTTAAATTGGCTTAGATTAAAAAAGTCAAATCAATGATAGATGTGCCGAACACGACCAAACCAAGTCAATAGACAAAAGATGAAATTAACGAATGAATGAATGAATGAATGAGTTGTTTAATAGATGAACGGATGAAAAGCTATAGAAAAGCAAACATTTTTTTTGTAAATTTGATGAATCAATTTCATGTGAAATGTACATTATGTACATACTACGTAACGTAAATAGTTTTGTTTTTATGAAAAAATGGATGAAGAATGGGTGTCTTTTGATTATTATTTTTTTTTTTTCAATTTTTTTGTTTACTTTAGAAAATAGAAATTTTATATATGTTTCTATGTATACATAAAACAATATCATTTGTTATCTTCAAACATGTATTTACACATATTTACATATGTGTAAGTATTTATATAGAGGTACCTACATAAGTTTATTATTATTTTACTTTATTTACAGTAAAAAAATAAAATGAGAACAAATCCGACAACATTTCAATTTAATCTACAATACAGATTTTCAATAAAATAATCGCAGATTGTATATAGTAGATTTTGAAGTCTAATTGACTGATTGCTAAAATTTAATTGACAAATTAAGGACATAACTAATTTTTTCACATAAAATGTTTCATTTAAATTCTGCGCTATTAGAGTCAATAAGTACTGCATCTATCTACATAAGTATATGATCAATTGATTTCATATTATAATGTATTTAATGAAAATTTGCGACTTTAAGGGTGGTGTTCACCAACATGGATATATCCGTCGGATATGTGTTAGCCGGATACAATTTCAGCTTATTCATCAACCTAGATAAAATTTGTTTTCGAACTTCGTTTTCGGGTCGAACATGAGTGTATAAAACATGTCAGCTGATTGCATTTTTATATTAGAAAATGAAAAAAAGTTTATGTGATGTGATAATTATATGCAAAGATGATAATACAGTTTCACTACATTATCTTTGTTTGTGCTGTTGCTGTTAATAACAAGGTTATGTTCGTAACGATATTTATAATACCACTCCGAGGTTGTCTTAAAAATATCGGAGTAGTGTTTTATCCATGTTGATGAATACATTTTATCTCAGATAAAAGATAATCTATGTTCGTTGGTGAATACCAGCCATGTTGTCGACATGGATATAAAGTGTGGTGGCTATTAATGTGAATGCGTATTGCATATCTACGTATTTAAAAATTTTTCAAAAATTCAGTCTTTATATTATTTTAGTTGTTGTTGTTGTTGTTGCGTTGTTGTTCTTACGTGATTTATGGGTTTGTTCTTCTTAATTCGGTACAATGCCTAATTGGGGCGCTTCATGATTTCCATTTTTATAATAACACTCGTACGTCGTTACTTACTAATTCACTGCATAAGATAATCAAAAAAAATAATAAATAAATAAATTTATTTTATGATATGATTGATCAAACTATACATATTAATGTATATGTGTAGTTTGTGTACATGTACATATATACAGATATACAGTGGCTCTCAGTCAAAACCGTACAAAGATAAATTGCTAAAGGTTTACATTTTAACCCCATATTCGGAGGGGATGGGGTATTAACGCAATCCATAGAGGGGGTTCTCCATATAAACACTCTGAAAAAAAATTCGCAGCTAAAAAGATGCGTCTTATAAACAAATTTCCAAACAGTTCTAGTAGAATCGATAATAAGGGGTTTTGACTGTGAGCTAAATTTGGGTGTTATTGTTTTTTTTTTTTCTATAATTTTTACAAATTAACAGTTATTGACCTGAAATTTTGGAAATATGTTTATAATCCTTTAGTAAATGATATATGTTCATAGCAGTACATTGCGATTATTATTTTTCGGTATAGAGAATTTATCTTTGTACGGTTTTGACTGAGAGTCACTGTACATAATTATATGTATTAATGCATATTATTATACATTTAATTTAATATATGTAATTTTTTTTTTTAGTTATAAAATGTATAATAATAATTTGATATTTTTTTTTTTGTTTCACTTTTTATAAGTAAAAATTATACACACATGTTTGAGAATTTAAAATGAATACATATTACTTAAATATATATGTATTTGGGTAGCCATTTAATATTTATATAAAATCACGTATACGTCCAGAATTATTAAACAAAAAAAAAGGAAATCACTTATAGACTAACATACATATGCATAAACAATTCATAGTAATAGATACACAATTCATCGATAAAATTTTATACATACATACTTATATTAGATATTCTAGTTTTTTCTATAAATGTTTTACAAATATGTACAATTGAATGACGAGTAGGTACCTACTTTATAACTAATATCTTGAGTGCATTGTGCATTTAAAGATCGTAATCAATAGCAACGAAAACAAAAACAAAAATAAAAATTAAATTTTAATATTTCCAATGCACATTTTAATTTTTGTTTCTGTTTTTTTTAACGATTTCTTTTTATTACACACAATAATATCTACATGCACATACACACATTATGAAGGACATTGACTTTTAAATGATTTCTCAATAAAATGTGTTTTTTAGTTTTCTGCTTTGATGAACGTGAAAAATTTTAATTATCTATCAATTACAATACGTATGTAACGTTATGTAGATAGAGATACATACATACAATATTATATACAATTATATATGTAAGTACCTATGTATATTATGAGTTGATTAGATGTTAATAATTATTTATAAATTTATGCGTTCAATTGCGTTTACATATAGACACGTTAACATTAGTTAGTTAGTTAACATTAAATAATGTAGAAAGCAAAAGTCTACAATCATTATACAAATCAAATCTATATTAGATTTGAAAGATTTCATATCACCTAAGACCTAAATCACGTATATACTCATGTACAATCATTAATAAAGAGAAGAAAAAACATAAAAACAGAATTTAGTTAGAAAAGTTTGCGTTCGATGAAAACAATAAGATAATATGAGAAAAAAAAAATGTTTTTTTTTTTTTTATTTTCAACAAATTTTTAAACTTTCAAGCTAAATATATGATGCAAACATAAGAAAAATTTTCTTATTAACATACATAGGTAAATAACACATTTCATTTGTATATATGTGTACATAGATTAGACATTAGAGGAGTGTAGTCTGACTAACAAATTCATTCTATAAAATTAATACAAATTAAAGGAAATTGCGTGATTTGTGCGTTTAAAAATTAAATTAACACTCTTGAAAAATTAATATTTTAAAATTTCACAAAAATACTGCAGAAATACATTTAATATATGTACATGTTTTTATTCAAAATTTTCACTTTCTTATAAATTTACTTGAAAAATATATTTGAAATTTCAGTTCAAAACTAAAACTATATGTATAATTGTAACGTCTAACGTGCACTATTTTTAGATAAGTATTCTTCTGTCAGCATAAAATAAGTACGAGATACATATAATACTTAAGCCCTAGACAGACATCTAGTATCGATACCATGGTATGAATACCATGGTATGAACAATACTAGCATGGTGATAGACATGTAATCTAGTATAAGCCTAGTATCGTTTGACATATTTTGTGAATTTTGTTGTGGTGTCATATAGAAAATTTATAATATATGTATTTGCATTATATTACTTTCAACTTAATGCCTACTAATGCGTTCATAAACGTTACTATAGTTAACTATAGTTAACCATAGTTATCATTTGTCGCTCAGAATGGTGGTGGTATAGTAAAACATAACTACCAACATAACTTTTTAGCGTTCATAAACATCTGTAGTAAAGTAAATTTTTAACTATTTGATGTCAAAAATTAACACTGCTCGAGAGCATGGTTAACGATAGTAACGATAGTAAGACTTTAAGTTTAGTGGTAATGGCATTGACAATAAAAAAATCGTTTGTCATTTAATTTTGTGTTGTGAATTGTGAAAATTTCAATTTTATTTATTTCAAAAATGTGGTATTAATATTAGTTTTAAAAATTAATTAATTTTTGACAAACAAAAAATATAATAAATATATATAAAAATTTTTTAAACTTGACTTGACAGCTGAATGACAATTTATTGCTACTACTGTAGTAAAAATCGCGTTCAAAAACTACTTGAAGTTAACATAACTATATGACTGTAGTACAACATAACTTTGCTTAAACTATACTATACCATGACTATGGTTAAAGTAATTATCATGAACGCACTCTTGGTGTTAAAACTAATGTAAAAATTAATTTTTATAATTTCCTCAGCATTAAAATGGCGCTACGTTCAGTAAATTTTGAGAATACTAGATTCATACTAGACAAATCATGCTGGTTTCAATACCACGTTTATACCAGCTTGTTTTCCTGGTATAAAGCTAGTATAGGGTGACAGACATATAGTATAGCCAATACCATGGTATCGATACCACGTTTATACTAGATGTATGTCAATGGCATTACATTTGTTGGATTTCATAAAATTTCCGTAATGATAAATCAATAAACATTATAATGAATATTTAATATTTCTATTAATAATTTTAATGTGAAATTAAAATTAAAAAAATTATTACGATTGATTTATAAAATTCATTTAATATGATTGACACTGAAAAATTATATTTTAAATTTTATATGAAGAAATTTTCATTTCCTTAGGCAAAAAAAAAAAAATGACATAACCTCATACATACAAGTTTTCATGTATGAAATGTTTCTTCCCAGTTGATTCTGAGTTGTTGAATAATCGTGATAATGACTAATAGTACATTTAACAAAATCGCATATATTTTCGAAATAAATGCAGTTAGAACGATTCATCGAATTTTTCAATTACTCGGTTGTACACCATTACATTTTGATTCAAATAAAAAACGTTTTCTTTGTACCAAATATCAAATATTCATTTTTTCAATTAATACATTTTTTACAATTTTCTTTCAACCGATTGCAATTTACAAATTAACAATGAATTTTATTTCAAATTTAAATCAGATAGCATCATTTTTAGTATTTTTCAATATGTCTATATTTTTTCTAACAACAATATCATTGTGGATGTATCAGATAATTTATGTTAAAATTTTCAAAGAATATCTCAATAATTTTATAATATTAATGGAACATGTTGAACTTTTAAATGTTAACAAATATTTGGGTGGTTTTAAGATATTAAAAGTTATTATAATAAGTTGTTTTCTTTTTGGCTGCGAACTATATTACTTTATATTTTATACAGAATCATTTCATATAAATTTTGATTTTATTTCATCAAGTAAAATTATCGTAACTTTTACATGGATATCAAGAACAATTCATTTTCAAATGATTCTTATTGAATTTCTTGTAATTGAATTGGAATTAAATAAATTACTAATTTATGAAAAATTACAATTTCATAATTACAAAATCAATACGAGTATTTTGAATAGTGTTCGAATGGTGAAAAAATTTGAAAATTTACGCCAAATATATTTTCAACTGATCAAATTATATAAAATATTTATGAGAATAATAAGAATACCATATATTGTATCATTGATAATAAATATAGCAAATATTTTATCATATGCGTATTATTTCAATGATGCATATAATTTGCGTTTACTCATAGCTGACTCAACGTTCATTTGCTTACTAATAATTCCGATGGAATATATTAAAAGGAGAATTCATGAAACAAGAAAATTTCTATTCTACGAGTATGTATTGTGTATTGATAAAAATTTAAAATATCAGGTAAATGATAAACAGATATACATATGCACATATTTTAGTAATTTATTAATTACAATGTAAAATTTATTTATTGATTTTTATATTTATTTTTATTTTTAAATATTTTAAGATTGAAATGATTTTGTGGATGCTATCAGATGGAAATTTTAATACTCGAATATGTGATATATTTGTTTTGGATAATGAATTTGTTACAAATCTAATATTATCTATGACATCAATAATAACGGTTGTGATGCAACTATCGATTGAATATGAACATTAAATAATTTCAATAGAAATCAAAAAATGTCATATTATAAATTTATGTATAATTGTAGTATTAATTGTCATTTTTTGTATTTTATCATTTTTGTAATCGATCATTTCATCATCATCAATATTGTTCAATTTATACATTCTTTTTTATTTTTTCTCATAATTTTCCTTCATTATTTCTTTATATTTTTAAAGTACCCTACAATTTTCTAGTAATTTCTATAAATTTTCTAATAATCTAAATAAGATTAAAATATGTAATTTCAAAATAGTTTATCTTCTTTAGTCCTATACCATACAAACAAACACAAATTTGCTGCGTTCCTTTTTGCCTAGTAAACTACTCCCAAGTACTTGCACTCTTGCAGTTGTGATCATCTACACAACCTCTTGTATTCGAGTAATTTACTTGACAGTTGTAATGGGTTAGTTATTTCAAAATTTGCCGTCAGAGTTTTTGTGTTACAATCATTAGAGATAAAAGGTTAAGAATTGGTTTCGATTTTGAAAAATTTTGAAAACAACAACAACGATTTCACATACAAAAATTTTAAAAAATGACTTTGCACACCTTTTAGGTGCTAATAAAAATGGATTTTTGATAATATTTTGATGAAAAAGAACATAATTTTATTTTCTTAATAAGAATGGAAATATAACAAAGATTTTTATACTTTTTTTTTGTAAAAACATCAGAAAAGTCCAAATTTTATTTTGATACTAAAATCATATAGATATATAAAGATTTAATGTATGAAAATAGAAGTCAAAGTTGAACGATTTTTCAAAAGAAAACCCTCTCCTATTTTAAGAACTATAACTAAATTTCAGGACTTAAAATCAAAAATGTGCTATATTCAAGCACCACAATATCCTTCAGGTTACCTATATTCAAAATTTCAAAGAAATTGGTCAATCAGTGTTTGCTTTACGAGGTGCATTTTGAAGCCGAAAAATCGCAATTTTGACAACTTTGACAGCCTGTAAAAACGAAATAAGAATTTGGAGAATCTAAAATCAACAACAAAACAAATTTGAAATACATGACAGCTGAAATTTGAGCACGGTCAATTAATGCCACTCCAATATTTACATTGCCTTAGAAATGTGTATGCCGTAAAATTTGAGGTTACTTTTTACTTCCAAGCAAAACAAATGCGTTTCATTTACAATTTACTTCCGAGTACTTGGGAGTAATTTACTAGGCTAAAAGGAACTCAGCAATTATGTATTCCATATTTTTTACACAATTCTATACCTATTCAATTTCTATGATAATAAATATTTACATATCAAATGCTATATGCATATTCTAATTCTTGTATTATGAACATTACTTGTTTGTATGACGAACATTAATGGCACGCATGTAATGTTAATGTCACTAATTAGTAATCAATAATAATCATTAGAATTTAATTATAACTTTCAATTAATTATTTAGTTGAAGGGAAACAATATAGCAAATTAGATTATTAAATTATTCAATTTTCACATTTAATAAATTAATTTTAAAATATTTATGTACAAACATTTACATATTTAATCTGCATGTTTATGTATATAATGTAGGTAATAAAAAAAAATATGCACTTATTATAAACTTTTAATTTATGAATAAATTGAATTCTGTATTTTGAACTATAAAAATTTCCGTTATTATTTTTCACAAATATAGGTACTCGTGATGACTATTATAAATTTATGTAGTTTTCTAATAAAATTACGACGTGCAAATAGTTTAGAAAAAATTTCAATAATTATAAGCTTGTACATATACAAAACTTTCGATTGTACTCCAATATTTTACAATTATAAAACGAAAAAATTTGAATATACAAAATTTCATTTATTCTTCTTCATAATCAATACAATTATATGTGTTATTTTATTACCTTTTATGTTTCTAATAATAAAAAAATTTTATTTTTTAAATACATGTAATTATATTTTATTTTTACTCGTATTAATTAATATAAATGGATCATATTGCACAACAATATATTTAAATTTTAATCAAATTGTAAAATTAAATAAAATAATCAATCATTTAAATGAATTAATTTTAATAATTGAAAAAATAAAATTTTTGAATATAAATCAAAAATATTTCAATAATAATTATAAATTGTTTGTTATATTATTAATTCAAAATTTATCGATAATTTATGAATACTATAACAGTACGACAATTATATTTGGACAAAAACAAATAATAGATAATATTTATTTCAATGTTTTAATTTCACATACATTATTTATGTGGCTTGTTAGAAAATTAAATTTGCAAATTATTTCATTTGGAATTTTAATATTTGAATCATTATTTGATCAATTACTGAAATACAAAGTATCTTTACTCATTAACGATCGTATAAATACCAGTATTTTAATCAATTACTATACAATTGAAGAGTTCAAAAATTTATTAAAAATTTATTACAAATTAATCATATTGTATAAGACATTTGTGAAATTTTTAAAAATACTGATTACCGTATGCTTAGTGTTGACATTTTTTTCTTTGACATCATTGTCTTATGCATCCATCAGCAATAAAATTTTCATTGCATTATTTGATAGTGAATTGTTAGCATTCTGTTCGGTACTATTTGCAATTGAAACATTGAAAAAGAAAATTTTCGAAATTCGAAAATATTTATTTAATGAATATCTGTTCTGTCTGGACAAAACTTTGGAGTACCAGGTAAGTGATTTTTGTATTGTGGTTGGTAGAATGCATACATATAAGGTTATCATTTTTTAGTTTTATAATTTTAATTTATCTCTCTCTCTCTCTCTTATTTAAAGATTCAAATGCTCCTGTTCATGCTTTCAGATGATAATCTTAATTTTAAAGTGTATGGAATTTTTCATCTAAATAGTCGATTTTTCAGTAACATGTTGGATAAAGTTGCATTCTATACAATAATTTCACTACAAATGGCTGTGGTGTATAAAGATTAGTTTCTGGATATCACATGCAGTTACAATTATTGTTAATAATATTTTTTCTTTTCTTTTTTTAATACATTATATACGACAATGTTATATGTAAGTATATTAAGTGCACAAGCACACTGATACCTGATACTCAATCAATTATGGCACCACCGATCAGTAATTCTGTCAGATATATTATCCAGTTTATCATCAGTTCCTGGTGTGTACATTGCTGATTGGAATTAATGATCGACATGGACAAGTGAGAGTAGAGCGTTGGCTGGGGTTTGAACTCGGAACGTCAAACATGTCAGTCCAACACCACAACCATCGAGCTATTCAAGCCCCAATAAAATAAATTTAATTGTAAAATATTCACCAAAATAAATTATGTACTTAATGTTGTATTAGCATTTCTTTAAAATAAAAATCTGAAATTTAAAAATTAGAAACTACTCTGTTACTTATTGATGCTTTCCAAGTTTTTTTAAATAAATTTTTTTAATCGATGAAATTCGTTTCGCATTCAAAACTTGAAAAGTTTCAAAAAATCAAAATTAAAATAATGTGTAGTTCATAACATCTTTAAAAAATTTGTATTTTGCATATTTTGTTTTCAAGAAAGTTCATCAAATCGAAACATACTAACAGACAGGCATAAATGTGTAAACTCGAGCTTATAAATTCAATTTTCAAATGGGTTTCATTAACATTTTACGAATCGAATTTGAATGTCTGGAAAATGGAAGTGGATAGACTCGCCCGCAAACTAATGGTTGATCGTCCACAAGAAAGCAATCCCGAAAATCGAAGATGGTGAGATAAAAGTCATAAAAAGCATAAAAGGTTTGGGATGGTCATAGGACTGCAAAGTAATTATTTTAGATTGGGAAAGTTGGAAATGAAGAACACAAGAAGCCAGAAACCTCCATGAGTTGTAGAGCCATGAAAGAAAAAGAATAAAAATAAATTTAATATTCTCAAAAGTATGGAATTAAAATAAAACACAAAACAAGTTACATATTTTGTTTTTCAGTTCATAACAAAGTTTATTTTTACTAATTTTTTACTTCATTTAAATTTTAACTCATATAAACATTCATATACATACACGTTTTAATAATTCATGATATTTTTTTTTTATCATTTTTCAATGTAATTGGTTGTTTTTTTGTTTTTTTTTTTTCTTTCTTTTAATTAAGTGTTACATTCTAAATTCTAGACTATAATTTAAGGAAAGTAATCGAAGTTCGTAAAGATATGTATATACATTATACATACACATCTACATCTAATAATTGTACCAATAATAATAATAATAATAACGTTATTTTTAGTTAGTTAGTTACTTTCTTTGTTTCTTTAATTAATTTCTTGGTTATATTAGAAATGTTCGAAAGAATGGAATTATATATCGAAAATGCGAAAATTAAAAACGTAAATTTTTTTTTTTAGAATTTTTGAAATTTATGTAAATACATAATTCTAAATCACTAGAATATATAATTTTAATAATTAATTCTTTTTTTAAAACAAAGTAAAAACGTAAGAAAAAAATAAACAAAACAAAACAAAAGGAGTTCTTTTTTTTTTACATTTTCTTCTAATTAGATTTAATTTTATAATTTTTTTTTTAATGCTTTTTAAATTTTCATATTCATATTGAACACGCTATGTAGATTATTACACTATTACCATGTAGCATTTTCACATATCAATTATTATAAAAATATGTTTACATTACAGGAAGAGTTTAACATTGAGTAACACAAATACATATGTATGTATGTATGTATGCTGGTACATATTTTTATAAATGTGAAGCACCTACCCACCCAATATTTTTATAACTTTTTTATTCTCAAAAATTATGTTTCCAAAGTAAAATTAAAAAATTTTGGTTTTATGAAGTTTTAATTTACCCAACAAATTTTGATTTTAAATATTTAAATTGATTTTTTATTTTAGAATAATATGTATACACAATACATATACTTGATCGTTTTAGATAATATAATAAGGATGTTCACTCAATGCATGTAAACCAAGTAAAACGAGTAATTTTATGCGATTAATCCGCTTTCATAAAATTTTGTGTGAAAAGAGTAAATTTAACTCTTCAAATTAAGTTGCGTAATTCATTCATTAGATGCTGAGTAAAATATTTTCTGTCAATATTTTCGCTTTCAATTCTTTTTTTCCATCTGTCTCAGTTTTTAATTCATTTTTTAAAGTATACATAGTTAATTTGAAATTCTGCAGGCTTTTTGGTCCTACCTGCCATGGTGTAGAAGAAATGAAATTTCTGTTTCTAACAATAGAAATGAATACTGAATTGCACACAAGATGCGTCACATACTTAAAACATATGAGCCTAAATTTACTCTAATACGAATTTGTAATTTTTAATCTCTTAAGTGTGAATACTCATAAACTTTCTACATATAATAATTCTATATATTTTATTAAAAAAAAAAAAAAAAAAAAAAACTAACTTAAAAACAACAAAAATAAAATTTCTTCTGTAACATATTCAGATTAAAACAAAAATATAATAATAATTGAACTGAATTTGTGCATCGTTATATGAAATAAAAAATAAAATTTAATTTTTCGAATAAAGAACATTTTGTTTTTCTTCATACCAATTTTGCTTAAATAATTGCTGAAGATCTCAGAATCCTTTTAAATATAATTGTTTTACTTTTAAATATTTGGTTTTGTATTATTTAAAAAGAAGAGGCCGATATAATTTTGATAATTATACATTAATTTTTAATTTAATTTTTAGTTATTTCTAATCTACATTTATACATATTACTGAGGGTATTCACTTAATGTTGTAGAAAGAAGGCATGTAAACCGAATTACATTAAATAAATACTCTCATTATTATAATTATTTTATACATACACGTATATGGTGAGTATGTAAATAATTTTAACGTATTATTATACATAATAATATTATTTTGTATGCATGATTTATATTTTATGTTTTCTAATATTACACATGTATTCTAACATTATCCTATACATTTATACACTCTTATAATATGCGTATTAGATAAAATTTAATTTTTGGTATAATGAATTCTGTTGTTCTATATTTATTTTTACATATTATTTTTGTTTGTTTGAATAAAGTCCTTTGAAAAACTTCGTTATTCATGTGTAATGTGTTACTTACATTATTTCTAAATTTTATTTAAATGCATAAATACATAATATACATACATATACAGTTGATAAAGTATTAGATATATAATATATTTCTCTCTCTTATAAATTACATCATAACAAATAATTTTTATTTTTTATTTTTTATTTTTTTTTTTTTTGTATTTAAATAAACCAATTCAGTTATGTATGTATGTATTGAAATATTTCATACATTCATACTCATAGTAAATCATACATATTGTAAATATCGCAACAAAAATAACTGAATCTATTACCCACAAGTAGTATTTATTCATTTTATTATTTTATTTTAGATTAAATTTTTTATAATGCAAAATGATATAAAAAACCAAAAAAAAAAGGATTACATAAAATACTGCACATTATTTTTATCATCTGATGATTTATGTAACATTATATTTGCATAAAATATGCACACACATATTACGTATGCATACATTATTATACTTGAAATCTACATTATAATAAATCATCAAAATTGTTTATTTATTTATTTATTTTTTTTTTCTTTTCATTTTTTTCATTTTATATCGGTAAATTTGATTCATTGTTTTCGACAACGTCTTCTCTTGGCATATATTCTTTCAATAGGTCACGAAGACGTAATATTTCTTTACCAGCTGCAGCTAAATCACCTTGTAGCGAAAGTTCCCTTTCTCGAAGTCGTTTTAAATCTCGTTGACAAGTCTATTATGATGAATGAAATTAAAATATAACAAAAAAAAAAAAAACAAAAAAATAAAAAAATAAATAAAAACAAGAAATAAAATTAAAAATAATATCCTCACGTAATTAGGTACAATATGAAGATTCAAACATTTCAATTAAAAATAAAATGAACAAATAAAAATATTATAAGGAGAAGGACATTGTTTTTTGTTTGTTTCATTTTTGACTTACCACATTCTGTCTAAGTAAATCGAGTTTATCACATTTTAATCGAGTAACTTCTTGACGAAGACTATCGATTTGTAATGTCATTTCGGCTGTTGCTGTTAATGTATTATTGATTGCACTCTGATTTCCGCCATCTAACGTACATAGAGCACAAGCTTTCGTTGCCGCTTCTGCTGAAGACATCGATTCTAAGCCAGTATCACTATCAATGTACGTTGTTGTTGCTTCCAAATGACCCATAGGATCCAAATCTACGCTATTCAAACTGGAATCATCACTAGCTGTTTCTGATATCGTAATTCCATTATTAAGTATGTGATTTCTATTCTGAGAACATGATGATAATTCGTTGTTATTAAGTGTTCGAGATGTAATATCTGGAGATGATGGTGGGGAATTATTTGATGATTTCTTGGAAGAAGGTTTTGATCCTGCACGAGAAGCCGTCTATAAAATATATTGAAAAAATTGGATATTAAATAAAGAAATCAAAATAAATTAAAAAAAATCAACAAAATACTTACACTCAGATTTGGACTCTCATTGATACCGCTCTCCTTCTTCTTTGAAACTGTTGAAGCAGTCTTTTCTATTGTCGAACTTTCGCTGTTGTCTACACTCTGTGATCTTACTCTGGATATTAGTGCTTTTTTCACCGTATCAATAAATCTAACACCTGCATGATCTGGTTTCGGTGTTTCAAATACAGGGCTTACATTACCGGTAGCTATACCCCAGGATAAATCGGCACCAAGAAAATCACGAGTTTTCTCTTTTAGTTCTTCAATTAAATTCTGGAGCAGAGAAGCTCTAGTTCTTAGTTCTAATCTTGCAAATTTTTCAGCTTTGTAACAAGCATTTTCTGCATTTATTAATTTCGTGAGAAGGAATTCCTTAAAATCCGTACCTTTACGAAATATTGGAGGATTCGGTAATGTTGGCCCAAAGAAAGGAACATCGTCTCTGGCAGTAACACTCACTTTATAAAATGTTTCAGACGTACTATTTTTTAATGGCTGAACAACAATGAAAGCATGTAAAAAGTGGCTAGCGATCATGTCTGGCGAGAAAGGTGTATTTGTCTCTTGAAATACTATGGCAACGATATCGTTTCCAATGTGACGCTTTCTTTGTAATTGTTGCGGATCCCCTTCAGTGTAAGGAAGTAAAGTTGAAACATGAAACATAATTTCACGATCCTTAAAAACTTCGTAAATTGCTGTATCACCCGTATGCCCATTTTGAATATCAAGCCCTCCTCGATAACCTTTATGCTCCTTTAGCTTTATTCTTTGTCCAATTATATCCAAGAATTCTTCAAAATCTTTTGAAGGTGATGTATTACAAAATATTTCTTCTTCAGTTGTTTGTCCAAATCTTTGGTATAAAATTCCAAATTTGAAGTTTGTAACCAATACATGTTCGTCATAGCTAGCGATTAAATTAGATGATTTCGGACATAAGACTGGCATAAAATTATCTACATTGATCTGATCGTTTAATAATTGAACAATTTTAATTGGATTTGGACTTGGACTTAGGCATGACACTGGAATTATTTCATGCATTGTTCCAGTTTTAAGTCGCATTAGAATTCTTAGGTGATCCTGATTGGCAACATTCTCTGATTTCAAAGATAGCAATACT
The DNA here is from genome assembly GCA_951394055.1 of Villa cingulata. Classification (NCBI taxonomy): domain Eukaryota; kingdom Metazoa; phylum Arthropoda; class Insecta; order Diptera; family Bombyliidae; genus Villa; species Villa cingulata. The sequence continues at coordinate 58,977,642 of OX596018.1, read as the reverse complement.
GGTCCCAATTGATCATCGTGTCCAACGAGATTCGAATGATCACGTCCAACAAAAAATCTTCGATAACATTTCGCAGTATCATCTGTTTCAAATTTACTTCGCCATGAATCCTGCGGTATTATGACATTACCATGAATATCGGTAGCTAATTCATGTTCAGTACCATCTACCCAATAGCCACCATTTGTTGGCAAAACGACTAATGGATAAGGACCCGGTTTCGAGAGGATTTCTTCTAGAAGTAGTTTTGATTGAGGTATCGAGGACTGTGATAAAACTGATGATTGTGATGTGTAATGGTGACCATTTGTTAAAAGTATTCCACCGCTCAATTGAGGTGAAGATGGTATTGAATTCGATTGTGCACTAATCGAATGCCTTAGAATTGCACGACTAGACAGATGTTTTGGGCTATGACCATTCGAACGTGAATCATGATTCCTTTCGTCTCTAGAATTCTAAATAAAATATAAAATAATTTTTTTTTATTAAAAAAAATACTTAAACTGTAATGTAGATTGAAAATTTGAATAATGTTGTCTTTAAATTGGATTCAAGCAATCCAAAAGTTTGGTAAGTTTTCAAACAAATTACAAATTCAAAAATTCGAATTTAAATAATTTAATTTGTGAAATATAAATAAGCACAATAGTCAAATCTATACGTATATTAATATACATTTAAATTTTTATAAATTTTTACATTTGTTTAGTTAGATACATATATTTTATTTCGTAAATTCTGGATATACATATGTATGTATGCATGTACTTACATAATATTTTTTCTGTACATATATTACATTTTTTTTTTTTTTCAAACCTCAATAATCAATAAATTTGTCTTCCATTCCCAGACATTGATACTTGATATTTTCTATTTTCCAAACAACAGTCAATATTTATTTTTATATTTACCAACACAATTACAATGAAAAAATTTTTAGAAATAAAAATATGTATGTATGTATATAAATAAAAAATTCTAGAAACGTGATAGACACACCACCTCATTAATAACGAATGTATATAAATTGCTAACGCTTAGTTACACAACAAATGTAAAGCAACAAGTTCTTATAAATTTTTTTCATATACATACACACATTGTGTATAAATTATGTAATTTAGACTAATATTCTTATCATACCGTCTGTTTAAAAATTTTAAAATAAAGGATTTTCATGGATTTTGTTATGCGCACACATGTTTGTTAATTCTTACACTACTATAGCAGCTATATTATAGATACATAATAAACTTAATCTACATTTATGTAGAGGTACGCATATACAATACGTTGTAAATTCTAATATGCATGAATATTCTTTCAGATTGCTGAACATTTAAGAAAATAAAATAAGAAAAAATTTTCACTCAAACATTTCAATATTATTACATTATAGGAAAACATGATTTTCATTTTATTATAAATTGTAAATGTGTATCTAGATATTCTAACATATAAAAACATCTACGTACACATATGTACGTAATTCTTAAATAGATATACATATAATATAATATGTAGATATATTTTTCATGTAATATATTAAAATGTATAAGCAAGCACTATATAAATGAATATCTTTAATATGCACATGTATGATAGATGTAGTGGAATAATTGAAAACTATATAAATAAATTTATTAGCTATCAACGACTTGCATAATCAATCTACATATTTAAATATTTTTTATAATAATGACTCGATTACAATAATGGAAAAATCTATAATCTATCGATTACAAAGCCCATGAATCTTCGTAAATATTTTTAAAATTTACATTATCTTTCTGTTTCTACGTTATCTTTACATATTTCTAATTCTTATATCACAGTCACAAACTATAAACTAGCTTTGTAAACTTGCCCAGACGTTTATCATACAAATTAGAACTGTCAAATAAAATCAAAAATTTTTATTCCATTCCGAGTAAGATTTGATTTTGCCGCTTCTACTCTACATTCAATACTTCAATGACTTCAACTTGGACTCCGACTTTCGATTTCACAGCATGGCATGAATGTATAGAATCGGCATAAAGTTCGTTCTGATAAATTGATTGATTATTTTGTAACTCAAAGTGAAATTTTTACATTACTTACTTACATTATTTCTACTTATATTTTCAACGAATATACAACACAAGTCATTCTAAATTTTTATGTTTACACATATGCGAATGTTATCAATACCGTGTGATAATTATCAATAATTTTTTTATTTACAAATACAAATCACAAATTTATTTTGATATAATTTATTATGTTCTATGAGTTCTATCGATTTTTATAATTAGTATTAGTCTAGTAAACAATTTGAATTGAAATTTGAATTTAATTCCAAGAAAAAAGAATTATTATTTTGTTCTTTTCACATTTTACATTAAGATCATTATAAATGTACATGAAATTTTCTGTATAATTATATACATACATATATGATATATGTACACATGTACATAAATATGGGTGATGATGAATAAAACAAATCAGCAACAAAAATTTTATTGAAATTTCAAAAGTATATGCCGCACTTCAATGCACAATTACGCAGATAACGACAATTTATAATGTATATTTTGATTATGAAACATCAAACATGTATACAATATTACGATATATACATAAATATATGTGCGTATATAATGTAAAATTGCAGTAGGTTTACATATAAATATTATGACATATTTTGATATGAAATTATGTAGATGAAAAGAAAGGAAATAGAATATGAATTTTTGAAATTTATACAATAATATAATATTTATATACCTGACAATATTTATAGAAAGGTACATATATACATTCTGTGTATTATTATGTAGATTGAAATGTTGTACGGTTGTACATATGATGAATTATGGAAACATTACATTGTATCAACATATGATAGCTCTTTAGATTTTGTTGCATCATTATTATTGCACTATGATTTTGCATATATCAATAGAGGTACATGTACATGATGTACATATGTGTATGTATGCAAAACCTGGCATAACATTTTGATATGTCGGAAATATCATGATTATATCAAAAAGAAACTCAAATTAAATGCTCCATACTCTTGTATTAAGTGCACACATATGTATATGCTGTTGTTGTTGTTTAGGATGTTTATACATTTTGATATTGCACTAGAAAATTTGAGATAACTTGTCATTCAAACGTTAACAAAAAACAAAATAAAATTAATACAAACGTACATTACATATTATGTGGCTGTATTGAGAAATGTGTTTGTTTGTATACAAAAAAATAAGTATCTAGCTATATAATGTACATCATGTTATACAGTTTCATTTTAATTAGTTCACTTAAAGTAGAAAAAGCTATTATAATTACATCGCATCCAACTGAAATACTATACATGAAACTATTTCTGTACAGTACCGAATTTATTATAAAAAAAATTATGTTTTATTTCTGTACAGTACCGAATTTATTATAAAAAAAAATTATGTTTTTGATATTTAAATACGAACCTGTGAAAAATATGCAGGTAAAACACATCTTTGGTCATCTAAGCGTGAACATTGCACTCTTTCTAATAATTCAAAAAGATCATGTGTAGCACCACGAATTCTCTCTGGACTTGCTGATAAACTCTCACCAGGACTACTACCAGCACCAGCACCAGCACCACCATTGCCGTTGCCGCCTACATTTTTACGCGGTTCTAAAAATACATTCTGATTATTATTATTTGTCCATGTTGTATTATGCTGACGTCTGAAAATTCAAATCGAAATAAACAAAAATGAAAGGTGAAATTAGTACGTAATTATCGCATTAAAATAAAATCAATATCGTTATTTTACTTATATTTTCAAAAATAATATCCACAATCATTTAAGTAGCTAGTACAAAAAACTACAATTTATTGAAAAAATAATATAATGTATGTGCGTGAGAAATTCTCATTTACCGTAAGCAAATAATCATTCGTACACACATGGAAAAAGGTCAAGTTTAATGATAGCAAATTATATATTTACAGATACCTCTACAGATATTGAAAAATTGTAGAGGAAAAAAATTCGAAAAAAAAAAAACACAGGAACAAATAATGAAAAACAATGAACTAAATAATACGAACTGCGAGTAAAGAAGATAATCGATTTTTTTCTTTTTTTTTGTAGGTATTTTTTGTTTGTCAGTACGATAAATTACTTCCTGATTTAAAAACAAAAAAAAAACTGATATTTGCTATGGTCGTTTATATACTATACTAGGTATTTTCTGTTTTCATATTCCTATCTCGTAAATATCCTTTACGAAAATTAGATTCAGATATGACATTATTATAATATACATATAATACAACACAAATGTGTGTATATAATTATAACCACATAATTTTATTCTGTATGTATTTATTTTATACACAAACAAAAAGAAATTAGAGGACTAGCTGATATAGCTGCTAATTACAAGGAAGTGTCGAATTATAAAGTTATTTGTGATTAAAAAAAAATACATATTATAATATTTTTCTGTTTTTTTTAATTGAAAATTTTAAAATTTTGAACATCTGTTACACCAACAGTCATCAAAGTGTTTCATTTCAGTATGAGACCTTTTTGTCAACGATATGATATTCTTTTTTATTTCTATTTTATTTTTTATCTTTTTTTTTGTATATTTGATTACATCAATTCGACACTTTTAAATTTTTCTTTTTTTTTTTAAGTAGCCAACTGTCAACAAAATCAATTGGTTTAGAGTGGCATTGAAAATATACTTCTCAAAAATTGTATTGAATTACATAATAAAAATTAACATGTAACGTCAATTGGAAACGTTTGAAGGCTCACAACAACAAAAAAAATAACTGATTAACTTAAATAACTTTTCCTTTCATTGCGATTGGTTTTTATTGCAGTCATTATTTTTGTTTTTGTTTAATTTATTACTTCATTCGAAATTTTTTTATTTTTTTTTCTGGACTGTGAGTTATTCTAAAACAGACTGTTGGAATTTATCTCAAGTCTTAACTTAGATTAAATATGAAAATCGACTTTCTGTATACTGTAACAGCGTAAAATAACCAAATAAGAAATTATTTTCTGTATACATACATACATACATACTCGTACTTACGAGTGTATGCATAAGTGAAAAACATCAACAATACAACGAATTTATTTATTTGTTAATACGCGTATAAGAGATTTAATTTATATGAAAACTTGAAATCATTTCAAGTGTTTGTCGTAAATTATATTTTAAGTAGTAAGTATGTAGCTATATACAAGTATCAAAAGTTGATATATACTTATCACTTGATAATTTACAAATTAAATACAATATTATATTTATCAACTTAAATGCTACACGTTAACATGCTGATATCTTATCGTATATAAGTTAAAAACAATGGAATTGAATGGAGGCATGTGTATCGATTCGATCGACATTGTATAAAAATTGGAACAAATTAGGTAATACGTGTACCTCTACCATATTATATTATTATTATATGGATTAAAAACAAAAATAAAATAAATTAATTAATTCCATTCCGTTTAAAGTCACTGTCAAAAATAGAAGTGTACAAAAAATTTTGCAATAATGAAAGAATTTTTTTTAATTTTAATTTTTGTTATTTGTACAGTGCAAATACAATGTAGTGATAAATCTGTGACTGTATTTGAAAAAGCCTTCAAATTATTACATAATGGACCACCACCACCATTAGTTACCAAGAAAGAAGATGTAATTGTTAAATGGATAACACAAAAAGTTGATAATTTCAATGAAACAGATACAAGAACATGGAAAATGGTAGAAAATATAACTAAAAATTGCTTGTATATATATATACATATATGTATTTAGAAGATTTAAGAAAAATTTCTTTCTTTTTTTTTTTTTTCTACTATAGCAATATATGGAAAATGGAGAACATTTCAAACCTGGAGGTCCGATATTCATTTTTGTTGGTGGAGAATGGGCAATTTCACCGAATTTCATTCAAGCCGGACACACCTATGATATGGCGAAACAGTACAATGGATATCTTTTTTATACGGAACATCGATATTACGGACGAAGTTACCCGATAGAGTAAACAAAATTCAGTCTAAAAAGTAACGTATAGTATTTTTCAATTCGATTTTTTTTTTTTTCTAAATTAATTCTGACAGAGATCTGAGTGTGGAAAACTTGCAATATCTAAGTGTGGATCAATCATTAGCTGATTTGGCGTATTTCATTAAGTTTATCAAAAAAGAATATTATGGAATGCAAAACTCTAAAGTATAAAAATGCAATTCAAAGTTTCATTTTCAAGTTTGAAAATTTTTAAAAGAATTTTTCATTATGAAACAACAGGTAATATTGGTTGGTGGTTCGTATTCAGCCTCTATGGTAACATGGTTTCAAAGAATCTATCCCGATTTAGCTGCAGGATCTTGGGCTTCAAGTGCTCCACTTTTTGCAAAGATTGACTTTACAGGTAAATTAAGAAATTAAATTAAAGGAAATAAAACAAATTGTATATTATCTGTAATCTGTAATTTTGTAAAGAATACAAAGAGATAGCTGGCCAATCAATAGCTCTTGTCGGAGGACAATCTTGTTACGATCGAATCTTAAACGGTTTTAAAGAAATTGAGCAATTATTTCAAAAAAACTCAACAAAAATATTGAAACTTTTCAATGTTTGTGAGAATTTCGATACTGAAAACAAATTAGACGTTTGGTCATTCTTTGGATCATTATCTGATGTTTTTTCAGGAATCGTACAAACTCATAAGTATAATATATATACGATTATACGCGAGTATATTTAGAATCATTGTTAATCTTTCTTTCGAAATTACTTTTCTCAATTTTATTTATCATGAATAGCGGAAATGATATTGGAAATGCATGTAAAGATATCAACTCAAAGGAAGGTGATCTTGAAGGAGTTTTCAATTGGATAAAGAAATATTTAGACGTGAATAATTGCAATGATTTTTCGTACACATCTACAGTTGAATCTTTAAATTATACAAAACCATATTCAATAAGTGAGTCAATTTATATTAAATTTCATATATATTCAAATTAAATAATATGGAAATTATAGTGCGTCAGTGGATATATCAAACTTGCTCAGAATTTGGTTGGTATCAGACGTCTGGATCTAAAAAACAACCATTTGGTAATAGTTTTCCTGTACAATTGTATACGACATTATGCAAAGATGTTTATGGTGAAAGGTAAAAGGAATTTTGAAATTTGAAAGATTTTGTTTTACTGGAGCATTTATAATCATTTGTGTATAACTTTATCATCTTTGTTCATAGATTTTCGAATGCTACCATTTATGAAAATGTATTGAGAACGAATAGAGTTTATGGTGGATGGAATCCAAATGTTACAAATGTTGTTATGACACATGGACAATTGGATCCATGGCGCGCTATGGGAATTCAGGAGTCAAATGGTGAATCGCATGTTGTTCCATGTAAGTCTGAATTATTCGGAATAATTAACCGAACGATAAAATATACGAAATAATGAACGAAAACAAATTAATATTGTTACATTTTTAGTATACGCTCATTGCAAGGACTTTGGTTCAATTAGTGGCAATGATACTGAGGAAATGAAAGCATCTAAACGAAGAGTGCAGGGAATGGTTGAAAAATGGTTGAAGTGAATAATTAAAATATTATCAATCAAACTAGGAATAAAAACAGAATTTGTATTTTAAACTGTAGCAAAATTAGTAAAAAATAAAAACGAAAAAACATTCAAAAAATTAAGTATGTATTTGTTTAAAGAAAAAATAAAATGAGTTTCAAATATTTGCATGACACTTTATTTATATGTGTTCACCCATTAATCGGCGTATGATTACATGATGCACTCCAATACTCTTTGTTTGTAAAATTTGAATGGAAAATAAAAGTATAAACATTCATTAATTTTATCCCTTCAACATTATAATTGCATACCTTTTGTCACGATCATCATAATATCTAGCTAATTAAAAGAATTTCGCCCATTGTATTCAAATTTATTCTATACTATACTAACCATCTATTAGGAATTCTCGTCGTTTGGATTTGTGTAAACATACTCATTCATTGTAATATTTAAGCTTGCAATTTTCATTTTTCAAAAATGCATATTCATACATTTTGTTTTTTCTTTTTCTTTTTTTTTTTTTACAAAAATGACCAAATAACAAAAAAACAAATTGAATACAATTATCAACAACGTATACGTATGTATATATGATCAAATCAAATAAAAAGATTGAAATTTTTATATGAAATTCAAAATAAACGATACCTATTTTTAATCGAAAACCAATCCCCTAATCATAAACATTCAGAAAAATGATTTAAAAATTATATAGTTTCGCATTTTATCATACACAAATAATAAACTTTATACTGAATAATAAAGAAAGAAGGACAAATCCACCCTCTCTGTGATATATAGATATATGTGCTGTAGATATATACAATTTACATTTATGTAAGTAGCTGATATCTGTATGCACATAAAATTGCAAAAATTTTAAATTGCACGTTGCAATCAAATGTTTTATATTGGTATAGTTTTGACTGTTCAATCTCATATATCTGTGTACATAAATATCGTTTTTATGTACATAATGTATATGCAGACGTGTATGATATGACAACTAATGTACATTCACGTACAATTAAATTACACCGTTTCCATTTACACACTCGAATTACTCAAGCAAAAAACAGACAATAGAATTCCAATTGTAAATATGTATGAATTCCAGTATTCTTGTTGTTGCTGTTGATATTAATAGAGGAGAATAATGCTGATCCTGAATGCATGACAAATATGTGCACATTCGTCCGTTTGTATAAATATAAAAACGACATAAACTTTTATGACACATTCTCGTTAAAAAGGAAAAAAAAAACATTTAAGGGTACAAAAGTAGCTCTCAAATATAAAACACTAAACATGAATACACACATATACATACTACTACATGCTATAAATCATTAAAAAGTAAAAAAGGATATGTATTACATTTAATGCAAACCACATCTGGATAAGCCTTTATTCATTTACATTTTGATGTGATAATTTTTTTGTGCAATTTCATATTCGTCTCGTACTTTTATTTTCATATTTATATGAGTTTGGGTATTGCATGGTTTTGCTTGCATACAATTTAAAAAATTCATAATAATAACAGAATCCTTAATAAAAATATTCTACTTTGATCACTTCACATTTTTTGCCATACATACATACATATAATAATAAAACATAAAAAATTGTAAAACAAAAATATAAAACAGAATCTCTTTGAGTGTTCGTGTTCTTGTTATTCTGTTTGTTTTGACATAATTTGACCAGACATTTTTTACCAGAAATACAGAGCAATGTACAATGTACGTACATTGTAACATGTAATACATATCATACTTGAATAATGCTAAAAAAAAAAACTAGGAAAAAACCTTTCTCATGCTTGTGACAATAAATACAATTTTTCAATTTTAAAAAAATTTTACAAAATAATTTACTAGAATTCATTGATTTTAGATCGATTATGAAATATATGTATGAGCGTTTTCAACTACTGATTTATCGATCCTATCACAGACAAAACTTTCAAGTTTTTCAAATGTAATAGTAATGGAACCCATTCACCTACAATTTTCCGTAGTCCGAAAACTGACGATCGTGGCCTATTTCACGAAATTACAAGTCTACAAGTTTACAAGTTAGAATTTACAAATAAATTTTTACAAGGACTTGTAAATTCTGTTTCTAAAAAATTCACGAAATTACAACTTTACAAGTTTACAAGTTTACAAGTTACAAGTAAATTGTTTACAAGGACTTGTAAATTCTGTTTCTCGTAAAAATTTACAAGTCTTGTATTTTTACATACTTGTAGAATTTCTTTTTACAAGAATAAATGATGGATTATAATTATTATGAACGATTTTTTTTTGTATTTCTTAAAAGTATTCATAATGTACGAGTATTTCAAAGCGATTTAAAATGTATTTTTTGCAGGCGATACTCTGTTTTTTGTTATTTTTAAAAATTTATAAATGAAATTAATATATGTAGATAAATGACAGGAAAATAATCAATTGCAACAAAATATATAAAAAAGGACCGAAAATATTCATAAAAGGTAGTTTGACTGGTTGTAGTAAATGCAGGTATACAGATGTTTTAGCTATTATCGAATATTACAGAACATATACGACGACGATTGGCGGTATACTGATTGACTGATTGCTCTGCTACTTCTACTTTACACTGTACAGACAGATGTTACATGTCACATTTACCATTACGATACATTATGCGATAATATATTCATATATTGATTTGAACAATGTTGAATTTGATTATAAAAATGATTAATTTGTCTTTAAAATTGTTGAATTTGACGAGAAAAGTATATATTTACTATTAAGTATACTATTAACAATGCAAGTTTTAGATAAGAAAATGTTGACAATTTTCGCAAATTTCTCATCTTTAATATATATAGTGATACTATTAACAATACAGTAAATCATTTTCTTTCTTGCTTTGATACTAAGATTAATAATTTTTGTAATTACAAGAAATTACAAGTACTTTAAAAAATTTAAGAGTCTTTCTACGCTCTACAAATTTTTCTTACAAGTTTACAAGTTACAAGTTACAAGTGTAGAAATATATTCTGAGAAACGAAAACAAAGAAAAACAAGTTACAAGAACTTTTATTCTAGTGATTTACACTTGTAGCTTATAAATCACACGTGTAGTTTCAAGAAACAAAAACTTGTAAAAGCTTACAAATTTACAAGCAAACAACTTGTATTACAAGACTTGTAACTTTTGAGAAATAGGCCACATCGAAAGATAAATAATGTTAGTGTTACTGACTGGTTTAACATAATTTTCAGATCGGACGTTAGTTTACGTCGTCGGTTTCTAATTTGACAGTTTGAAAATTGAAGATAATCTAAATGTTTAATCACGTTTGACACTCAAATACAGTCCTCAATAGATGCAAAGATGTTACTGACACCACCTGATACTGACTGATGTGGATTCAGTCAATTAAAAATTTTTTCTGCATCACAATCTCTAGACGGCAACGTTTTTTTTAAGTATTTCACCGTAGTATTTCACCTTTTGTGCAGAAATATTCGAATTAAGCGAGTAGGCGAGTATTACTCATGCAATATCATAATACCTATATAAGATGTGAAATCTGCAGTCTATGGACTTTAAGAAAACTGAAAATGAATGGACACCATATGGATTGTTTTATTTATAAACATTGAAAAAAACATCAACAATTTATAAAAACTGAAATTATTTGTATATTCGTGTGGTATTATACTAGTGTACTAGGGCCAATATTTCAAATTATGAATATTATATAAGCTCAATTCTAGGATACTAGATAGTATTAGTACTGTAAAATATACTGGATTCTTATTTAAATTTGCAACTAGCAATTTTTTGATAGGATAACATTAGAAATTTTGGAACAGAAAATGAATTTCATGTTTAAATAAACAAATGTTCGAAAAAAAAATTAAAAAGGTTTTTTGTTTTTTTCTTACATACATTGAGTTTGGTTTAAAGTTATACCGTTATGCACATGTCCCTCTGTGCGTATACCCATATTGTACATAATGTAATTTTTACATACATAGATACCTTCTGAAATAAAATCTACATTCTATATTTTTTGTTACGACCTACGACACGACTCTATAATAATGGATATGTACCATGGTATCACGCACTATGGTGATGTAAAATCACAAAATTCCATTAATATATTATATGTATACCGATATACGCGCATTTCTTTTTGAACATTAAAAACTGTGTGCATTTTAGTCAAAAGGAATTCAACTTTTTATGGATTGGCATGGCTTTATTATATATTTAAAACACATCTAAACAAATGAGTAATATTGTTTTCATCATGTATTAAAATGTTACGTATTGTACCACATTGTGTGCAAGTATTCATTTATTTATAACTAAGTATGTATCTACTGAACTGTACTTGGCTATAAATATGAAATTTGTTTGTTTTCAGTTCCACAGTTTTATGTGGTTCTATCCTCGTTCTTTTTATTTTATTTTTCCTTTTTTTTTCAACATGAAACTAAGTATTTGCAACTTTTTATTTATACAATCTTCGTTTATAAGAGTCCTAAATAAATAAAAATTTATATTGTGTATTTCCAGCCACTGCACCAGTCAGCAGTGTACGTAATAACTGATGAATATGGATGGATTCCTTATTGAATTGCACATCATCTTTATTACTGCACTACGAAATGCATATTTCTGTGGTGTATCGTGCTACACTGTATTTAAATAGGCATATTATGAATGAGTACTTTTGATGTATGTTCTATTTGGAATTGTATAAATAATGGGTATGTGGGTATTTTAAAAAGCTGCATCGGTATCATGACTTTTTATCGGCATGTGTTGTGCATGATATCAGTAAAAATGCCACATCATTACAAAAAAAAAAAAATGTTTGACGCTTATGAGGATAGCCCAAATGTTACAGTTAGGCAGTTGGTAATAATTCATTTTACAAATTAATAAAATTCCGATATTTTCATATATACCATGTAAGATAACAATTTTCTATTCAATATCCTTTAATCCCAAACCTATAAATAATACAGTAATTTTATCATTTTTTGAAATATCTAAAAAAAAAAAATTTTTTTTTTCTACGAAAATGTTTCTTTACTGTTTATCATAAAAACAAATATTTCAACTATTAAAATAGTTGGTTGACTGTTGAAAAACTACTACGCAAAAGAATTAAAATTTATTCAGAACACAATCATATACAAGATGCACACACATACACATTAAGACGTAAAATTAAAATGAAAAATTACCAAACAAGGCTACAAGAAGTGTAACTAATGATTTTCCATCTGTTTTTAAATTATTTTTAATTTTTCATTTTATAAAAAATAAGATGCGAGATAAAGAAATTCACACGAATAAAAACTGTTAACATACATTGATATAAGTATGCGAGTACATAAAGTAATCTACTTTTATCCTAGTGTAATGTGTTATACGTATTATGTGGTAGTTGGTAGTACTTATGTACACATTATTCAATATCCGCTCTTTATGTAATCCATATAAGTGAACTCATTTATTATTTAGTTTTTATTACATTAGATAATAATTAAAAATTGCAAACAATACATTTTTCTCTTATAAAAGTTCAGAAAATTCAGACTTTCACATTTCGCTTCTATCTACATCTAGAGTTAAAAGAAAATAAAAAAATGATTTTATTTTATGTAAAATTTAGAATCCAGAAACTATTATAGAATATTCAAATTTAAATAAAATTTTTTACAATAAATTCACCTATTATAGCATTTCTTATCTTTCACATTTTATCAAGTTATCCAAGTTACATTTAACTACTCGTGTATCTCAAATTGAATCACACAATTAGATCCAAATGTATAATTATTATTGTTTTCCTTTAGAAAACAGTTAACCAGACCAACACCTTCAATTATATGGTACGAAAAAGAAAACCTAAAACGTTTTTTTTTTCTTTCAACAGTATCCAAAATGAACTCATATAATATGTATACCTATACTAGAATTGTAAATAAAATGAAAATAAATTTTTTGTGGTTCATTTTGAATTTTAAATTAAAAATTTTGCATTCTAAAAAATTAGCATTAAATTGAAATTACGTTGATATATAAGTACCACATGAAAGCAAAAAACAAAAAACGTTATTATTTTAATAATATATGATAGACTTACTAGATTTGTTACATGTTGTTGTTACCATGTAAACGCGTTTACTCGCGTAAAATTGCGTACACATTTACGTTTACATATTATTTTTTTTTTTTTTTGTATAATAAATGAAATGCTAATTATAGAATAATTTATAATTTTAAGTTCTGTACGATTGTTCAAATCAAAGACCATAGAAGAATAATTCTTCTATGGTCTTTGTTCAAATGAATATAAAAAAAAAAATGAAAAAAAATTAATGCAAAACTAAGCTTTGATATTACTTATGTCATGATCATGAACTTTTATAACATGTGTTTATAGCAATTACAATTACTTCGCATTGTAATACAAGAAAATAGTAGTTATTATTAGGTGGTGTGTTTGATGTTGGTGGGAATGTTTTTTTTACAGGTAACATATTCTTTTGTAGATAGTAGTTGCAGATACATAATGTGTACTATGTATATTTATAACGATAAAGGAAATCATAATGTAGAGCTGTATGTTTACATACAATAGTATGTAGATATTCGAACAGTGATACCTACTTCACAACTTCCGTACAACATTTAATTACAATGTCAATACCAAAGTTTTTGTGTTCATTCCTTGAATATTATCTCATTTTAAATTCAAAAGCGTGGAAAATTTGTAAGAAAAAAATCAGAATTACAATATACAATAAAATAAAGACTAATGAGTATGTTTTTTTTGTTCTTATTTCATATGATAATGCAGAAAATTTTGAAGTTTTGTTGTAAAAAATTTTTGTGGTTCATAAGAAGTTTTTTTTTACATAAAAAAAAAAATTGTGTAACACACAAAAACGAGTAATGTAGAAATTTTATGTACATACATATATGTTAGCTACATATTGCGTGGGATATGTCGTTGCAAATTATAAATATTTGAAAAAAATTCAAATTTTGTACATTCTTATTAGGTCTATATTGTGTTCATGAAATTGTAGTATTTTAAATTTTCTTTCATATTACATACTCACTACATGATGTAATGTATAGTATGTATGGTGTATAGATGTATGTATAAATATAAAATTGTACTAAGCAAAGGAAAAGAAATTTATGAGAAGAAATGGTAACTGATGTTCCAAAATCATTTTTTTTTTTTAAATCCGAAATTGAATGCGTAAATGAACGAAACTTTTTAGTTTTCATAGTCAAATAAATCAATGTCTAATCTGGTAAATAAATTTTATGTAAACCAACAAGCTGTCA
The DNA here is from genome assembly GCA_951394055.1 of Villa cingulata. NCBI lineage: Eukaryota > Metazoa > Arthropoda > Insecta > Diptera > Bombyliidae > Villa > Villa cingulata. The sequence goes on along the minus strand of OX596018.1, from coordinate 58,962,615 downwards.
AGCTTGTCATTTTTGTCAGCTGAGTTTCAAAAATTGAGTTTGTGTCTATATTTTGAGAAAATTGTAAGAATTTTTTTAACAAAATATGAATTTCTAAAAAGTTAAGTTACAAAATTGCGATTATGTATTCTGTTTTACGAGGAGTTTTTACCTCATTTTGGCTAACAAGATTATGAAATTAATAAGCGTTGTGTAAGTTTACGATTTAAAATCAATTCTATCATATTAATTAGGTAGGTACCTACCTTCCTAAATAATAAATTGAGAAGACAGAATATTACAAAATTCTCATTATATTTTCAACCATTCTATAGTCTAAAGTATATTTATATGAAATAAGTGAAATATGTATCCACGCAAGTACATTATGTATCTAATGTACATATTTTGGCTTTGAATTTGAAATTAATTCAAAACGTAAATCAATAAAAATTGTGAATTATTATACCTATTAGCTGTTTAAATTTAAATCGTGTTATTATGTTGTAGTATAAAGTAACACTTTTGCTATCAATTATTTAGAATAGGTATTCTAATGGCAATAAATCTACATCTACCTACATATACATACATGTATAGTTATCTTTTATATTCTGTGTAGAGTACCTATAATATCCTTAGATAATACACGTAAACAAGTATGTAGGTACCTATGTATTAAAAAACGAATCAGTTAATTAAATAAAATTCTTAGGAACAATAGAGAATATACATTTTTTTACAATGAAAAACAAATAAAATAATCTAAATTTAAACAATAAAAATTTTATATTTAAATAAATTATAACACTCATTTTATAACGGGCTTGATATTATTATTTACTTTCTCAGAATTCTTCCAAAATACTTATATTCGTATAAGAGTACAATGGTAAGTACGGTACAATCGTACAAAATACTTTCTAGTTTCTACAAAAATCATTTTTTTTTTCATTTCCATCCTTCTCGTTTTTTCGTAAAATTTTAATCTTTTAAATAATCAAAAGTAAAAGTAATAAAAAAATTCTAATAATTTACAATGCTCATAAAATATGCTTACAAAATAAATTATAGTGTTAGGATAGACCACTAATGTGTGTTCAATAAATATTATGCATTTATACGTACGAATGCACATATAATAAACGTACAATATACAGTAACACCTTTTGTTGTTATAAAAGAAAAGTCCTTTTTTCTTATCTGTTTAACAAAAACTGGTTGAACAACATTTCAACTTTTATTTATTCCTCTTCTCAGATTTCTGTTGATTTTATTAATATTTTAATCGCGATTCAACGCTATTTTTTCTACCCCTTTCTTTTGTTTTCTTTTTAATTCATAGTTGAGAAATTATTATTAAACAGATTTCTTAGTAATATTGTAATAAAATACCAAACTTCAACCGTTATGTAACTTTATTGTAAATTACATACTATTTTGTACATTATGTACATAAAAATTACAAACTGCGAATGTACGTATGTACACACATTCAAATACAGAGTCCATTCAATGTACATTACATATGTACATGCGATTATGCGAATAAAACATAACTCATCCACCATTCATCAACCGAACTATCGTCATTGCCATCATCATTAACATCACACTTTGTACAGTAACGAAAAAACGAAAAAAAGAAAATGACATTTTTTTTTTGTCTAATTCATTTGTGAAGTCAGTTAGTGAAATTATTTATTTAAAGTTCATTTAAATTTTTCTTAAACGCGAAACTCAAAACGTGACCTGTTTATTTCACCCTTCATTAAATATCAGCAGAACAGCAGAAACATCAGAAAAAGAATCAGAATAATCATTAAATTTTTCTCACAAATTTATAACAGTGGATCGCGATACACTTTTGCATCAATGGCATTATGTTAATAATATTAAATTACTTATGTACATGTGTACATCCATTACATGTAGTTTCTTTCTGTATGGTTTTGGTATACTAGTCAACTCATACTAATGTGTACTAATTCTATTACCGATGCCGAATTTGCGGAAATGACTACCGGTTTTTCTTCCTGTGGTCTCTTTTCTTAATATTTTTTTTTCCCAGAGAAAAAACATCTAAAGGCAAACAAAAAACATACTTTACCATATAATTTATATATATACACGTATGTACCTTTTGACAATATCATTGAAATAATAATCCTTACATAGAAACAAACAACAAACAAGTAATGAATCGCAACTCTAACCAGCTACATTATTTATTTTATTTCATTTTATTTTTGTGAATATGTTCCATTGTTTTCCCAAAATGAATTAATTAAATTCCCTATTACTATATACATAAATACAAACAAAACGACGATTCATTTCATCATTTCATTTAATTATGTCTTATATAATACCTAGGATCATCGTTGACGTCAATCATTGACATGGAAATGACAATTTTATTTATTATACGAGAACATTTAAAATAAAAAATAAAAATTATGATAAAAATAATAAAAAAAAAAAATTAAAACAAAAGGAAGATAAATATCTTTAGGAACATTTTAATTTTAATCAAAACATAAATCTGTTCTTATTTGGTTATGATTGTATAAATTCTTACTTTTATTACAAATTACGCAATATAATATATGTATGTACATTAAACACTATACATATAGGTAGGTACATTGATTCACCTAAAACACAGTAAATATATACCTAGTAAGTTATAAAGACGTCTTTAACACGCACAAGCACATACAAATTATATGCAAATGGAAGTAGTAGTAAAACAGAGAAAAAATTCAATATTTTTATTTTTTGAATAAATTAATCGCTTGTGTGACTAAGCGAATAAAATAAATTTATATTTTTTTTTCTTATTCTATGTATTCATTTTTTATTCGCTTTTTGTTGCGATTCAATAATAAAAATATCTAATCCACAAAATGGTAAACGGTTCCGTCCGTTGTTAATAATAATTATTGAATGAGTGACTGATATAGTGATAGTGAGTGGCAGCACCAGCAATGTCAATTAAATTCAGATGGTCGTAAACGTCGTAATGTAATGTAAGATGCCTTCTTACGCGTACACTACCTTACTATACATTACAGACCATATTAATTTTAAATTATTGTCCTACCGACTACTGTATTCAAATTTATTCAAAATACTTACTACATATCTCTACATTATATTGAAGAATTTTTTTATTTAAAATTCAAGCAGCTAAAAGTGTTTTTTTTTTTGTTTTTGTATTTTTATTATTCAATGTTTGAAAATTTTTTTCATGACAGGAAATTGTCTAGATGAGATTTTTGAAAAAGCAAAATAATAAAAACAAAAAACAAAAATGTTAAGGAAAATAAAATGTGTTTTTTTTTTTATCATTTTTAACACCTGAAAATTTATTATCACTTTTAAGTTTATCAGATCTTTAGTTTTGAATTGCGGAAAAAAAAAACGAAAGAAAGAAAAGAAAAACAGCAGAAAAGAAAATAATTTTCATGGTAGGTATCATTAAATGTCACTGATGTTTCATTTTTATTCTTTTATTGTTGTTATATTTTTTTTTAATTTGTGCTTTGCTTTATGTTATCTAAAATACGAAAATTGACTTTGCTGCATAAATTATTACATATATACATACATACATACATACATATGTACAATTTTATTGGACTTCTATTTATTTTTTTATAATTTAAGAATTTCATTTCCTGTTTTGTGTATTGTATAGCATACATATAGAGTATAGAGTGTACTTGAAACTTTTCTTGAAATAAAGATGAAATTTTTATTTGTCGTTAATAATAATAATAATAATAAAAATAAATTATTGTGAAAGTTAATTAGAATAATTTTCAGAAGCAAAATGATTTTATAATTTCTTAAGAATTTATCAAATTAAATTTTTATGATAAAAAGATTTTATTAATTGAACGACTAATGGCGGTGTTTCAATACCTTACGTTGATTGCATTGATATTTAATTACGTACGTTAACTTGTGATTATTGCTACTATGTTTACTTTTTCTTTTTTTTTTTTGGCTTCAATACTTTTGATATCGCTAGTAAATACATAAATAGGTAATAGAGGTAGTTAATTTAAATTTTTTTATAATTTATTCATTAAATAATAATTACTTGAAACATATATGTACATACATATCTACTTTTATATTACCTAAGTACTTGTTTTTGTTGTGTCTTGTGTGGTAGAAATTGTTATTTTAGTCTTAGAAGTAAGTCAACTTTTGAATCTGAGCTAATGTAACCGGCTTGCAGTTTGATTATAACAATTACAAGAAATTAAATTAAAAGAAAATACTAGAATTTTTAACAAATAAAAGACATATGCTAGAACTATAATTGACATAGCTAACATGGGTAACATGAGAAATAATAATGAATGTTAAAACGTCACATTTGGTTAACTAACATACAAAACATAAGCAATACGAATTTCACGAAATGAGTTTATGGCTTATGTTACTTATGTCATATACGCTTTCGATCGTACTGCTTATGTCGAGCTTATGTTAAACGAATTTTTAACGAATGTCGGCAATGCCAATTATAGTTTAGCTCATTGATTTGGCTGTTTTCGGCTACGACATTTATGACATAGCCTATGTCACATGTCGATTATAGTTCCCACTATATGTACACATAAAGTATTATTAGTTCAGAATAACGTTGAATTTTCGTTACATGGTTACACATAATTTTATGGCAAATATACAACTTGGTATCGGTTAGGTGCTCGGCGCTCCTAGACCCTAGACATTAGACAAACGAAAGCGAGTTAATGACAATTAGTTATGAATTGTCATTCATTTTTGCTCTCTGCCTGTATATCACCCCAAATAAAGTTTAAATAAATAAATAGTAAAATCAAGTTCAAGTTTAATAGTAAAATCATTTGTTTCTATTATATTATCACAGATACAAGCTGTTTGCTAAACAAATTAATGCTTATTTTCTAATGAATCTGCAAATTCCTTTTCTTGATAATGCAATTGATATATCATAATGACATGATTTAATCTAGTATGGTAATTATCTTATCTAGTATAAAAGTAGCAAATAGGATAAGAAATTCGTAAAAATTGAGTTTAGAATTTGTTGGTATGTAGATATCAGGAGAGTTATTTATAAAAAGTATAGATCCATATTTTTCAATTTAAAAAATACCACGTGTTATACGTGTGATTATTAAAAGTTCGCAATTAATTGTTTAATCAAATTTGTTTTAAAATCAATCATTTACATTAGGCTTAAAGAGGTTTTTAGAGGTTTGAAATCGTAATGTAATACATATATATGTAAATTTTTTTTCATCGACTAATAATATTACAAACATTGGTTTTACAGTTTCTTAGATAACATTTTTATAACTTTGCAATTAAAAGTCCTACAAAAAAAGAGTTATATAATTAATTACACTAAACCCTAACGGTAAATTGATTTCTTTCACGAAGTGGCAACTTAAAATTTATATAATTCATATAATTACTTTTTTATATAAAGATGTATCCAATATTTAAGACTTATGTATCTTGAACAGTTGTTTTCTAAATGAAAATTTGTAATAATATTTGGCCAACGGCATATCTTTTCATTCAGTAGCAGCTACAAATACCTATCTTATAAAATATAAGATATGAAACCACGAAAACTAATCATAAAAACTAAAAGAAATTAAAATTAAAAAAGAGTGTAATGACCATAAATGAAATAAATCTTAATGACTGTTTCACGCTTACTGCCATCAACAAGTAATACCACACAAACGAGAATCACTATGTTTTGATTCAAAGCCAAAACAAGAAAAAAAAAATTTCAGACCAGAATCAAATGAAACCATTCTCAAAACTCCACATCATCATCATTTTTGTTTTTGTTGTTTTTTCAAAGAAGAAGATTCGATTGAGATAAAACTCATGTCTTTTTTTTTAATTGGTTTTTCGTTCATGTTTCGGTGTGTATTTAGTTATTTGTATGTACAGCATTTGTTTTACAAATTTTATTTGATTTTATACTTCACATATATAAATATATGATTTTTTAAGCTCTTATACATATCTACATTACATATATATAGTATGTTTATAAATGTGTTTCCACTCGAAAGTCTTAAAATAAAATTAAAAGCAAACAGCAAGATAATAGCGATGTAATCTCAGATTAGCGGCATCATTTATACCACCTGGATAATAATTGCACTATACATAATTCTTTTACATACATACATATATACTAAATACTATCAAAATTAACGTTAAAGAGAATTAATACCTCAATGCAGCAGCTACAGAACATAGATATTATAATCCAAACCAGAATATTCATGTTTTGATTATATCAAGCAAGCCCCCTTTCTGAACTGAAAAATGCAATTTACATGTGCCGAAAAACAAAATAAAAAGGAAACAAAAAAATCTTACATATGTACATACCACCGTACCCTCTTTTGCCATGTAAATTTTGCAGAAATACAACAAAAATTTAATGATGATGACGACATCATTTGGAATGGGGAAAATGTAATTTTTGTAATTTTTTTTTTTTATTTTTTTGCCTTGTCAAGAACGTTCTATTTTATTTTGTATATATGTCTTCTAAAATTTCAGAGGGTTGACAAATTGAATATCAATATATGTATGTATGTATATGAAATTGACTTTCATGCTTTCATATAGAAGGGTTTGAAAGATGCCCGCATCTTTAAGAACAACAAAGTAAATGTCCTTTTTAACTATTATTTGATTTTATAGAGACTCCTAGTTATTTTGAGATTGATGTGACCTTTTTCTAATAAAATTCAATTAATTTTGTTAATTCAATTGCATATATTATACTTGACTGAATTTAGGAAGGTTAATGTTATTATTCTGCATCTATGTATTCTCTGCTGGTTTCTAAAAGATTTTAATTTTTATTTTTATTTTTTTTTTATTTTTTTTATTGTTTTGATTTTGAATGATCCAATTTTCATTTTTGATTTCTTCTTAAAATCAATCATTCAATCAATCAAACAAAAATTGTGTATTTAATCTTAAAAATTTTCTTTTTAATTTTTTTCTTGTATACTCTATCAAGTACCTATTTTATTTGTTTCCCTTTGTAATATCAAAAGAAATCAAATCGTGATTATAAGTCAATTTTCATCTAAATTTCTAAATGTATTTTCAAAATAATCATACAATCACAATTCTTTGGTAGAAATAATTTCAGAGAAATTTTGTTTTCTACAAAACAACAATAATAATTATTACTACTGGTTCATTCATTTTTTAAAATCAAAAGTTATTCCACTATTAAATTATAGAATAACGAAAAAGTTGCTTTAAACATTGTTCCAATACCAATTTGTACATAGAAATACGAGATATTATGTAATTTCGTTACTATATTGATGAAAAAATTATTCAAGTAAGTTTTGGTTTTTCAAATTAACCACCATTCCACAATGCTCCCCTTGATGACGTTAACGGTTGCTGCTATTCAAACTCAATACATTCGAATAATGTATGAAAAATCTGTATATATTCAGATATTAGATATAGTACTCGTATAGAAGGAAATTACACTTACAATTATTATTCAATGGTAAATAAATGAAAATAATTTTCTAAACATAATATGTACGAAAAATCGCCCCCAAAAAGGTATGCATATAATAAATCACTGCAGGGGTTTTGTTGATTCAAAAACATCGGCTACAAACAGCATGATTGAATGTACATAGTTAATCTTATATTCCATACAGATACTCTATTATACCACATTATACATATCTACAACAAACTAATATTAAGTAATACAGATACATATATGTAAATGTATTACAAAAAAAAAATATAGATATTTAAATGTATATCACATTTTATGTAACACATACATACATTTACGAATAATACGAGTATTTCCATACAATTTAAAAGTTTATCATTAATAAAAATCTCCTTCAAATAACGAATTATTATTATTATTATTATTATGTATTCAAAATGTGACCGATGACAAATTGAATAAAATGAGGCAAATCAATTTTCAAGTTTCCAATTATGGCTATGATTATGCGGTTAATATGAATTTAATTTAATTGGTATCAAGGGAGATACTTATATAATAATGTCGGCGTTAGTATTTCGTAATTTGTTGCTGTCATCGTGTTTTTATTTTTTTTTTTGTATATAATATATTTTTTTTTGACAAAATACACACAAAAAATATATTTAAAATAAAATTATTGTTTTACAAACGTCATCAAAATTGAATAATACTACTGTCATGGTACTTACGTGTATCGAAAATTTGCATAAATCGAAATTGAAAATATTTCACAGAATAATTTAATTTTCTTGTACTGTATACTAAACCTTAAAGTGAAATAAAAATCGCAGTGTATTGCAAATTTTTTTTTTTTTTTTGGGAATCCAATAAAATATCCAAAGATAAATAATCAAAATCTGAATATTTCGTTTTGTGAAATATTGTGGAATTGGAAATTATGATTTTCTCCTTTCAATATTTTGAACTATATAAAATCAGATTATAAATGAGGAATATTGAACAGTGATTTTTACATTTCCTTATACGCAATATATTTCCCGGTGAATTTCATTAAAATGTTCGTCTGAGTAATTTTTTCTTATCTGCAAATGTGATAAAATGTATGATGAAAAAATTACAACAAATTTTAATATAATTTGGTAAGCAATTTTGAAGTGATAACAATATTTTCAACTGTAGACAAAATATAAAGATGATTTCAATTCAAGTATAACTAACTATTTGTACTTTAAAAATATGACAAATTTCAATTGGTTTTGAAGAGAAATCAATAAAAAATCAAAAACAAATTAATTATAAGAAATCTGATACTATAGTTAAGTTTTAACAATACAGATTTTTCTAGATTCTAACCCAATCCGGACAGGAGAAAATTATTTCAAGTTTCTATTATTTCCTGCATTAATGTACAGAATACAGGAGTATCTAGATACTCGTACATGAAACTACTTTAATATCACAATTTAATTCATGAATCTACATATAACATCATGTAGAAATACATTGTCAGTGCTATTATTTTTCAGTCAAATGTAACTCTTGCATAAATCTAAAGTCGAGACAACTAACATTAATTGATATTTTTAATTTATAGTACCATAGTACCTATGTACTAATTCAATTTTCAAATCGTTCGTCCTTCTGTTTCATCTTAATCATAATAATCAATTAATTAAATTTTGCTTTCTTTGGAGAAAATATGAAAGTCACAGTTACTAAGATAAGTGTTCAGACTGCATTCTACCAAAATGTGGTATAAAATTCAACAATTTTGTTTCAAAAAAAATCTATAATGGCGTAAAATGTGAAAAAAACTCAAAAAATCACTTAACAGAATTATTCGGATGATTATTATTTTATTATTTAGAACAAAATAACATCGATGGACGAGGGATAAAAAGTGATTTAGATAATGAAAGGCATTTGAGATGAATATCATAATCGATGGGTCTATTAATTAGATGAAGGCATATGGGTTGTAGATGGAAGGAAAGTACATATAATTTTAACAAATTTATTGATTTGATATTAGGATCGTCAGAGGGAGAAGAGTAAAAATTTTGCAGGAAGGTAGATGAGGAAAAAAAAGGGAAAGTAAGACTAGAATGAGGAGTTGAATTATTATAGAAATATTTTTTTTATTTTTGTGTTAGATGTACAATGAATGCCTAAATGAAGAGATCGTTGGTCAGAGAATGATTTTAAAGACATTAAATAGATGAGGAAAATAAAATAAAATTTAGATAGAATACAGTGTATATAATAATAATATAATTTTATTGTATAAATGTATAGGTATAAAATTTTGTATATTTTCTTTAAACCTTGTTTGGTTTGTATAAATAAATATGATATACCATCCAATCGTCTGAATACTTATGAGACTAACTGTAGACGAGTATATTCAAATAAAAACAAATTACATTCTTATAGTTTAACATACACAAAATAATAAATTTTAACTGACTCTACCATCATGATACATTGCAAAAATATTCATACTACAATGTAATACCGCATTCTTTCATAAGCATATTATATTTACTTAGAGTCTTCCCATCCACAAGTATGAGACTTGAAATCAATAAAAGAAGTTTATTTTTTTTTTCATTTGCAATTTTCTACTTTTAACTTTTAATTTAATATAGGAGGATCTTGAAAAATTAAAAGAGGCGGAATTGGATGTAACCGATGTAATCAACTAGAAGAGAATTTCTAATATAATTTTAAAAAAAAATTTCTCTAGAATGGAATTTTCATTATGCAAAAAAAAATTCATTTCTCGAATTTAGTTCTATATGTGTTCAAAATTTATTTATCGAAATAATTAATAAGTATGTATACACATAATGTGTAATATCATATCGTTTAAAATATCAGATTTTATAAATATACAAAAAAAAAAACTTTAAAAATTCCATTTAAAATTTTTTCAAAAGCGATTATTATTTTTCTTACAACATAAATTATTTAAGGGTTTTTCATATTTTCAATTAAAAATTATTTTACCTATACATGCTACACATGCATATATATTTATATGTATGTATAGGTACCCATACATATTATCAAATTAATCAATAATTCAATCTAAATTTGGTATCAAACACCTACTACACATTTCTCATCATCACATTACATATTATATTTTCATACAAAGTATCTACATAAGTGATATTAAATTTTCTTTGAAGTCGTGAATCGTTTTTGTGTTTTTTTCTTAAGAGTAGGTTTCGAGATTTCTGCTATCTTGTGCACCAATTATCTCCGAAATTACTTAACCGATTTCAATGAAATTTGAAACATAGATACTTTGATAGGAATTGTGGTGCTTAACGGAGCGTTTTTTCCAAAATAATTCCTTGTTTCCTTTTTACAGGGTGTCAAATTTGTCCAGATTGCGATTTTTCGGCTTCAAAATGCATCTCGTAAAGCAAACACTGATTGACCAATTTCTTTGAAATTTTGAATATAGGTAACCTGAAGGATATTGTGGTGTTTGAATATAGCAAATTTTTGATTTTAGGTCCTGAAATTTAGTTATAGTTCTTAAAAAAGAAGAGAGTTTTTTTTTTGAAAAATCGTTCAACTTTGACTTCTATTTTCATACATTAAATCTTCATATTTCTATGTGATTTTGGTATCAAAATAAAATTTGAACTTTTTTGAAAAGTTTACAAAAACAAAATATAAAATTCTTTGTTATATTTCCATTTTTATTAACAAAATAAAATTATGTTCTTTTTCATCAAAATATTCAAAACATCCATTTTTATTAGCACCTAAAAGGTATGCAAAGTCATTTTTTAAAATTTTTGTATGTAAAATCGTTGTTATTTTCGAAATTTTTAAAAGTCGAAACCTACTCTTAAATATAAATTTAAGTAAAAGCAAATTCGTATACATTACATACAGAGTATTATAATTTTGATCTAAATTAATATGATCATACCATACCATACGAATCAAATAAATAAATTAAATATGAAACTTTGTTTTTTCTTCCATATTCATAATCAAATTAAAAATTCTAAATTCATAAATCTGTATTAGTGGTAATATAGGTATATAAAAATAATTTTGTTTTAAAAATAGAAAAGGGAAGAGACAACACAAACAACAAACATTATTCATTTTAAATAGATACTTTAAATTAATGTAAATATTTACAAAAATCAATTAGCTTAGCAATAATAAAAATTTATGAATTGTTATTTGATACATATCACTTTAATTTGGTTTTTATTTGAACGAGTATTCGCAACTACAAAAAAATAAAAATTATATATCATTTCCAAGAGATAAATTTATAATAATCAATTCAGAAAAAAAAAAAATAATCAAATATAAAAAGTACCACAAAATTATAAACACGAAAGCAATAACTATACATACATATTATGTGGTGTAGCTTGAAGTCAACTACCATAAAAAGATAATCTCGTATAATCACCATACAGATTTTTGTTATAAGTACTTATTTGGTTGGATACAAAAACAAAGCAAAAAAAAAAATTTTTTTTTCTTTTTTTAATATAGATAAAAGTGGGCGTATAATTGGTAATCTCTTATGAGTTTATTGATTGACCATAATCCATAACATGATTTTGTTTATTTAAAAGTTGCACTATATAGCATTTATACATTCAGATTAATTTTTAGATATCATGTATCACTATAGAAACAAAAATAATAAAATCATATAGGTATATTTTTTTTTTTTAAATATGGTACATATACATGTATGCCCAATATGTGTCAATATATATTCATGAATTTCGAGTAATATATTGTATTACTGATTACTGCCATTATTACTTTACATAATCGTTAAACATGAATTTAATTCGACTGTTTTAGTGCAAATTTATTGAAACTGTCCAATTCTCCATATATGTACAATAATAGAAATATGCGTTTCAGAGTCAGCATGTGTGTAGTTACATATATTAGTCGTATATGAAAACTTCTTGTCACATTCTTTGTTTTGTTTGCATATGTTCTGTTAATAATGTACGATTTTCGATTTGTATTATAACCACCACTTAAATAATGAATAATTCATATATTTTTTTTAACATCAATTTGTATAGTATTGTATTTGTATTTTTCTAATTTCAATGAAGGTGTAGCTACCTATAGTGTGCTAATGTAAAATTTGTATATTATGTAATATTATTTAAACTTTAGCTAAATAAAATATAAAAATAATCTATTAATTTTTTATTCAGGTTGTACGAATGTACATACATATATTGTCTACGAGTATTTACCAAACCCATCGTAACATTATTATGAATATGAATGCAAAGATATTGCTTCTACTTCTATAAGTAGTACTATATGCAGTTTCATTTTATTCTTAAATGCAATTAAGTGTAGGTGTTCGTACAGACAGCTTGGCGCGATCGTTTTTCATATCAGGAATTAAATAAAAGAAATACTATATAGAGTAGCTATATATGCATAAGTTACTCTATTCGCTATTAGATACCTATATACAATATATGTATTAATAAAATCAATCCAATTCAATTAATAAAATAATGGCAAAATATTTTTTTTTACTTCTTTTACAAACATGTGTACATATACATATGTACCTACAAATCAGTTAGGTAAGAATGAAAAATTGAATAAATTTCTTAATTCTGATTGGATACAGATTGATACAGATCATAGACAATAAATATGTACATATAACCACAACATAATAATAAAATTTCAGGCTGTTTGACGACTTCCGTGACCTTAATTTTATTTTGTATTTTTTAGTATTTTTTTTTTTCAAATTTGGGTTGCATTAATTGCAATTTTTTATGTAGTTATGTATTATTTAACATTATGTACAATAAATGAAAAATTACCATTATTATGTCCATAAGAAAAATTAAAAACCGATAATAGTAAACTGAAATAAAAAGAAAAAAAAAAAAGAAAACACGTTTCCAATTCCATTAAATATTATCTATACACTATAGATGAAACATTTTCAAGTGAGTACAGTTCAAGCAATACAACAACTTATTTTTGACATGACAAAGATTGATTCACTTACATTTTTGGTGAATTTAATGACCATGGCATATTGGAAACATGTTGTATGTATATGGCTGATACATATTGATGTTATGCTTTTTTTTTTTCAATATTACCATGAAAACTCGATAAATCTGCAGATAAAAAATTTTTTTTTCCTTTTTGTTAATTGCAGAGAAAAATTTTGATTAGTTTATATTATTGACCTTTAACACAACCTCATTTAAAAAAAAAAAAAAAAAAACAACCGATAGGTAGCCAAAGCCGATATGCCACATTGGTATTATGTATTATATTACTATTTATGAGATATGATGTACAATTGTGCACATATGCATCATAGATATATAGGTACATATATACAACATAACTTCAAACGATTGAACAAATAATTGTAGGAGTAAATATGTAATTTAATAAAGAAAAAAAATTTTTTTTTTCCTTTTGTTTTAAATCAGCATCTGAATAAGAAATACCAAGGTGAAAACACCAACAATTCAATTTCGTATTATAATAAATGAACGAAAATAAAAAAAATGTTTTTCAAAACAGTTTCGTAAAGTACCCAATAATAATTTCTTAAATTTAAAAATTCGAGATAACGTAATCATTTTGTGCATATCCACATGAATAAATAGACATTAATTTGATACATAATGTAATATAATCCTATATGTAATTACTCGTGTGTTTACTCGTATATTAATATTACACAAAGATGATATCTTTTATATAGCTATCTGAGAATGTTGCTATGTTGCTAAGGCTAATTATTTGGGACTTTCTCTCTATCATTTGGTAACACATTTAACAAATTGAAACATCAAAGTGTAAATTAGACATTTAATTATAAGATAGTTACAGATATAGTAGGTATAATATGTAAACAGCAGCTGTAATTTCGATAATTACATACAACATCACAGACGTTTTTTAATTAGCTATTAATTATTAAATGTACGAATATGGTGAAGGTAATCATTTTACACCTAACATTTAATAAACGATAATACTATCAAGATGAATAAAAAATTAATGTGCTCTCTTGCCCATTAAAGTTTACCTAAATTTATTAAAAACAATTTTAAACGAAATTTGAAAATCAAAAATGTTTAAAATGCTGAAAAATCTAAAACAAAAATTTTCTAACAACCAATATTTATTAAAAATAGAATAGAGGAAAACAATTAAAAGATTTTAAACGTTAAAATTCTGATGAATATGTTGTAAAAGAATGTAAAACAGGTTGTATGCAGGTATGTAAATATATGAATATTCTGTTACATCGACTCAAGAAAGAACTATATCCCTGTTTTCTTCCCTTAAACCAAAAACAAAAAAATACCTACTTCTACTTCAATAAAAATTTTGATTATTTTTTAAACCTGATACGTACTGTAATTTTTTTACTTTTGTATACTTCCGTCGAGATACCAAGGAATATGATTCCTTATGGGATCCGTTTAAATATTTCATTGCAGGTAAGTTGGGTTCGATTGTTGTTTATGATGATAATAGAAGTCGAATATAAAATCCACTATAAATCCTTTTTTTAGGTCGTTAGCAAATCGTGAGCAAATGGATAGATTTTTTGACTGTATTTTTCATTTTTTCACAATATCAATACTTTAAAATTTTTTATATTATATAATATATGTATGTATTTTTTGTTTTAATTTTTGAACCAAACACTTTTTGATATTTTATTTATTTATTTTTTCAGTTGGTATAATATGATATTAAATTTAGAATATGTACACAAACATGTAAATAACTCATTTTTATGAAATTCTGAAATCACTCTTTAAATTTAAATATTCGAAATTATTACACATTTTCATTTTCACTTATAAAAATATAAATTTTCAAAAGTTCATAATCTCTTATTTAAAAATAATCACACACTATTTTATAAATAATTATTGTATGTAATTGTAATTGTAAACACCAAAAGCAAAGCCAAACATAAACTAAACTCCAGAACTCCACATCAGAAAAAAAGGAACATTTTGTTAACAAATTTTGTTTGTTTTCTGATTGTGGTGATTTTTTTATATTTTATTTTCGAACAAAACACTGAACCACTGAACTGAACGTGAACAGCAACAGACATATGTGGTGATGGTGATATGATGTAAAAATGTTCATTTTGGTTAGTTTTTGTTTATCGAACTATAATGGTGATCGGACGAACCAACAACATTGTCGAACTTCGTTTGGCTGTTGGTATTGGTATTGGCTCTTGCGATCTCAACCAATCTCAACTCACACACACACATACACATTACATGACACACACACAGTAACCCTAACCAGTTCCAGTTGGTTTGGAAATGGTAACATTTGTCACGTCAAACAAAACCAACAAATAATTCACAATAGTTTTCTCCCAAGTCACGTCACGTCACGTCACACAGCACAGTACACTTCTTTTTTATGCTCATTTTTCCCACGTGCAACTCTATACATACTCTATACTCTATTGAGTTTTTTAGTTCGATGCCTATATATATATGAATGAATGTGTGTTAATGTTGAATTTGAATCGTTCTGCGATCTTCGTAAGTGTGCAAGTGCATCTCCGAATCTGCATGATTCTGATGGTTGTGCTGTGTTCGTGGTGTTGTATGAAGACAACATCTAGCTGTATTGTATTTTTGTGTTATGTTTCTTCTGTATTGCATAAATTCCCCATTCACCCTTATTTCTGCTGCATTTACCTTTTATTTCTGCTGGTGCTGCTTTGCAAGCTGCACTGCAATGATATTTGTTCTTTTTCTACTATCTCGAAGTTCGAATTCAAAACAACAAAATTGAAATATATATGTCTTGTATTTGTATCTTGTATGAAATTATTATACAAAATAATTACACCTATTTCATGTTGTATTGTAATTTTGCTGGAATGGATGAGATGGGAGGGAATTTAATTGTGATTTTATGTTTGAGTTTGATTCTACAGCGGTTTTACAGATAAAAGTAGCTTGTATCTTGTAATAATTTGTTGTATTGTTTTCGTTTATCTTCACATCATCATATCATATGCCATCATTCGTTCGTTATTATTTTATTATCATCAAATTTGATCAAACTTTTTTACATAGAAAAAGTAGACTTCTTGGATTTTTTTGAAAATAGGTATATAATCGATTATCGGCTTGAATATTTTTAAACAGCATCCATCATACAAAGGGCTAGCAAGTAGCAACAACTAATTTTGTTTAGATACATTTCACATTTTTTAGTTTCAATTCAAATGCATAGGGGCTTGAATAGCTTGATGGTTGTGTGTCGGTCTTGCGATCTTTGAGATCACGGTTCGAACCCCAGCCAGCGCACTACTCTTGCCCAAGTCGATCAATAATTTTTCCCATCAGCAATGTACACCAGTAACTGATTACTGATGATAAAACTGGATAATATGTATATCTGACATAAAATTACTGATCGGCGGTGCCATGGACTGAGTATCCCCGTGCACTTAATATATACTATATACATTTATGTATATATGTATATTTAAAAAAAAAAAAAAAAAAAAAAATTCAAATGCATGATGCTATAAGAAACATTGCCATACCTACATAAAAAATAATAAAATTTTAAATTATAATGGAATCAGAAAATTTTTTTTTTGGAAATATTCTAAATTAAATTCATATCAATAAAAGAATTAAATGAACACAACTTCTTTATTTTTGTAAATATACAATATTCAACACAATATTTTTGGCATAGAAAAATAAATTTTCTATTATTCAATCAAAAGCATAAGTGCATAAGTGTATTTATATTCTGTCAATTCTGTAGAATAAGTGTATCAAATTACTGAAATTTACAATTTCATGAGTTTTCCTCCTACAGCTAGAATTTAAAATTCTTCTTCTTTTATATTTTTTAAAGGTACCTACATTCTAATTTTTTTCTTCATCATCAATTATCAACGCGGTTATAAACAAATCAAAACAAGTATTTGAAGTAACAATAAGATTTTTTTATTAATTTAAAAGATCTTATAACTTGTCATAATAAATAAAAATTTTGTTTACATAAAAACATTTATATCATGATAAATAATATAATACACTATTGTACATATTGAAATATATGTATACATACTCGTATAATTAGCATCTTAGTGATTTTAGTCTTGTACAGTGCAACATATTTAGATTGCTAGAAAATAAATGATCGATACTTTTGTATAAAAAATATATAGTCTGAATCTGAATAAGTTTTCTTCTATTCAACAACCCACTGAATTATTTTTATTTCTGGTTTTAATAAAAAAAAAAATCCATAATATATTTTATTAACATATTGTATTATGTATAATATTCACAAAGCCTGAGGTCCAGAGCTTTATAATATTCGAAATTATCAACATATCATCTGACACTACCTTTCAAGATTACCGACAGACGACATAAAATATAAATATAAATATATAGACGATTTTATAAGCAAAAAACTCAATGTTTTTTTTCAAATACACAAGTACATTACTCGCCTCCATTCGTTGTGGAGTCAAAAAGTTTAGTGGGTTTTTTTCATGTTTATTATATGAATAAAAATCGTATTTCCTTGCATTTTATACGTCCTTTACACCCTTAGGGATAAGTAAAAATTATACTAGCAAGCATGTAGTAGAACACGCTCTTTGACACATACACATCAGTTATGTATTGTTATAACATTTAATATACATTAATACATAAAATGTAATAACATTTTTATATGCAAATTTATAAGTACATGTTTGAATATATACATACATATTTCTTTGTAATTTTCTGTTGCAAATTTTATTCCGTTTAATGCTTTTTAAATCATTTTTTTATTTAAAATTTCTATTTAAAATGAAGTAAAAATAATGTGAACGAGAATCGACCACGAACAAGTGCTACATCACATGGCAAGTGATTTGTTATTATCCATGTATCAATCTTTGTCCAATACCACACTTGAATGAATTTATTATTTTTTCACTCGTATATTATATGTATTCATTTTATTTTACATATTTGTATACTCGTATACATACATATGTACCTGCACACATAAGTATATTTGAGTAGATTATACACTAGTACTGGTACTATTCTAGACCCGTTGACAATCATTTGGTTACCAAGTTAGTTCGTTCATTATTATATTTCATATACCAGCACTATATAAACTATAACATATAGTCATAGATATACATGATGCGTGGGTGGTAAATTTTTCTGTCCCACAAATCTCTGAGATTAGCACGTCGAGAAAACAATTCAATTTATACCCGATAATGTAATACGAACAAATGACTATATATGTATAAGTAACTGCACAGAAACAGAGTATGTATATAGACACAAGTAACGAGTATTCAAATTTAAAATTGCATAGTAATTTACTTAAATAAAAGTCGTAAAATACATAATGTAATACATTTACATATTCTTCACATATAATATAAATACATACATAATATATATATTTCATTAAATGTGATGCAGTGGTGATCATATAGTCGAATTTAAATCATTCAATATAGAGAATAATGTTATATAAATGATATTTTTTTGCTGTACATATACTATATGTATATTCAATTGTAATGTACTTTCGATTATGTATATGTGGGCGAATCAACTACATACATATATAGAGAAAACAGAGTGATTATTTGAAATCATTTAAAATACAAAAACATAAAAATAAATTTTACCTATGAATGTAAATATGTTATCATACCTGTACATCTGTACATACATTTGTGTATATATATACATATGTACAGCGATATGCAAATAGCAGTATTGAAAATCACCTATCCACCAAGTCCAAATATGGTCCAAATGATATATGCATTCATTCTTTATATCATTTCATTTTGTGGAGTGGTACTGACTGGATGTTTGGACTGGGTGTACTGGTTTTAATTTCCTCATTAAATACTCGTATAAATTGAAGTTTCAAATGAAAACTTGAAAATGTACATACACTTTTGCTACTGTTGTTATAACAGTTCTTTTAATTACTGTACACCTATATACATATTGAGAATGTTATATTAAACTGTAAATGTAAATTACATTTTTATATATATGGAGATGTATATTATATTATGCATATACATTTATACACATACCACATACAAAACAGATAATCCATACACACCATATATACTAATGTATGTATGTATGTATATTAAATATAAAACAAAGGAAATAAAAAACAAAACAAAAAAGGATAAAGTGAAATTAGTTTCCTCATTTAGCCGTCATTCTATATTCTGACATTATCATCATCATCATCATCATTGTCAATATTTATATAAAGGATATGAAAAATTATTCATAAATTGTCACCACATAATTTATATACAAATATTGAATAATAAGGATTTACGAGTATAACTATATTACAGTATATGACATACCACTTAATTTTTATATGAACACATGTATAATAACTAAAGTACCACTTGGAATATTTCATTTTCTATGATGTTACAAATTTTCTTTCAAAAAGACAGACTCTACTTTCTAAAACCAACATCAATTCATTCTCTACGATCCATTCTGCTGGAAGGGAAGGTTAAAGAAATTATTACTACATCTCATATTATTGAATTATCCACAAGAGAATGAATTTTAAAGAGCGAATTAGTGTCCCGGAAAGTAGAGTCCAGTCATTTTTGGAATAGTACATAGTAGCAAAAAAGGGGTGTTTTAGCAAAATAATATTGAACTATAGACAAATTAGAAAAGACAAGACAAAATTAGAATTTCAGGATCGTAATATCAATGTACTCGAATATCCTATCTGTTTTTCAGAACGAACACATATGAGACATAGCCGGACAAAATTTTTGCATAATATGCAGTACAATAACACATCACTGATCTTCGTAAAATGCAATTAAGCTCTTTTGAACATCAATTCCTGATCAAACGTTAAAAGTATATTTATATGAAGGTCATGTGCGAATTCAAGCATTTTCTTACCTTTTCTCCAAATTTCCTTACTTTTCCCTTTGGTATTTTTTTAATAATAAGAAAAGAAAAAAGAAAAATACATCCAAGTACGCATGCTGCTATCGTAGGCCAATATTTTGATATGCTTTATAACTGGATTAAAATTAAAGCAAAAAAGTTGGCTGTGCTAAAATTTCGACAAAATTAAAGTAAAACTCAGAAATTGTTTTAAACTCAATATTTTTAAATTTTTTTTTTTTATCTTATAGTTTTATCCTTCTTATTATATTGTTATTATTGTCATTTTCTTATTTTTGGTTCTCGAATAAATTGTTTTCTTCTTTCATATACATATTACATATTCGCATAACAATAATAAAGTTTTTTTTCTGTGTATTTTTATTATTATGATAACTAGTTGTAATCAATAAAATGAAAAC
Source organism: Villa cingulata (assembly GCA_951394055.1). Taxonomy (NCBI): domain Eukaryota; kingdom Metazoa; phylum Arthropoda; class Insecta; order Diptera; family Bombyliidae; genus Villa; species Villa cingulata. The sequence continues at coordinate 58,941,649 of OX596018.1, read as the reverse complement.
GAGAATGACTTTTCAAGGATCTGTATGGCACCATCCATCTATTAAAGTGTAATATTTTTCTTTTTTGCAAAATACTATATGTAGTAAACTGTATATAATATATAATATGTACTTGTGTAGAAGAAAACTTTTTCATTTACGAGTTTTAAAAACTTTAGAAAAATATCATTTATAAGTTTTGTATTTAGTTGTATGTGTAATTTCATTATTTTTTCAAAATCTAACTTAACTACATACATAGTACATAGATAGTTCAAATATTCTTTCATAAACTTCTACTTCAATATTGCATAGAGCTCAGGTATCATGTGTTATAGAAAATTATTAACAAATAAAACTATAAAAATAAATTATACAATTTATGAAAGTTATTCATATTGTTTTTGAATATTTTTCATGTTATTTGTTCATATTGTATGTAATTCGAGTTATAAAAGTTATATACATAATAGTAGCAGTGTCATTTATTTTTAAACCCGGTCAACCCGGTCAACTGATAAATTTATCTATGCAAAACATCAAGTTATTAAAGCTGGATATAGTATGCCTACTTATGTTATTTTTTTTTTAAACGAGTATCTACTTTTACTTGTGAAATTGATGACATTCTGACTTTTTATCTTTTTTTATCCAGTATCTGCAAAGTCACCTGAAATTTATTTTAGCAAAATTTTTAGCACTTATTTCATCAATCAACATCATATCATAATTCATACTATAATTCATTACATATTCCATTTATTCACGGGATAAGAATGAATAAATTTTCAAAAAGATATTGTTTAATTACATTGACTCTAATCAAGTGATGTATGCGTACATATTGCCTAGTAATTTTCAGTATATATGTACTTTTGAATATATACCATTTTTTTTATTGTAATTATGTAAATATTTAATTTGGAGTATAGTACCACAGATAAGGATATTTTGTTTCAAGTTCAAAGTTTGGTAAAATTTGAATATTATTTTTATGGATTCAAAACTAAACTAAATTGAAGCATTTTGATTTATGTAAAGTAGATGGAGACATACGATTTTTTCATTTTATATGGTGACGGATTTTTGGTTCCATTGGCACGTCTGTATATTTGTCTGTGATAGTACTTACATAAAAAATATTATAATGTTTCAACAATATGATATATTTTTCAGATTCATTTTTTCTTTTATTATTTCGTAACTTTTACACAATTCCTGAATTATTATAATACATTATATTCCTAAATATAAAATGATAATAAAAAAGACAAAAAATTGCTTTAGGCCTACTTTCATTTACTACATACTTGCATATACTTTAATACACTCGGGATAACATTAGTATTATTCTATACTTCCATCGAATACAATCAAATAAAATAAAATCCCCTATTGATATACAATAAAGACAGAAGGGCATCACTTAATCAAAGGTAGTTGTCTTTTTTTTTTCATTTTGCTGTATACTAATCTAGTCCTTAAATAATGCTGTCGGTAATATCCCTTTATGTATGTATAGTGTCTATTGAATATAAATGGATTTCATTGATTTATCTTTAAAAGTGTAATTCAAACTAAATTTTCAATTGTTTATACTTTTTTTAAGTTCACACTTATGTGCAACTACTGTACACTTTACATTCAAAGCAAAACGAATGGAAAAAATTACATATTTTGAAAGGTGAGAGCATACTATGTATAGTACATTCAACATTCGTACTAAACCTTCTTTTGTATATGAATTCTATGAATTTGCATAAAAAAGTATTTCATCATTTGTGTGTGCATTTACATTCCGTTTTTAAGTACATATATGTATGCAAACATCCTGCCCCTATGTCTGTGATTGTATATTCAGATTAGATGGCGTGTAAAATGTGACATAATTTTTAATAATAACATATTTAAATGAATTCATTCGCTTTTATTTGTATAGTAAGCGAAATTTGAATAGACGCAGTCATTTTTTGTAAATGAAAAATTAAGTATGGGCATAAAATATAAAAATCTTCATTATCAAAAAGATATTAATTAAATACCAGTGCATACTATCAAGACATATACATATTTCGTTGTAACAAAATTTAAAGGATGTTTTTAATTTTTTGTAAATTTTTTTCTCAATGTGGGTAGTTGCACTTTAGTTGTTACTCATTTCTATAATATTTGTTTGAGACGCTTGTTTTTTGTCAAAATTTCTTGTTGTTATGTGAAATAATAATGCTTTAATTGCATTTTAACTGAATTGTTATTTATGCTATTCGAGAAAAATAAAAGAAAGTAATTATTAAATTCGTTAGTATACAATGAATAAAACAAAACGTTTATCCCTATAAAAAAATGTGCACAAATTATTTCATGAAATTTCTAAGTTTTCTGAGTTCGATAACTTTTTGGATATTTTTCGTCATTTTTCTACAAATAGAAAAACTAATTTTTAAACAAGAATCCAACAATAATTAAAGGTACATTTATACAAAATGAACTGCGTCTATCCAAATTTCACTCACTTTATGTATTACATTTATCATAATATTTATATCAAATTTATTTTTTTAATATAAAATTTTCAAATAAAAAATTAAGTAAGTACTTCAGATTTCTAAATTACAAAATGTATTTTCAAAAAATTACAATTCCTCGTATGTTATTTTCATTTTTATGATGTAAAAATTTTTTCTTAACACACATTATCTTTTAAGACATTTAAATATTTTCTATATAATTAATTATTAATAATGTCAATTCAAATCAAAAGAAAAAATAATTTCATTTCATTTTCTAATCACGAAACTTTCTAATGAAAAATACTTAAATGAAAGGTGAAAATTCATAAAAAATTATGTATGTATATGTACTTCCCTTTTGTACATTAGTGATATAACTCATATTTGTCACAAAAATAAAGTTTGTAAATAAATTTTTGCAGTTATACATATCATAATGTAAGTCTATATAGCCATTATCAGAGAAAGTAATCATCAGCAATGAAAATACAAAAAAGAAAGCCTAAAAAAATCTTAAATGATAAGTACTAAATATAAAAAATAAAAAAAGATTTTTTTTTTCTTGGAAGCAATGTATATTATTTATGCTTTTATCACAGAACACAAAGTTTAGTTACAATAAGTGTAGATGATGATATACGCAAGTAAATCCTAATAACATTAGCAGTCAACAACTGAACACAAAGTATCATAGCAATATCGTATTATAGCAGAGATAATCACAAATAAAAGTGAATGAACAATGAAACTTTTTTCTAATACTAATACACGAACGTTAAGTAGCAACTTATACGTATATATGCACACAAACATATGTCTATGCATCTATTTACGTGTGGTATTTGTACGTAATAAAAAAGTAACATTAAAAATTCATTAGGTAAAAATCATTTATGAAAGAGGCCAAAAAAAAATAAAAATGGTTTCTTATTGATTTTTTTCACTGAGTATCTCACTGCGTATTGTATGTATACGAGTATATTATACACATTTGAATAAATGTGAAAGTCTTAAAGTGAATTTTATATAATTTTGTCAATCTGTTATGTTATTAAAAAATTTCCCTTTAGGGACCGAACCGAACTATATAGTATATATGTAATTCATTCATCCTTGTCTCACACAAATGAACATTATTGTATGTATACTACATACTACTAAATGCGTAATTATGTGAAAATTTAAATATGTATGTAATAATAAAAATAATCTAGATATAAACAATGCATTACCTTACGTAATTTTACTTTCGTTACTTACATACATACATAGATTATCATATGGATAATATTATAAAAACAAAAAAAAAACTGGCAATATATTTTTTCGAAATATCATTAGATTAGGAAATAATTCATGCGAAAATTATTAATTGAAAATTTATATATAATTTTCAAGTGTAAGTACTATAATAGTATTATAATATACAGCAGTGAAAAAATTATGGGACAAGAAAACGCATAATATGAAAAAAAAAATTACAATTTCCTTAACAAAATATGTTATTCAGTTCATATTAATAATAGAATGCAACAAAAACATAGAAATATTTTTAATTTTTTAATAAATTATAAAAAGAATTCAAAAAGTAAATATTATTATATCGAAGCTATACACTGTAAATAAATCAATAAACGAAGTCAATAAATCAATAAATCAATAAAATTTATGTTAAAAGAATTCAGTATTTTGTATAGCAACTTTTTCATCTATATAATAGACCTCCTTTAATCGTCTTGGCATTGACTACCCCAGGTTTTTTTTCAAAATCGTTTAGAATCTTATGCCAATTCTACATTCAATGCAGTGACTTCAATTTTGACTTTGATTTAATGGATTTGTATTAGAACTTCTGCATTCAATGCAGTAGACTTTACATCTACTTTTACATGTTAAACATGCTGTGAAGTCGAATGTCGAAGTCCAAGTTGAATGTAGAAGCGTCATTACTACAATAATTTCTTTAAGTTTACCAACTGACTATGCTGACATGTTTTCCTTTTTTTTAAAAATTTCATTTTCTAAAAATGACTAAATATTTCCTTTGGAATTGAAGTCAGCGTTTTGTAAAGGAATTTCCATCACACAAAGGTAATTATGTTTTTCCCTTTTGTATGTGATAAATCACTAAAAAATCGTTTATTTATGTCAGTAGGATTACATTTTCTATATTCAAGGAAAATTATATTTGTCTCACAATTTTTTCACACCAGTGTAGTATATACACATTATATAATAAAAATGTACTATACCATTCACTACGTAAAAATTTATTCCATTAATGACTTGCAAGACGGTTGTATCATTTTCTCAATATTCAATTTATCATAGCACTTAAACGATAGATATACGAGTACATTCATTATTATTCATTATTATTAGTGATGTTTAGTTTAAATTAACTATATATATATATATATACCGAGAGAAGATATAACCTAACATATAACTTTTTAACCTGTACTTTAGAAGCACTAAAATTTTATCAAAATTATATTTATATCCTAAATATATTTATGTCTGAATTAATTATGAAAGCTAATCTTAAATACCGCCTTTTTCAAATATTTAATACTTGGATATATGTATATTTTTATATTTAAATATAACCTACAATAAAATTAATGTTAATTATGTATATATATAAACATTTAGATAGAATAAATTTATCATATATATATGTATATCAGGTGACATAAAGAAACTCATATAAAATAGAAAATTTTGTAAAATTTATCATCTCGATTATTATTTATTACACATTTTGACTAGCCTGCCTGTACGCATAAATTTATTCATTTTCGTGATAATCAAATTTAAATTATCTCCACTATATAAATGTAATATCTATACTTAAAAAGTATGCCTGTACCTGTACCTGTATTCATATTTACTCTATAATATATACATACATTACATATAAATTTGAATTTTATATATTTTTTTATATTCTATAATGTATTCATGTATGTAATATTTTACGATTTATGTAATATCATTAAATTTATCTACCACAACGTTTTTAATTACTGAACTACATGTAATAAATCGCTTTTAGCATACGTTGGAAATTAACTTAATTTAAATTCTATTAGTCTCGTTTTTTTTTTTTTTTCATTCATTTATTTATACATATATAATATTCAAACTGTAGATACGCTAAGGAGCAAAAAACAAAAAACAAAAAAAAATATTAAAATTATATATATAGTGATTTTATGCAAATTCTATTTGATAACCTGCAGTGAAATAAACATAAATGTATTCAAAGTTTACAAGAAAAATAATAAAAATAAAAATAAAATTCATATACGAGTATGTATATACTCGTATTATGTACTAACTCGAAAAATAACAAATTTAAATTAAACATACATACAACTGAAATAACGTTTATAAACATTAAACTTTCGATTACAACAACGAGAAAAAACTGAAAAAAAAAATTAATAAAAACATTAACAGAGTACAAAAAATAAAATACGAGAGTCATGAAACACGTGAAACATATAGCATTGATTTTATTTATAACCATTTTTGTATTTATATGGATATATATATATGTGTGTGTGTATTAATTTTCTGACCGATAAAATTTTTCAATCATTCTATTTTACATAGGTATAGGATCAGAAAATAAACACGACCACGATATAATCACATAAAAAATCTGTAGTTTATTTAAAAAATATTTTATTTTCAAAAGCATTCATAAAATATGCATGTGAAGTGTCCACACATGTATAAGTAAATATATATGTAATATAGACAAAAATTGTTGTATATGTATGTGTGTAATTTTTAAAATTTCTTTTATTTATAAGTTCAATGACAAAATACATATTTGAATGAATGAAATAATTTAAAAGATCACGAACACAATAATTATTATGTACATACATAATTAACAGTTACAGAATTTGAGTTTTTCTAAAAATTTGTTTAAAAAGAATCACACAATATAATATTATTGAAAATCTTAAATCTATAATAATAGAAAAATGATTTTTATAAATTTCAATGCAATTGTATTGTATTTTGAATTTTTTGTGATATACTATAGGTACTGCGATATAAATGAATAAATAGTTTTAAATTTACTTATATATAGGTAATATTATGTTTTTTCTTAAGAGTAGGTTTCGAGATTTCTGCTATCTCGTGCACCAATTATCTCCGAAATTACTTAACCTTTTTCAATAAAATTTGAAACATAGATACTTTGATAAGAATTGTGGTGACTAATGGAGCGTTTTTTCCAAAAAAATGTCCTTGTTTCCTTTTCACCGGGTGTCAAAGTTGTCAAAATCGGCTTCCAAATGCACCTCGTACAGCAAACACTGATTGATCAATTTCTTTGAAATTTTGAATATAGGTAGCCTGAAGGATATTGTGGTGCTTGAATATAGCAAATTTTTGATTTTAGGTCCTGAAATTTAGTTATAGTTCTTAAAAAAGAACAGAGTTTTTTTTTTAAAAATCGTTCAACTTTGACTTCTATTTTCATACATTAAATCTTCATATTTCTATGTGATTTTGGTATCAAAATAAAATTTGGACTTTTCTGATGTTTTTACAAAAAAAAAAGTATAAAATTCTTTGCTATATTTCCATTTTTATTAACAAAATAACATTATATTCTTTTTCATCAAAATATTCAAAAATCCATTTTTATTAGCACCTAAAAGGTATGCAAAGTCATTTTTTAAAATTTTTGTATGTAAAATCGTTGTTGTTGTTTTCGAAATTTTTAAAAGTCGAAACCTACTCTTAATATTCAAAAATTTATTTATTCTTTTACCTACACATATGTACTTACATTTATATAGAGAGAGATTTTTGAATTAAGAAATAATTGACTTTGATTAAATTTAGTTTAAATTTTTCAAAGAAAAAGAAATATTTATATAGATATAAAACTGACATCATAAGGTCATTTTAAAATACTACAACAAACTTTCGAACAATTTCAGAGATTTGAAGATAAAAAATATAGGTAGTAATAATAATAATACTTAAATTGTGGGTACCTAAGAGATTTTGTGAATAGAAAAATAAAGGTTGACCCATTTTCTGTGGCAAATTTCATGATAAAATGTTAGGTACATAAATGAAAAGCAACCATATTTACATGAAACAACCTTTTTGAAAAATTTTGACATTCAAAAATTTCAATTCAAATTAATATAACCAAAAAAAAAAAAAAAAATGTAAATACATCTACAAGTCATACAGTGTTTTTGATTAACAAAAATATAAATTCCAGAAATTTTCAAATAATTATAGTATGAAACATTTTTCAATTATGTACTTCCGTAACAATTAAAATAAAATTATCCATTAGATCGTCATGAGCAATAATTAAATTTTTACAGAATACCCAAAACATCAAATAAATGATATTTTTTCATATTTTACAGCATTAGGGGTTTCTTAATTTTCATTTTCACTTCAATTTCGGAAAATCAAAACAAAAAAACTATCATTATATGGTATGTATAGTGCATACAAATAGAATGCATGCAACTAAAACAGATGGTATACTTTTTTTATATTTTTTGTTTATTGCATTTTTTAACACGTGCCAATTATTTATCATATTCTTATTTTACACTATATCCCTTCTTCATTTTCATTATAAATTTTAATTTATATTGAAAATATTCACATAAAATGAAAATCAAAAATTACACACATTTACACATACATATGTATACTCGTTCAAGATCAAAAGAATCATAACATATATGTATATTTTTTTTTAACAAAGCAGGTATTCAATTCACTCTTTTAACAGAATATTTGTGTCATAAAAATAAAGGATATTCGTTCAGGACATCAAAAAATTTTGATAGATTGCTTAAATTCATCACTTGTCAATTTTTCATTGCAACGGTACCCCTTCATTTAGTAGATTGCATATAATTTTTTATACATATGGGTGTATACAGTTATGTGCGTGTATGCACTATGTGTATAAGAGTTGCGTATACATTGTTGTTTGAAACACATTTTTGTGATATATAATAATAATACCAGATTTTATTATTCCTCCCTTACCCCAAATAAAAAATCAAAATCAATTTAAATCTAACGTGTTAGTTGTATCAAAACAATTGCACTATCTTATAAAGATAATAAACATTTTTCATACAAGAAAAAATAAACAACAGAAAGGATAATGGGTACTGGTTAAAAAAAAAAATGAAAATTTTGAAAAGCATGTTGTATATCTGATTGCGTGATTTTACATGCCTGTCAACATGATAGAGGTGTGGTTATGTCGGTGTTATCAAACATTATATAGCTTCCTATATATACAATTTAGCGATGCTCAACTATCTCTAACTCTAATATAAAATGTAATTTCTTTAAATTTTTTTTTTCTGATATAAAAAAGAAAAAAAAATGCGTATACAGATTCACATATTCATATAATTGTACAATATGTAGTTATTTGCATGTATGTACTCGTACATAATATAGGATGAAAACAACAATAGACATGACAAAATCACAATCACAGAAATTTGATACTTTCAAATGCAAATGAGAAAAATGTGAACTGTTTTAGGATATGACATTTCATATGACTGACTGTTCTGTACGTTTATGCCTTTATGCGCAATTTACTTCTTTACGTTCACATACAAGTACATTATATACATTACATTATATACATTCATCCATCATATACAAAATCGATGAGATGTATACATATCTAATGTATACAAGTTTATGCATTAATGTACTGTATTATATGTGCGTGTATGTAATTCAGATTTATAATTTTTCCTTTTTACTTTTTTGTACAAGACTAAATCTAGTCATCTTCTTACGTACGTATATAGGTACATGTAGTATGTATGGATAAAACAAAAAATTCTGATATGAATTCATTGAAAATCGTGACTTCATTTGAATGCAATCTGAGCACCACACACAAAATTTATTCTTACATGTATTTGTCCATTAATTTTACATATTATATAGGTATATGCACCTATTATGGTTTAATGAATTATGCATGTACGTATTTACATACATTTTGTTTTTTTCTTGATTTTTTGCATAAATGAAATAATGTAATACGAAAATGATTAAAAGTTACTATACATTATAAATGTATGCATGTTACTTAAAAATTAAAATTTGTATTCACAATTCATATGTTGATTATTTTTTTTTTGCATATACGTACAAGCACAAGTACATACATATGTATGTATGTTCTTGCATATATAAATGTATCTCTATAAATAAGTACGATTATATGTCGATAATTTTGATTATTATTTGCAAATGTAATTAAAAACCTCTCTTATGAATATTTGTCATTATTTTATCATTTTTGTTTGATCATAATACGAAAAAAAAATCACAAAAAACATACAAATGCAACCACAACTACAGAGAAAATAAATTTAAATACTAACAATAATTATTATTGTTAATTTATTACTTATGTGTGTACATACAAAATTGTTATATTTGAAGGAATTTTTTTATATTTTTTGTTTACCAGATATTATTATTTTAAATGAATTATGTACTATGTACAAAGTACGAGTACAGTGTACAGTTTACTTACTACTTATGTTCAAATTTCATTGTTATGTTACGAAAAGTTACAAAAGTATTTTGATATTATTGTTTTACACTCATTATTGTACGCGTCAAAGCCGCAACATTTTGCATTTGACATACAACGCAGATTGTTTTAAAAATATATAGTACATAATTTGAAATTTCATCCAAAAATGTTAGTTGTACGTTGTACATAGTACATTTCATGCTATTTTTTATTATTTGTCATGTTAACACAACGTGCAAATTGGTGCAAATAAATAATAATCTACGCTACGGTAATTGTTACAATAATTGGTGTTTATTGACTAAATAAGAAAAATATGTATTTAGAATATTGGAATTTTATTGTCATCCAAAAAGAAAAACAGGAAGTCTTCTAGTTGAAAGTATTTGGAATTTAGTTTTATTTTATAAATTTTCTAAATAACGTTATATGTAAATTAATCAAAAGAGACCATATTTTGTGTTTAGCTTCCAAACCATAAGAGGTAATTCATAATGGTATATAACATTAGAACAAAATGCTGTACACCGCATTAAAGATTTTAAATTCATATTTCAATTAACTCCCTATATGCGATATTAAAAACGTTGTATTTCGTAGATTGCAACATTCCTATAATAGATAAATCTGTGACATTATAACAAAAAGATATATGTATGTACTGCTTTGAACACATCTCATCTCATACACTCCAATTTTTGGATAAAAGTACTTTTTAAAGGTATCACTCGACTCACTCATATCTCTGACTTTATTCAACTCAATTTCACATTTTTACATTTCACCATATTTCACATTAAATAATTTTTATAATATTATCATTTTCCTTACAAGAATACATTACAAATTACAAGAATCAGTGCGATAGAGATGACAATAAAATTGTTTCAACACAGTTAACTGATAAGCTGATAATTGACGTTACTTAGCAAACATCTTTATTATAAATTATACATACGCATTATAAGTAAAACAATATTTGAGTTAACAATAGAAAGAAAATCATATTTTAAAATAGTCTACATATTTTTATTATTATATTATATAATTTTTATTTCTCAGAAAATTACTAACAAGATTTACAACAAAGTCCCATCTCTCAATAACACATGACAATAATTGGCCTACAGTAGAATCAAATAATGCATGATTTCTTTATTTTTCATGCCAATGTACGAGTGCGTAATTATGTATGTATATTCGTATAATGAACTCTATACAAAGGAAATGAATTACAAATTATTCAATTACTATAGTAATAGCAATGTTGACAACAATATGTACGTGGAAAATAAATATATTTCTTCATATGACGATATGACGCATTTGGGACTACTCGTATTCGTATTCGTATTTTTCATGCATTATTAATTATATTTATGTTGTGTGTTTACGTTTCTAATTTTATTCTATATTTTTGTTTTTCTTTAAGAATTAAAAATTTATTTAAATGTTTGGTACACGTACATAATGCAAATATTTTTGTTTTAAAAGTGCAATATTTGTTACAAGTATGTCCTTAAAAAATTTATTTATCTTCTTTCAACATATTTGAAAATATTTGAAAAAACGCTCAACATATTTGAAAAAAAGATCCTTAGAAGGATATACGATCCAGTGAAAAATTGCTACTACAGAAGAATACGCTACAACAACGAGCTGTATATTACTTGTACAAGACGCCTGCACTATCAGAACATGTTAAGATAATGCGTCTTCGCTGAGCTGGACACGTACAACGGATGACTGATGATGATATAGAACCACGAAAATGATACTCTACGCAAAAATGAATAGAAAAAGACCAACTGGCAGACGTAGATCAAGATAAGCGAACAATATCCAAACCGATTCGAAACAACTATTAGGACTGGACTGGATAATTAGAGGAAATCAGCTGAGCATCGAACCACTTGGCGAACTAAATTACAGGAGTCAATAACTCGATTTGAGCCGTAAACCATCGAAGAAAAAAATAAAAAACGAAAATATGTAAAGGATATTAAGAAATTAATTTTTCATTTGTGATCTTTTTTAATTACTCCTACTGTCCATGTAATACCACCTAATTGAATTTTATATTTTGTTACATAATTATCTATAATGTCTAACATTCATTTACTAGGTATTAGAAGTACATAAGTACATACAATAAACAAATGGACTTTCATTCTTGATTAATAAATAATATAATCAGTAAAAGGATGTGCTAACAAAATTATTGAAGCAATAAATTTGATTTTTCGATTGAATGCATATTCCTTTGACTGACTATATTGTAACAGTAAAGATAAAAGCATAATGTTCATTTCCTTATTATAATAACATTTCATGTAATATCCGTCAATTATATTCATGTGCATTACCATGTTCATGGCTTTATAAATTTCTTAAAGATAAGAAACAAACATATGGCCATATGGCTAATCAGTAATCAATCGAAAGTATAATAAATTCTTCATAACAAAAATTTGTATATAGCATGTGGCATATGCATCAAACGCTAAAAATTTATAAAACGAACAAAATAATAAAAAAAATCGTTTTTATTACATTTTATGATAACCTAATTACGTATCCTTACCAATAATGAAATTAGATTTTTCAAAAATGGACAATGGTATATTGTAACAGTTTTCTCTGATTAACTTCAATCAAACATCTGCCATAAGACAAGGCATAAAAGTTATAAATACATAATATGATGTGTGACTTACAGAAAGAGTTAAAAAAACTATTATAATTAATTTGTTATTAATGAGGTGTGACTACTTCATATATGTATGTAGGTACGTATTTATTGTATATAGTGGTTATACTACACACTAAAATTTCTTGCATCATCACATAATATTTTAAGACAGTCATAAATTTCAAAATAAATTAAAAAAAAAAAATCAATACAAAAATTTTAACAGCGTGATAACGAAGCAAACAATTTTTTACCAACAAATTTTTAATTTTAACACTTAAGGCGATCAGCTGCTGTCTGTAAATTTACACAAAAGTTCATATACACAACATACATATGTATAATATGCGCAACTATATACATACATAATATGTGTAATGTGCACAAAAAATTTGTATATAATAAAAGTTAACATTTTAATGCACTCGTACATGTAATCGCGGCAAATTATTATCAACATCCAGTCAACCTCATGATTAATTTACTTGTTTAATGTTTGGTAGTTTAACAAATTTTAAATTTAAATCGAATATTATAATATACAAGATGTCATGTAATCTGACTGATAAACTTACAGATAACTTGAAATTTAACATAAATTTTAATTTAAATATAATGCAAAATAGCTTGATGTTCATTTGGTTGTAAATCTCATATGAATATATTAAGGCTACTCTACTCGTTATATTATACTTCAATAAGTACATAAATATAATCGTAAATTCATATACTTACAAACTCGTATACCTCCTCGTACATACTTATGTATGTATAGTATAGTAATATGCAGTTAGTATGCAAATTTGATTAATTTATATTAATCGATTCATTTATTTTCTAACGTTAAGTATATAAGTTATGTATAAGTTGGTAAATGGATTCATATACTACGTAATTTTTTTTAAGCGAAAAATAAAAAAAAAATTTAATATATTTTTCTTTCTTTTCTTTTTTTCCATTTATGAATTTTTCAACACTTTCTATGGCAACATGGAAAATAACGTACTATTTATCTATCATAAAAGACATCATAAAAATCATTAGTTAGTCGCACCGCACCTTAAATTAAGATGTAATTTTATGTACATACATTTTCTATTTTTTTTTTTGTTTTTTGTGTTTTGTATTTTCCAGTAAAATATAATATGCATTTTTCAAATTCATCTTTTTGTACGAGTATAATTTTATTATGATAATAAAAAATACTACTTCATATGTACATATAAGTATATGAATGTATGTATAGATATTATGTCAAATTTCTGTAAATTGTTAATCAATTAATATTAAAATTATGAGTTTTAAATGTTTAAAAAAATATTAGTTTGATTATTATAAAATGCTGCAACAATGTATAGGTACATGTGTGGGTTTTTATGTCATATATATACCATGCACTTTTTCACATACATATAAATATATATGGGTGTGTATGTAAAAATAAAAATAGTATGTCCATGTAAGAGGGTCGTCTGAAAAGATTCTGATTTAACACAGAAATAAATATTTTTTTTTATACTCGAATTATGTTTTATTTTTCGACATTGCATTCTTTTAAGTTTATATACAATACTTTTCCCATAATGATGCTTTACCATTCCTTTAATCCTTTTAAATAATAGTTTTCATCTTACTCTGCAAAATATGATGTTGCGGATATGATGACCTCTTCATTTGATAAACTTCTGTCTTCGGAGCCAAACATTAAGTCTAAAAAACAGGAAAAAGTGGCTAGGGCTGAATACGATGGACACGGTGGAAAATCAATAAATTCAAATCCGAGTTAATGAATTTTTATCATGGCAACCGCTGAAGTATGAGACGGTATTTTATTGTTTTTTACTGATATCTGATATTGAGTAACTCAAATGAGTGTCTAAAATGTCTACAATTTTTACAATCATTTTACAAAGCATATATACCATTGTCGTATATCAAAATGAGTTCGACGAGATGTGTCATTTTTATGTCGAGGCTAGAAACTTTTCAGACAACCTGTTTATGTATGTATTCACAACGAGTTAAATTAGTCGAGTCAAGACCAAAAAAAATTGCAATTAAATTTAAATTTTTTTTTTCATAAAACACAAAAAAAATAGTAATTTAAAAGGAAATTTATTTCATTGTCGTAAATACAACAACTGTGTGAAGAATAATTTAAATTTAAATCCTGTCCGCAGTTTAAATGTTTTCATTTCACATAATAACATATTTTCTATATTATATGCTTTTATCTATTTGTAGTTTGTACATATAAATTATCCAATTAAACGTAAAATTTATGCTTCATTAATAAAATTTATAATATAATTATCATTATTTCTATAACAAAACTAAATTAAATTATTCACATTTGTATACTTATGCTGTTGACCATTTCGATAAATAATGATCATTTCTATAGTTTTCCTTAATCAAAAGTAATTCTAAAATATAAATTATTTACATGTATTTATAATGTACGTACATGCACATAAAATACGTAATATCATTAAAAATTTAACAATAAAATATTTAATTTGTCTTTTAGATAATCGGTGGTTTGATTTTGACGTTAATTCACTCCGTAAACCATCCACTTTTCTCCGTATAAATGTATGTGGTATATAGTATCTGTACGGTGTCTTTTATGAATTGTTTTTTTGGTCTTTTTTTCTTTTTTTTTTTTTTGCAAAATATCGATAAAAATAAATTTATAAAGTACACAAATTTAGATATTTGTGATCTGAATATTGATATGAGGAAATTTGCAAATTCCCCTAATCCTAATCAGAATATTTTATTCATAATTACACATAATCGTATTCATATAAATATACAGAGATATGTACATATGTACTTTTATAATATGTAAATCATATATGTATGTACATAAGTGTACACATAGTATTAAAAGGGCGAGTGCCAAACCAATTTCTCCCAATTTCCAATATCTTAATCACGATGCCATATGCGTATGATTCGTATACTATAAATGATAGTCAAACGCAATTAGAGGGATAAAAAAGAATGATGCATATATAAAGGCTAAAACAAGGCCTATATATAGACAAATTCAAAGTGAAAATTTACCAAAAGTATAACAAAAATATATAAATAGGAAATACGTACGTATTATAATACAAACTAGATACTACCCTACTACGTAGTTAGTAGTTATAAACTTAATGACGAGGAACGAAAAACAATATTTTCTTTTTTCTACTTAACTGCCTGTGGTTTACTTTGATATTTCAGGAATTATTTAATATCTTTATTACATTCTCGTGCTGATTACTTTTATTTCATACATTTTGCAGTTTTGCACCAATAACTTTCACCATCATTTCATATATAAATTCTGTATAAATTCATTTACCTACATTTAAAAAGCAACTCAATTCGTATTTTGAATTTATTGTAACATTGTAATCAATCAAGCATTCATATTATCTGTACGTCGGTACTGTATCTGAGTCTGTACTCAAAAATTGAAATTATAATCAAAATCCTGATAATGGTTTTCGTTATAAACACGCCATTTTGGACCAACAATTTTTAAGGGTAGTTTGCGTTCTTAAGATGAATTTGCGCCAATAGAGATAAGTATATACCACGTTAAAGAGGACATTCTAATGTATGATTATCCGGAAGGTCTCGTTTCAAAATCTGACGGCACCAATTCGGAAATTCAGCCAAGCAGTGTATATACACCCACATGATTTATGAATGGATACATATCACTATTTTCATTACGAATATCACCAAAGACATAAGTAGGTATTTGCATTAAATAAATATTCTTTCTATTTATTTGTGAATTTTTCCATTTATTTTATTACCTATTTTGGTATCATTTTTTCGATGATTTTTATCCAATGCTACTAATAAAAATTTACAATGAAATTGAAACTGAAAATTGACCATAACGTGACAGGTCCTTTTAAATATATTATGTCTTTCCTATAATACATATACAAAAATAATATACTAAAAACTTTAGAAGTAAACCTCCTCTAGATGTAGGTATGTATTTATACTACAAAACAGCTTTCGCTTATTATTGTTTTATTTCAATATTATTGATTTCAAAACAGGAATCTATAAAATTTATACAAAAAAAAAAATTAAAACTAGTTTCAAAAAATACTTTCATTACATTTCTTACGTTATAGAGCTCTATAATATTTTATTTGAAATAAATGTAATAATTGAAGTATTTTCAATTTCCTCAAAAATATACATATATTTGAATTTAATACGACATTTTTACTTCCCATATGCCTTCGTTCGAAAGTATTCAAGAAAAATTAACAATAAATACTCGTAATAATAAAAATAATTTAAAACCTCGTAACATATTCAATAAAATTTACTAAGTGAATTTTGTCTCCAATGGTATATACGATAATTGCAGACAAAATGTAATATGTAGCTACAAGCACAACCGTTGAATTGTTTTAAATGAAAAATTTGTAAATTTATTGTTTTACAATTAAAAAAAAACATTTTTTTTATTAGATAAATCGTGACTGTCATAAATCAAAATTTTACATGTAACATAAAAAAAATAATACATATGTAATGCATAAACATATGTAAATAAATATTGATATCGAAACATAAAAATACTAATCCAAGGAAAATATATGTAAATAAGTTTACAGGGAGCGCAATTTTAAATAGACGCAGTCATTTTTTGTGAATAAAAAAAAATGTGGCCATAAAATAAAAAAAATATAAGTATAAAACAATCTTTTTAAGATACATATATTGAATTCCGTCCTATCCGAGGTTTTGTTTGTTGTCTGCTAATAATAAGTTTTTTTTATTTGGACAGAGTATCAGCCTCACAACCTGTCATCAAACCTTCAATATGGAGGGCCAGTGGTTCTCAACGAGGAGGTTCTATGGATACTTAATAAATAAGTAGCTGCACAGTTGCAATACTGGAACATTTCTATGAGTTGAAGAAGACTCTGGCAAGGGCTGTGCTGCCATGGACAAGATTAAGGTATATTTCATTTCTTTTTTTTTTTTTGTAGCAGTAAATTTAAAGGACTTTTTAAAAAAGTTGATGCGCAATTTGAATAGAATTTGGATATAGACGCACTTTAATTATTAGTGGTTTTTTGTTTAAAAATTAGTGAAAAATATATGCAAAAACTCAGTTAGAAATTTTATAAAAAATCACATTTCTAAAATAAAAGAAATTCGTGCTCGTTATTGTTCTATTAGAATGTTTTACTTTACCCATTGTAATAACTAACTTAATTATACTTTTTACAATTTATGTAGTTAAAAATCAATTAAAACATTATTATTTCATATAACAATAAGTAATTTTGACAAAAGAAAAAAACCAAATTTCTTTTTTTATTCACAAAAAATGAATGCTTCTGTCCAAATTTCACTGACTGTATATGTATGTATAATAAAATGGTAAATGTTTTATTGGTTTTATTTAAAATACAAACACAATTATGTATGTATATGTATAATATGAAAAACGCACTCACATTTTTTAATGCACTGTACACTGTACTGCTTACATATTGCAAAATTCAAAGAGAAACAAATTAAAACTTTAACTTGATTATAAATAAAAATAATTAATTCATTTTTATTTTATGATTATATCAACATTTCTGAAAATTTGAATTTAACTTTTAATGAATGTAAAAAAGTAAAGTAAAGATCATTATGTAAATATCTATAATTATATGACTTTCATTAATTAGCACAACGAAAAACAAATAAATAATGTATGTGCCTATTATTACAATCACATAAAATTTTTGCGTTAATCATTTTTCTGTTGTTCATACATAGTTGAAAAAACTATCTGATAACGAGAAAAACAAAATGAATTACATATAAGGAAATTTTTTTAATTGTATTAACAATAATATTAATGTCATTTTTATGGGGATTTTCTATTTACAGATTTTTTAATATACTCGTAAGTTATAGAGCGCATTAACCACCATAGCTAACTAAGGTGGCTATTATGAGAGTCTACTGCCAGTAGACTTAAAGTCAAAATAGACTTTTGGTATTATGAAAGTCTATTCAAGTAGAAATTTTTCTACTCTGTAGACTTAAAAAGTCAATGAAATTTTTGTGGTAGAATTTTCAATATTTGAGGTTAATGTTCATTATTAAAAATTTTTATGTGTCAAAAACAGTGTTAAGTGCATAAGATGGAGTACGAAGAAATCAAGTAAATAATATATAAATAATATAAAAAATATATTAAATTCTGACATTTTTTCAAAAATTAAATTCATTTATTTAATTTGTGTTCTTCTATACAGAAAAAAGGCTTTTAGTACTAAAGATCAACTGGAAAGTAGATAAAAGATCATTGTGACGGATTTCATCATCATCTTCGTCTATTAAATGTAACAAAATTATATCCATATTTTTTTCGCTCAAAGACTTTTTTATTTTTTATAATCAATTTTAGTATTTTTAATAATAATTAATAAACTTCTAGTTTTTTCTTCACTTTTCACTTTTATTATTTTTTATAAATTATCAAATTAATAGAATAACAATAAAAAATTTTCAAATTCTCATATAAATGAACGTAAACAATCACATTTAACCTAACTTTTAATTGGTATAATAGAAATTTTCATCAAATTATATGGCAACACTATGTGTGCAAGTCAATTGATTTACATAATACCGTGACTTTATTTGATAGACTTTTAAAAAGTCAATTCTATTCTAATACAGTAGACTCTCATAATAGCCACCTAACTTTAAAAAAAAGTAATTTTTTTTTAATATAGATTTTTGCTACACAAAGAAAATTATAAAAAAATCGTCGTTATTTGTCGGTCGGTGCTGTATGACAGTATGAATGAACTTTATGTTGTATAATTTACATTACTTGTTGGATTTGTCGGATCGACTCTTAAGCTAAAGGCCCAATGTAAAAGAAAAAGATTTCATTTTTCACATTTTTAACGCTTTTTACACCTTGCAAACTTTTCATTCATTGCCGCATAGAATTGCTTTTGTACCGTCCAATGTACGCTTTACATAAACTTCAGTCAAACTATTTCTTCTTATTATTTTCATTCTTTGCCGCATGAAAAGTTGAAAGTTAACCAACTTCTATCCGTTGTCGACATACATATGTACGCTTTTCATGCGCCATCATTGGAAATTATTACATATATTTTAATGTTGTTCAACTTTTGTGCTTCACACATACCTCAACAGATGAAAGGTGTGAAAAGCATGAAAGGCGTACACTGGCCCATCAACTTTACTTGTACATCGCACATATTAAAATCTGATTGAATTAAACCAATAGTTATGTACTGTAAAATATGAAGCCATTGTAATAATTCTCATAAAAATTTCATATTTATATTCTTTTGTATTTATCAAAAAAAAAACTCATTTTTTAGGGTTTTTCTACATAAAAAAAGTCGAAAAAGATTAAAATCCGAATGAAATGTGTAAATAAAATGATAAAAAAAAATCAGCGATACCATTCTTAATTAAATTCGACTCAAACATCTTGTGTTTATGCATGATATTGAAACGCGAATTGCGACGAAACTCATAATACGATAGGACGATAGTCCATTTTGGCTCTCAACGCCTCATCATATACAATATCAAAAAATTCTAGTCCTTATACTCTATTTCTGTATTGTATACGTGATGGTGACTGTGTAAGTGTAGGGTAAACGAATAAAATAAAATATGTATTTTTAATGTGAAATACGTTTTTAATGTTATCTTGTTATTTGTATAAAAGTTGACTACCTACTAAAATAATTAATTTTACCTAACTACTTACTATTTTATTTCTTATTGTAAATTCGAATATTCTCATCTCTTATCATTGATAAGAGATGTTGAGTGAGTATGATGCAATGTAGCAGGTATTATACAATGTTACATACTTTATGTATATAACAAATTGTGTACATATATTATAATTAATAGCCGCTACAGACTGTATATACTTACGTAGTCATACCTGTGTTTAATAAGCATTTTATTTCATGTTTGCATAAAATGATGTAATAATATTTTGTTATTATATTATTTTATTTGGAGACCCAATTTAATAAAGGATACATCTTGTTTGTACGGTTCTACATAGTTCTACACAACAAATGTTTCATTAATTTTGTTCCACTTTGATGACAATAAACCTTAAAAGAAGAATATTGTACAAATACCTACATAAAATAATTGAAATGTTTCATTTTTGTCAAATTAAAAATGTGTTTTATCCTTGTAACATTCATGTATGATATATACTTATAAATATGTACCTATATAATATATGAATTTCTTAAAACTTTTAAACAATAAAAAGGAGTTTTTAGTTTCCGTTTTCTTTTTACGAAAACATAAAAAAAGTACATGAAAAAAAAAGGAAAAGAAACCTATTCTATACCTATAAAAACTTCAAATGATTTTATGTGAAAAACATGTTCAAAAAAATACAAAAAAAATATAAGTATATACATATGTGATATACACATCCATTTTTCTCTTAAAGTGTACTTGATTTTGTTTGTATACAACCAAAAAATTTTCTAATAAAAATTAAGATACAAAATGACATTATTTAATTTGAAGTGAAATGGATAATTTTTTTTTTCAAGTTTGTTTTTGGGTATATGTACATATGTATATAGCAGCATAGAGATTATCTGCAAAATTTACAAAAACTTAAATTTGAAAACAAATTTATAACAAATTTGTCATTCATTCACACCCTTGTAAAGCATGTAAATATAACCTTGACTAAAGTTACAACACTATTCATGGGTACATGTGTATTCATGTAATTTTATATTCATCAATTCGTATAGCTACACATCTACATATATATAACATACGGTTTAAATAGATAGATAATATGGATTCTAGGTATTTTATTTTGACAAAAAATGTCATCTACATAAATTTGATAATTTTTCAGTTATGATCGTCACCTTTAAGTTAAAATTTAAAATTAAAAGGATGAGTATACGCATGTGTATGTATGTATGAAGATAAACAATTCAAAAATTAAATGTAAATTGATTTTAAAGATATTATGTACGTATGTATATACATGCGATATACAATAGTGTACATTATATACAATACATATTATACCCGAGTGTGTACGTATTTATATGAAAATGTTCAATGAATACGTAACAAAAAAAAAGTAAATTATGTAAATTGAATTTTGAATAAATACGAGTATTATATAATGCATGTATATGAGTACGAAGATTTTTTCTCAAAAAAAAAAAAAAAATCAAGAATAAAATGAAAAATATTCAATTTATTTTACAAATTATTTTTGGAGTTGATTCATTCAAAAAAAAATTCAAATATACATATATTTTAAATTTAAAAACTATTTTTTAATACAAAAGAAAATGAAAAGAAAAGTTTTTCCTATAAATAACTTTTTTCAAGAAAAAAAAAATAAAATAAAAATATAAAATTATTACACAAATTATGATTTTAAACTAATTGAAACGAATAAAAAAGTGTTCAATGGTTATGTTCCTTCACATCATTGAATAATGTATACATATTTGATTAAAATTAAAGTTGAAAGTTTATTTGATAAATTTGATAATGATGAGGAAAATTTCTAAATATCTTGTTAATAAAAATGAGCGTTGAAACTATTATCACTTGTCGTAAGTAATGTGTAGAAGGTGGTAGAAGTGAATTACTCCTTGGAATTAAACAATTTTAAATCATCAATAACATCTATACTACAGCCCTTTCAAGGTCATGATCTCTTGTAGAATACTCCTCCAAGTGTCTCTGTCCAATGTCTTATTCTTTCAGTCTTGAATCCTTATATTTTCTTTATATTTCAATATTATGTAATATTAAACAATTTTAGCGTGCCAAAAAATCACATCCGATATAGTACAGAAGATAAGGTGTGTTAACATATTAAAAGTACAGGTATTTGATATTTCTGTATACTTGGGTTTTCCGTGTTTTATTTTCTGTAATTTATTCATTATTTCTAACTAACGGATCGTATTTGCCAAAGATTTTGTCTAGTCAGTCGCACAAAAGTTCAAATATAATATTTAGGATCTCAAAGAATATAGATATTTACATTCTTTGGGATTTATGATCTTTGAGGGTCCTTATTAGGCCCGTTCTATTATATGGATCAGAACCGTGGAAAATGATTAAATTTAACTAAACGAAACATGATGAAGAACCAATTGATGATTTTTATAATTTTAAATTTATTTGTACACATTTTAGATCAGTAGACAATTTTAGATAATTTTTTCTAAACTATATTTTCCAGGACATGATACAAAAAAAAATATTCGAAGTAGGTACATTATGTATAGTCAAGTTTAATGAATTGAAATTGAATTCGAATATCTTTAAAATCGTATAATAAGTAACAGTATCCAGTTACTTCATTTATTTGTACAATATTTTTTTGATACAAGTTTTATTATATTCAATGACTTCATTGTATCTATTCAATTGAATTTTTACACCTGCTGGAATTTCAAATTAAAAGACATATTTACTCGTATATATGTACATGCGTATACGAGTACATAAAATCATATGTAAGTACATTTATCAATTACTGTTCACTGCGCTAATAATTTAAAATAACAAACACTAAAATCTACAATATTCGTATTACAATCGGTACAGACACATTACCCCCTCCCATTCCTTAATATAAATTTTAATATACTTTTACTACACATACATACCTGTACAAATACCTTTAGTACCTTTTATACACATATATAACATATAACATGCTGAAGTGTTAATTTATTGTTATGGTTCGTTAATAATAACTTCATATAATTCGCTTAGGTGGAGCAGTTGGAGAGAGAGATACTTTTCAAATACATACATATAGATACATCTAAATTGATTACAAAATATGAATTTCCAACGATTTTCATTTTTATTTTTCTTTCCTTTTGTGTATAGTTATTGTTAAAAGTATCTACATAAATATAGTATCTACTTCGCACATTTGAGCCAAGTTATACATTTCTACTTGAAAAAACAAACATAAAAGTATTAAAAGCGCAGTTGTCTAGAAAGCCAATATGAATGAATACATACAATACAAAAAATATGCAGTAGATTATCATCGACTCTTAAATAATACTCGTACTTGTGTAAAAATCCAAATCGATCTGCATTTTAATTTTTATTATAATAATAGATATCGTGAAAATTTTCAACAGATCATTAACCTTATATTACATTTGTTAGTATAGTAGGTATTTATGCATGTATGTAGTGTAGTAGTGGTAGTGTACATTAAACATTGCACCATTCTATATTATATGAATATGAATTTGTGTAGTAAAAATGCATAGCGCGTGCACTGTGCATGCATATTTAATTCAATTGCCGATAGTAACCGGTAATACCTTAAAAGTAGAGTATACGCACATCACCTTAATTGAATCGCTCTACATAATGCACATATATAGGTTGTACATATGTATCTATCTACATACTATAATATCGTGAGCATTATATTATTTGGGTATGTGTGTGTGCGTATTATGTGTTAACTATATAAGCAAGCAAGTGTTTATAGTTATAAGTTATAAATTTATATGAATTGCGAACGAAAAAAAAAACAGAGCAAAGAAAATGCACATTTGTATACGTACGAATACGAATAAATATATGTAGTACCATACATAATGTACATACATACATTATGTATTATATCTACAATCATTTGAGCACGATTCAATAACTTTCTTCAAATAATTGATAAAAATTTCAAGTTTTCAAATAGTAAGTATAGATACGTTTTTATGTTACAAAATAGCAAAAACAAAAATAACTATATGAAGACAGTGGGCTGCTGGTGCTGACTAAAATCAGTGTACTGAACAATTTAACGTAAATATATGTACATACATACTCCATCCATACGTTATACTACACATCTACACATTTACAGAAATTATACAAAATTATATGAATTGCACATTAACAAATTGTATTTACATATGTACATATATGCATGTATAACAGTACAACCGTTTACAACCCAATCAAAAGAGAAAACATACATTTCAAAATGTAATTCGATTAATTGTCTTTTTGTTGGCGTATCAACTAAAAACGTTTTCTTTTTTTTTTTTTTTTTTTTTTTTTCGAAGTTGTACGTACGCGATTAGAACGCACAATTTGTTTTAATTTACAATTAAAAATGTACTGGTATTACGTTGTACTTATGTACATATTCGTATAGTACCTATATAATTTGTGTACATAAATGTATGCATGTTTTATTTGGAATTACCATTTTTGTTTATTTTTCATGGAGGTGAACAAATTGCAGTTGCCACTTAACACAATTCATATACAATATATGAACGTATGTACTTATATATTGTAACTTATATATACGAAATTATTTAAACAATAAAATTCCAATCTAATTGCGATCAATATTGCATGTAAATAACTATTATACATATTTTTTATCTGTATTACTAGATACTAAACTACACATGCATTATATATACATTTTCACACATGTGCACATAACCAATAAATTTTATATCCAAATAAATATCAAAATAAATTCGACATAAAAAAAACTCTCAGTTTTATTAAATTGAATTGTTATCAAAAAAATTATTTTTCATCATATAATTACAATCGATTAGCTGATCTATTTATATAATTTTTCAGCACATCCTAGAAGTGAATTTATAAACAATTGAAAGATATACGTATATTATATATATGAGGATATATACGAGTATAAGGTTTATCAATAAGCGCATCAAAACTTTAAAATCAAACACAACAATAACAGCAAGTGACATTCAAGTGTGGTTTGTTTATTATTTTGAAGAACAATTGATTATATGACGTTCTGAAAATGACGTCTTTTAAATGTCCTCCTCGGCCTTATCTGTTTGAAAGCCAGAAATGCGCTTCATCCGAAGAGATGATTTTCTTCCCAAAATCTGGATCAGCTTCTAACTGCTTTAAAGAAAGTCAAATTAGTGAAAGTGCGATACAAACCAAGATCAGTTGGTTTGAGTTCTAGAGTCAGTTGAGTTTTAGTTCATCTTTATAAGCCTTCAAATGAAGATTATGATGCAAAATTCTCCAAATTATTCACTAATTTCTCGTAAAGCACGAAATGTTCGGGCTAAACAAACATGTATGTATTTTGATAAAAAATTCGAATAATTTTTACACTTTGTCAAACCGTCTTAGCTTTCAATGATCACTTATCATTGCCACACAAAAGTTTGAGATTGACTTTTCGATCAGTGTTATCGTTGTGACCGTTGTTAGCTCTGACATTTCTATTGGTAAACCCTATGTTAAGAACAGGAATATGCATATACATATACATACGAGTATGTCTTTAAATTTATGAAGATTTAAAATTCTTTATTCAATATAATAATATACGTACATTTGCATCTCATGTTTTCGTATATTTATGCATATACATATGTGTACATTCTGTTCTATGTTCTATTTATAAAAAACAATGTTTTTTTTTCTGATAAATTAATAATCTTAACTGACTAGATAGACTATCAGGTTTATTGTGTTCGAAGTCGTACACATCATACATAATATTTACATTATTAAGCACAAAAGTACTATCTTTCCTATCTTTCCAGTTAAGTAAAATGTTGATTTCTTATGTTATTATTTTGTTAATTCTGTTGAAGAATTACAGTTGAATTTAATTCAGAAATGATTGGGCGTGATGATGATTAATTCATAAGATTTGTATTGTATGTAAGATTTGTGATTAATACTATTACATGATGAAATAGAGTCTATAGCGTCGCGGCATTAATTTATTTTTAACTCTAATAGCATTTATATGTATATCTCATATAATATAGCTAGCCGCACATAATAAACTGCAAATGACCTTCAAATACGAATAATAAGTAATAATGATGATGAATGGAATTCTTAAGCACACTACATTTATATAAATATTATTTATGTGCTAAAATTGTACATATATCTAGACTTTATTTTATTATTATACTCGACTCATTCACGTCATTATTATGAGTACATTACATACTATACGAGTGTATCTGTTGTAGCCGTACTGCATTCGTATACTTATCTATTTAAGAATGGATTAATTGTTCATTTTAATTGTAACTGAAGAGATATCGTAGATTATTTTATTTACGTAATAAATCATTTCAGTAGATGCTCAGAGCAATGTAAAAATTTCATTTTGAATGCATTCTCATGAAATTATCATCGTACATGCGTTATCATGAATTATGACTGTGATTAATTCAAATTTATTTAGAAAATTATTCTAAATCTTATAAAGATGATGATGAAAATCTCTTAAATGAATCTACGAAATTTTTAAGATTAAATTACATTATGACTGTAGGTATACCTATATTTTTTTCTTTAATATAATAAACCGTCTACTGTCTAAATGCAATTTTGTTTTGCTAATAAATTTTAGAAAATCTAAAGGATTATTAAATATGAGTTCATTTTTATTATATTCCTGTTGGTACATGTGATAAAAAAAATATATCAACATAAAATAATAAACTTTTATCTATACACAATAATTTAATATTGAGTCATCAAAAATAAAAAAAAATGTGTAGTATTTTATTTTTCAAATTTAAAGTTTAATATTTATCTTTTAAGATTTTATTATTTGCAAATATGCACATTACATAATATAAAATATAGAAAATATAAAAAGAGTAAGAGCTTTTAAAATGCGTCAATTATTCCCTTCATGGTAATCAACAAATAAATAAGTAAAAAAGGTGTCACAAAAAATTCTTTGAAATTCTAAAAAAAGGAAAAAAAAAACAAAAAAAAATGTTCATCATACGAGTATATTAGTTTTCGTATTTGCACGAAACAACAATCAAAAGAAAAATATTCCTTATTTTCTGTGTTTTCCATTATTTCTTGTAATATCAGTGTACTAACACTACTTTAAAAGCTTAATCAAACCTTCTACTCTACATGCTTCTAACTTCTACGCTGAATTATGTAACTGTATATTGTATATATATGTATATGCGTGACAAAGATAAAAAGGATTCTATAATGAAAAAATGTGTCATACAGGCATAAAGTTGTTGTCAGTCACTAACCGAAAGTTTGTTTGTTATTATTATTTTCCTTTGGCATAATGATCACCATAAGAAAATAAAAATCTAGAAGAAAAAAATATTAAGAATTTATAAACACAGTAATATATGATAACAGTATCAAAATATGTACTATAACAAATATGTATACACAAAGAATAAATAAGAAAAAAAAACAAGTAAAAACAAAGGAAAGAAATGAATAAGAGAAAGAAGAAAGGAAAAAAAAATTTTAAACATCTCATCATTGATCTACTGTTCCATAGCTAAAAGGGAAAAAAATGGTAGGATTCATGTTTTCGTTATATATATGTATATATACATAAACATATTATTCTTCTTTTTTTAAAAAAAAATTTATTATTTAACTCATCCTTATTATTATCTATTTATTTATTTTTTCTTTCATTTTTTATTTATTATAATTTTTGTTTTTTTTTTTTGTTGTTCTTCAATTTTCAATAGTACACGTTTATATATTTTTTTTTTCTTTAATTCATCTTGTACAGTTCGCATTACTTTTATTCACGTTCTGGTTCTATACACACATGCCTACATACTTCTATAGACCATATAGACACAACGTATACATAAATACATATGCAAGTATGTATACATATAATAAGTACTATAATATACTGTAATATTTATTTGAAGTTTTCATTGCTCGTTGACGAGTTCTATTTATTTAAAAAGGATGCATATATGTATATAAAAGGTAATTGAAATGAAAAATTTCATATTTAACACCACGTAAATTTATGTAGCTATGTATGTATGTATGTATATAATATTGTGCAGATATACTTACATAACAATTTGTTCAGGTATACTGAATGAGAGAAAACATGAATATGAATTATGAAAAATAACACGAAGAAATACATATTATAGTATCTATATGTTCATTCATTCATTCATGCAAAAGGATATATATTTATTTGTGTATATGCATACGTGTATACAAATTATATACCTATGCTATATGCATATAAAATTGAAAAAGAAAAATGTAAAGTATAAAGATTTTTTTTTTTTTTACTTTTAGAATATTTTTTGAGTTTTCCTTATATTATATAGTATTTGCAACTTAAACACATATGTATGTACCTATATAATTTTCTTTTTTGAACTTAAGTATAATTTTTTATTACACACATGTACATGTAAATTTAAATACATCACATATAACACATTATTAAAAAATATATTTCATTTCAACATACCGTAAAATATCATGTTAGAGTGTTAAGGTATAAGAAGATAAAATTCGCATACAATATGAAAGTATAAATTTATTGCAGATTTAATATTTTTCTGAACACAACTCAGATGATAAGCAAGCATATATACATAATGTGCATATATACGAAACGCTTTTTACATGTATGGACAGACAAAATATGTGTATTGGCGGGTGTGTATTTTGTGCGTTTGAATCCAAGTATCATATAAATGCCAAATGTCGATATATGTATGGATATAGATATGTATGTGTTGATAATAATAAAAAAAAAATCATCCAGTCAAGTGAATTCAAAGAATTTATTGCTATGAAAAACTTACATAGGTATACGCATAAACTTACATGATACACCAAGAACATTATTATATACTCTTGTATACAATTCGTAGATACATATATGTATATGTGTACATTGTAGGTACTTTTTTTTTTGTTGACTTTAAGCTTATATTTGTGTATGTAAATTTATTGCATAAATGCGTACTTGTATTTTACAGTTAAGTAGCTTCTACTGTATGTAGCTACATAAATGCAATTCTTCACTTATGAGATTGTCATAAAGTACTATATACATACATAACTACATGTACATATACGAGTATGTATATTAAATTCCAATTGAATACATGCATTATATTCCCATATCTACACATATGTGCGTACATACATATATATAAATTTTATGAATGTTTTTTGTAGAAAAATTATTCATTTACCTATGTACCTTACCTATATACATAATATGAAATGAAAATGAATGTTATGAGAATACAAAATACGACAAATAAAAATTTTTTTATAAATGGGAATAAAAAATTAAAAGGAGAAATTAATAAAAAATGAAAAGTAAAATAAACCGAAAGAAAAAAAAAATGAAAAATACATATAAAAGTAAAGAGGAAATAAATTACCTTATTTTCCAAAATAAAATAAATTCAACGATAAAAAGAAAAAGTTAAAATTACTGTTGCATTTTAAATAATTAAAAAAAAAAAATTATTTATGTGAGTATATATACATTATTATATTACCATATGTACTCTATATGTATATAGGAATACATGTCTAGACATCATTTTAACGAACGCGAATTATAATTTTGTACTCTAGTCTAGTAGTTATATAAACGAATTAAAATGAGTTCATGAGACACAATACAAATAAATAAATACATAATGTGGTTGTAAAATAGTGTAGGTAGTTACTCGTACTCGTATATTTTTATGCATCATAATATTATATGTACATACATATTATATACATTTTGAATCCACACAATTATACTCACAAATATTACCATACATACTTGTAAAATTATACCTATTTAATGAATTTATGTTCATCGTCAAAAATTAAATCTACATTGAAATTAAAAGATGAAAAAAAAAAATATGTAATACATACTCGTACATATATTATATACGAGTATAAACAAACAGAATAATATTATATAAACAATAGTTCTTGTTAAACCTTTCATGAAATTTTTAAAAAATGATTCAAGCATAAATAAAACTTAAATGAATCCACAAATAGCTCTACTCGTACATATAATATGTACCTTAGTAGCTAACCGCATTATTTATGGTTTTATTCATTTTGAAAATATCCTTATATAATATCGTTTCATTTTCACGAACGTTAAAGATTTTTTTTTTATTTTTTTTTTTTTTCAAACTAATTTCCACAATGAATAAAAAATTTTAGCTTGTTTCAAGTTGGCAAATATATGTACATTATTAAATTTTTGAAATTTCACCAATCAAATTTTTCCACTTAAAACTTTAACATGCTTCAAATGATTTTCAAATCGGATAATTTTTAATTTTGATAATGAAATTCATTTTGTCACGAAATCCAAAATGAAAATCATGAATACCAACATTGCTTAGTACAGGAAGTATTGTGAGTTATGTAATTCAAAAATTCAAAAATAAAATAAATTCTGAAAGGCAATGTGAAGTATACAAGTATGTACCTAAATTTTGTCTCTGTCTCTTCATTTCATTACAACACTTTTATCATTTACACTATTGATTCGTTATAATCAATGAATTGTATGATATGTATATGATATGTATACGAAATACTGCCTAATATGTAAACATATGAATGCATATGCAAAGAATTAATTTTTTTTTTTTTTTAATTTCTCGTAAACAAAAATTTAAAATAGATCCATCCAGAAAACTATACACAATAATACTATTGACACACTACAGAGATAAACCATGGTTATCTCAAATGGTTTATCGATAACCTGGTATGGGTGACACATTTAAATTGAGGTGAACTAGTTTATGTATTCATACGACACCACACCTGTCGAGAAATAAATTCAAACACTAATTATTTTTCATCTAGTCAGCATGTTAGCTGAAATTTGGTTTGACAGTTTGTTTAAATATAATATTATATAAAAAGAAATAACACAAACGTCAAAGATAACTGAGTTCGAACTTGGTTAACAAGATAACTGAGATTTAGAAACTCGGTTAATTTAACCGAATTCTGAAAGTCGGTTATCGCAAAGATAAACTAGAAAACTGAGATAACCATGGTTTATCTCTGCAATGTGTCAGTAGTATAAGTGTACATAAATATACTACAGAAATATGCATTTAAAGTGTTGGAGAATCGGAATTGACATTTGACATCAACCAAAAACCAACTTACCCAGATGGTGATGATTCTTGATTAACAGAATTTTTTCCATTTTCCAATTTTTTATTACATTTTCTATCCTGCTGATGCTGATGCTGTTGTTGCTGTTGTTTCTGCTGTTGCTGATGTTGCTGCTGTTGCTGCTGCTGCTGCTGTTCATCTTTTTGCTGTTGTTCATTTTTACTTGATTCGTTTGTAACAATTTGTTCAAGCATTTGAATTTTCAACATTTTTTTTTTCTGGTTTTATTTACATAAAGTATGTGTATATACAAAGAAAATTGTATTTCAAAAGAATTTTACAACATAATAAAAAATATATATATGTATATAACAAAGGATATATTTATTTTAATTCAATTTTTTTAATAACAAAATAATTTTTGAATCACATTTCAGGGTCTTTTTTCGTTGCTAAAATAGAATGGGTTTATATGTTTAATATACATATGCTACGAGTGTCAAGTATGTTTTTAGTTTGTTTTCATTCACACTAAAATTTTGAATTATGTATGTATACGTGTATGTACTTATTTTGGTAAATGTTAACAAATTTTTGTATAATGTTTCTTTTAATATAATTATTATTTGTTATCTTCTCTCATATTTTAATATTTTTACTAGATTAATAAATAAACAAAAAATTAATTTTTAAAATATTTCCGAAGCGATATGTACCTACCAATATTAAAAACAACTAAAAATAAACAATATCTTAAGTAATATTTTCAAAAAGAGATTTTCAGAAATTTGTTTCTTTTTAATCGTTGCACATTTTATTTATCAAACAATTTATTTATTTACATATTAAGCTAATTTTTCGGATAAGTATAGGTATGTAACTTATGGATTTTAGTTCTTAAGTGACTGCTTTATGCCTATAATTTTCACAAACGAAATAAATTATCCAAAATAAAATAATATAATAATATTTTTAACTTCTAGTTTAAGTCTATATATTCGTATACGTATTCGATTAAATGATTTATTAATAATCTCATACGAATATGTATAGAAATAATATACATTAATACACACATATTATGATATTCATCCGGTATATATACACATTCAAAAAAAATTGCCTTTTTTCATTATTTCAATGAAGTTATAAATAAAAACTGGCTGATATCAACGCATAATGATAAATATACCGTTATGAATTCATTCTTTTTTTTTATATTTTTTTTTTGTTTTTTAAATTAATTCTGATCTGTTCATTTGTCTGTTTAAAATCAACAAAAAAAAAATATATTCTTTATATTATAACGAATCGAATTTAAATTTAA
Source organism: Villa cingulata (assembly GCA_951394055.1). Taxonomy (NCBI): domain Eukaryota; kingdom Metazoa; phylum Arthropoda; class Insecta; order Diptera; family Bombyliidae; genus Villa; species Villa cingulata. Next base: position 58,908,536 of record OX596018.1, on the reverse strand, counting down.
AATTTAAAAAGCACATGACCCTTGTCATTTATTTGGGAAAATATGAAAAAAAAAAAAATGAAAAACTAAATATTGCAATGCATCCAAATTTGGAAAGAAATATTTTTATTATGTATTTTTGTTTTTTTTTTTTTTTTTGTTATTTTTTTGTACTTTTATCTGTTTCTTTTTCTGTACACATTCATAGAGTTATATTTACATTATATGTATATATGTACATAATGTATGATGAAATATAATGTAAATTTTGTATCAAATGTCAAAAAAAAAATTGATCTGTTTTCGAATTTTTAATTTATAAAATTATCCTAATGGCATTTTGACAACAAAAAAAAATTTTTTTTTTCATGAAAAGAAAATAGCATACATGAGTACATGTATAACACACACACATATACATATTCTATAGAAACTAAAACGAACAGATTTTGATTTTGCATGATACGAGTATTATACGAATGTTGGCAATATGTATGTATAGGTATTTTTGTTTGGGGACTAGATTCCATATAAAATTTAAATGGATAAAATAAAAATTAATAAATATTTATAAGGCATATAATACGAAGAAAGATTTTAAGAATTGATAATTTTCATTTTTTTTATTTGTTGTTAAAAAAATAAAAATACAAAATTCTAGTGTGGGAAAAAAAAATGTAATATTTTTCAAATTAAATTGATAGAATTTAATCAAAATTCAGAATTTGTTGAAACAGACTAAGGAATCAAATAAATCAAAATCTCATAGATAATATTTAGATTTATATTTATAAAATTATTGTAGGTATTTCATATAAGGTTTCATTGATCTATTATCAATTTACACATATGATGTGTGGATATAAGCAAGCATAATATCACATGAAGAAGTACATTATTTTAATGTCAATGGAAGGAAGATCGTTTTTTCATAGTTAATATGTATGTATACATATGCATATGTAAAATGAAAAAAGGCAAATTAAAAGATGAACATAGATAATGACCGATATGTCTACAAGTACGTGAATATAATAATAAAATATCAAATGAATGCAAATGTAAATTAGCCTAAATATAAAAATATGTACATACATATATGTACATACATAAAATACATTCATGGTTATACAGTTTTTCATCACTTAAAATCTAATTAATTCATAGTCATATTGCGAATGTTAATGTATATTATATATATTATTTACTATACGTGCAGACAAACAGAATATTTTTGATGATCACTTGCCGTTTCTATTTCCCGTTTTCCAAAAATATCAAATAAATAATTATTTTAAAATAAATAATAGAACTGCATATTATGTACACTACACTCATATACGTAGTATACAGAATACTATGTGTGTTTAAAATTTTTCATTATTATTATTTAAATGAGAATTTCAATTTTAATGCGATTAAAAAAATAATAAATTCATATACAAATAAATTTTAATCTATAAAAGTATACAAACATTTAAATCAATATATGTAAATGAATTATGAAAAATTCAATTGACTATAACCACCTATAACTGAACATGTCTTCACTTTAAAATTTTAGGTAAGTACATAAGTGCATACGTACTAGTGGTACTAGGTATGCATACACATTTTCGTTTTTGAAATTCAAAGTATCGCTTGTAATACCTTTTATAAAAGATTTTTGGTGAAAATATCATACAAGACCATTCAGTTGAATGCTGAAAATTAATTATTCCATACACATTTATTGAAATAAATGTTTTTTTTTTTTAAATAATTTTCCTTTCACATTTCAGCATTTCACCAGATTTTACACTTAAAAGCATATAATTATGTATATGTATGTATAAACATCATATATAGGTAATACCTTTTATTTTTAATGACAATCTTGTAATTATATTTTAAATTACACTTTACACACAGAACACCACACAACACCACACACGATATTTTTTGATATTTTACTTTTTCTCCACTTTATCACAAAAAATTTTTATAATTATTTCATATGAAAATTCTCAACACTTATCACGTTATTTTTTATGTTGCAGGCACACAAAGAAGAGAAAAAATAAAAACTTACATGCAGTAGGTACATTACATTTATTTAAGAATATAATATTTTTATAATGACTACACAAACACAAATACATCACTTTAAAAATTTTAAATATACGTATACATACGTATGGTGGTATGTATTTATTATAGCGGAAACATCAACTTAAACATCCGTCAACAATCGGAAGAGGCGCTCCGTTTAATTTAAATTAATACCACAAAAATACGTAATCACTGTACGCGTATACGTATGATGATCAGGTCAATTAAGTCACAATATCATCATCATGTAATATATTCTAACGAAATAATATTTCATGAAAACATCTTTTGAAAGTATCGAAAACTTAAATGATTTATTGTTAGTTTTTTTTTATCAGCAAATAAACAAAAAAAAAAAAAAATCACGAATCACATGCATATAAGATATTCACTGAAATTTATTTATATTAGAAAATATCAATTTAACACAAAACGATTGAATAAATTAATAATAATCAGTATCTGTATAAATGTTACAGTCCGAATTATATTGAAATTACTATGTTAACTGACAAAGTATCTCTAAACGACTAAAAATTATGAAAAATCTCTGTCAACCATTTCCACTATCAAATATCCAATTCAATGTATTGACGACTGTATCGAATTTTTTCAATGCACTGCACTGTTTCAAGTATTTCTGTATTTCTCATATATGAATTAATGTTCACTTTACTTCACGTTCACCACGTTCACATAACAAAGCAATCTGGTATATAAAATCTCACTTTAACTGGCGTCAGTTATTTTAATTTTGTTGGCTTTTTTCTGTTTTTCCACAATATCAAGCAATATCAAGCATCAACATTTAACAGTTTTAATAGCAACATTGTCCGAGAAATAATGATAAGAAAATTTGTATGATATTTCTACTTATTTGTGTTTTATATTTACACGGAGAAAATAATGAGTTCTCCTCCAAATTGTAACTGATGCGATGATAAACGATGTTTTCCGTTAAAAGTTGGAGCGCCTGTCTTTATCAGTTGTTATAAATCCGATCCAATGAACCCAACATACACGTTGGAGCATAACCTGTACAACACACAGAGAGTAATAAAAAGTATAGTACATTCATATTCACATATATGTATGAGTATTTACATAAACATTTATGTGTAAAACCAACAACGGTATAAAGAAAAGCATTATCGAACAACATACTAGTGAATAATAATGAAAACATTGAAATGAGCATGTCAGAAACTGGTTTTTCATTTTCATTCAACAATCGAATACATACACATTCATATCATCTCTTTACCATGTCGATGCAATATACATATATATGGATGTGTGGCTTGTGCTTGTATAGCATATGTAGACAATTTTTATCACATATCATTCGGTTATCAGGAGAGCGTTCCAAAACATTACTATGGTTAACTATGGTTAACTATAGTTAACTTTGTGTCGTTCAAAAATACCGTAGTCAATGAACATAACTATCAGCATAACTTTCAAGCGTTCAGAAACTACAATGGTATGGTTTATTTTTAACCACGGTGGTTAAGAAATTAACCATGCTCAAGAGTAAGGTTACTGATAGTTAATCAGCTGACTTTTCATCATCTCCAAAGACATTACATATAAAATTTTGACAGCTGATACTTTTTAACCACGATGGTAAATATATGCGTTCAAAAACTAACTATAGTCAACATAACTTCAATAGTCAACTAGCATAACCACAGCATAACCTTACTATACCATTACTATGACTATAGTAATGTTTTGGAACGCTCTCCAGTTATCACTTTTTTTTTTAAAAGCAAGTAAATATCAGCTGATATACATAAACAAACAATATGATCTCCGTTCCATTGATTGATTTCGTAGAAATCCGCCAAAGTACCAATAAATCATATTAATTAAATACAATCTTCGAAGTTTAACATTTTTGTGTGCTTCAGGAAAATGTTATTATGTACATATTTGAATCAATACTGGAATTACAAAAGAAAAACTAAAGAAAACTGCTTTTTGAAAAGAGGAAATAAAAACAAAAGCCTCCCCTCCCACCCATTTATTATATATTTATGCACTAATTATGAATTTAATAAACAAAAGCTTCATAATAAAAATTAAAAATTATTCACCCCCACTCCCCAATATTTTAATTATTTGATTCATTTTACCAGTTCAAACACAACACTTTTCATTCATGATTTTTATTCGTGTAATAAAAAAAATTTAATAAAATCTTTTTTCACCAAAATATTGACGTGCGTATATGTATAGTATATATGACATGTTTTGTATGGGTTAAAACTTTTTCTTGTTTTCAGGAATTTATTCTTTTCATTTCAGTTCTCAATTAAAATGCAAATTAACCATAACAAAAAATAAAATAAAATAAAATAAAAATGAAATAAAAAGAAAAATAGGAAACATAAATGAAAATTTTTCCATTATTTTGCAAACAAGTTGCCGCGGATAAGGTTTTCATTATTTTTCCTCTGATTTTTTTCATTGTGTTTTCTTTCTTATTATATGTATACATACATCATACAATGAACACTTGCTATAGAATTTTATTTTATTTTTAGAATTAGAATACAAAAACAGAACATATAAATATCCTAAAACTTTTTGCGAAAACAAAAATCATTTAGCATAAACAATATTTTTTTATCATACTAATTCTAGTAAAAATATTTAATAAAAAGAAAAATAAAATAAAATAAAATTTTTTTCTTGTAAAAATTTTTCAGAATTAAAAAATCTACATGTGATTATATCTTTTTGTCGTAGAGTGTATATGTGTATATGGGCATTGTAAAAATTTAGTACAATTGGTACAAAAATATATAATACCTAGTCTATTGCATTACTGTACTGTACGTGTATACAGTATCGCCGAATTTGTTAAAACAATGTCTTTCAGTGTCTGTAAGTGAAGGCATCTGAACAATAGAGGTAAATAAAGCCAAGAATTCCTAAGCTAAGAAATTCAGTTTGTAATTAAGAAAATTGAAAAATGCTCAAACAGATTACATCAATCAATCATAATGTCATAATAGTTGTGTTGAAAAGAATTATCTTATGAAATTTTCCTACAAATATTTCCATGTCTACGGGTCTACGGGTCCACGGTCAAAGCAAGAGAGAGATTTTAATGTTTTTCTTTACATGAAATTACTTTCTTCATTAGTAAATTTGAATTTGGGTTACAAATGGATAAGATAACTAAAAATTGCCAATAAATATGAATGTATAATAATTATATAGAATTCAATGAAGAGTGAATACTAAACAGTATTATATTAGGTGCTTTCGATTTGGCAATTTCAAGTACTTGCGAGTAGAAATAGTGAATGTCTGTGCTAAACCATCTACTCGCAGCTACTCATGAGAAAATTTTCAAGTAGCTGCTGGTAGATGCAAGTAGCTATACGAATAATTTTTGTGTCGTTCGTTTTAACAATTCATTCTAGACACATTTTAGTACTCGCAAGTACTTGAAATCGCCAAATCGAAAGCATCTATTATTACATTACATAATATAATATTGATACTACAAAAAAAAAATAATTTAAAAAAAAAACTTTTTGTTTTTTATTTTCTATTGTACTTGTATACATAATAATACCATATATATATTTAGAATAATAAAGTTACACATATGATAATATTAAATATTTTGTTTCGATTATAAAATTTAATTTGTCGTGTCTTATAACTTTATTTGATTTAGATACAAAAATTTAATATAAGTAGTATGTATAGATACATTTTTGCAATAGTACTATATCCTTTGTCCATATACTACTGTTCTTTGTATAATTTGAAAAAAATTTTATATGAAAATTCTTAAAATGGAAAACATGTAAAAATGAATTTATCTAAAGATTCTTTTTACTCTTATACAACAAAAGCAATATGCAATATATTCTTCTATCTATCGTCAAAGGATTTTCAATTTAATCATATGTAAGTAGATTACAATAACATGCATGTACGGTCGTTCGATGATATCACGTAACTATATAAATATGTAGATTAAGTATATAAGTATAAGTGGTAACCCATACATGATAATATTATGCAGTTTTTATAAAATTGAATTTATTTAGAGTATGTGTTATATAGAAGGTCGTAATCGTAACGTTAAAATGCTCAAACATATGCGTTTCCAATTTTGCAAGCTTCAAAGTAGATTTTGACAATTCATGACAGTCATGTTGTTTTATCTGTTGTTAATTTTCATGTTTTCTATTTTTCAGACAGTAAAGACAAATCAACTTGGTAAGATACAGAGTCCAGAAACACATGCAAATGATAAAACTCTTAAGCAAAAAACAAAAAAAAAATTATCTTCAGCGACGAGGTCAATTTTTGGATGAAAATCTAAAGAAAGACACTGTTGTGGATTTTGGGACGATGGCATTATCGGTGGTCCGCACTTTGTCGAAAACGACGATGACATTCCGATCGATGAGAACCAATTTTTTTTTCGAATTGGATAACATGTGGTTCCAACAGGACGGCACATAGCTGATACAATAACAGACATTCTGCAGGAGCAATTTGTTATATATTCCTTACTGAATTTTTTTAAAAACTAAAAAATTTTTAATTTTCAATTTCCAAAATTCATTTCGTAATTATTTCAATAAAATATGCACATATTATTCATGCAATCTTTAAAAAGAAATAAGACAACTAAAACCAAAATAATAAAGTATCTTTGATACCATATCGTTACTGTAAAGAAAAAGCAATAGACAATAATAAATTGACCAACAGTGACACCAACACTTTATTCCACACATTATGTACTAGCTACATAAATATTCGTACATATGTTCAAAATTTTATTTCCTCTTTTCTTGATCATTATAATAAACAATTTCTTGCTGTGATCTATGATCTACATATCTACATACTATCTATCTAAAATATAACAAACATTCCAAATTCCAACTGGAAAATGTCACAACAAATCATTTAAAAAAATTCTAAAGTGTTGTTTTACTTTATAACATAAAATTAATATTTGACACATTTGACACTATATTTTTTCAAAAAAAAAAGACAACAACAACAAAAAAACCAAAGGAAAAAGGCAAAGAAAAACATTTAATTTTAATCTATTTGCATTCAACATTCACAGATTTATATGTAAAATATATGCATTTTATGAATATATTATTCACATGTATATTACACACTACGTAACATAAATTCGAACACTTGTGTTCATAAATTGTTTGTTTTTTTTTTGTCTTTTATTTTATGATTCAAAGATAAATACATAAAAACAACATATAATGTACATGCACAACACATACATACATACATACACTTACAGTACATATAATATGGTAATACACCTAGAATACAGTAGCAAAATTATATTGACCTATTTGATCAATCATGCAAAATTGGAAAATTGGACACATGTTTTCAGTTATGTATGTTCTGTGATACAGTTTCCTTTTGAAAAAAAAAAACTAAATAAATAAATAAATAAGTAAAACTTAATAGTAGGTCGTATCAAATATGTATTTAGAAAATGCAAAACAAATCTATATAGTAATTTGAAAGACTCCAGAGATTTTCATCTGATCTCAAAATCGAAATAACAACAAAAATTCAAGTAAATTCAATATTTTTGTGTGTATAGAAAAAAATTTTTTTTTTTTTTAATTAACTCTGACGTAAACGTTCGTACATCTGTATTTGGCTTGTTTGATGTTAATTTAATTTGATGACTTGCATTTAACCAATTTTCTGCATTTCAGAAATGTATTTTCCATTCGAATCGTTTTAATTAAATTTCAAAAATTTTCCTTATGTAATATATGTATAGGTATGTATACTGTAAATATTTTCTATTGCATATTCATAGCATATCACTACTAAAAACCTAACTATAATATCACTATATATGACTTTACGAATTTCATATATACGAAAATTAGATTCGAATATATAATATTAGAATATGCATATGGTAGGATATTAAAAAAAAAAATCAAAACAATTAGTATTTAATAATGTATCTGTTAATTCAGGATCTGCTCACACACACGACTACATATATGTATTTATTGAGCTATCGAAATACAAAACTATCTCTATTTTTATATAAATTTTGGTATTAGCTAAGCCATAAATCTATAGGAAATGATAATTCAATCGAAAATAAACAAAACTACATATAAATGTAGTGTGTACACAGTACATATCAGAATGAGATTATTTTCCAAAATCTCTATTTATGCATAAATTTATATTTATATAAATGTACGGAATATTCAATTACCAATATAGAGGATTATGAAAATATAAAAATATAAAAATAAATGGGGAAATAAATCCAATATTTTTGCACTATAATATGCACAATACATACATACATGTTTGTATGTACATATGTACATTCTACTGCTACTGATATCTCTTTAATCTTTTATATCTACTTTAATTCTAAACTACATATGTACATATAATGTATATTTGTTAACTGAAATGTGTTGTATTAATTGGTTTAATTTTAATTCTATTATATTTTTCATGTGTTTATGTGTACTTTTTGTGTGGTTATAGTAATTCTACAAATAATATCCTATAGCATTGTATTATTTTTTATGAGATATAGGACATACATATATGTATGTATGTACATGCACAATCAAAATACATACATATATATAATTGAAAAAACATCAATTCGAATTGAAATTTTTTTTTATTTCTTGTGGTTGCTTGTATTATGCTTGTATGCTTGCATTATACTGGTTGTTGTATATATGTACATACATACATATTGGTTTATGATTTTATTTAATTTTCCAATAATAATTCAAAACTTCTATACACGTTCATATACTACACAGATACACATGAATATCTTGTGCTGTTGTTTTATGTGTATTAATTTCACACTCTTTTATGTGATTTCATATATACATATATGTATTTTTTTTTTGGATCCTATATCCTTGGATTAATTTTTTGATTATATCCAGAGAAGCGTAGGATGATTTTTTTAATCTGTATATAGATCACAAAATCAATGATGCATTACAAAAAATCATGTTAAACTGTCATAAAAAAATATATTTTTATTTTCCTGTTATGAAGTAAAAATATTGTTACTGTCGATATAAATACAATACATGTGCATAATGTATGTACATTTTGCACACATGTAACGGGTGATCAAAGGAGAATTATATATATATTTGAATATTGATAAATAATTAATTTAAATTAAAAATGATTTCAAATGTAAATGACAGCAATCTATAGACTTTAAATTATGGAAAACTAAATTGTTGCCCATGCATCTTTTTTTTTATTTTGTTCATTTTTTGTCAATAAAACGAATTATGTTGATTTTATAGTCATATCGAGAGTTTATGATTTATTATGGAGTAAATCAATGATTTAACATATAACCTCAAAGAAAAGTGTTTAAATGAATTTGTACCACATGAGCTTGGTCTTTAGTGGCCAATTTACAAAATAAAAATGATGTTTCTGTTAAATGGAACTTTTTTAGATTGCAATAAAGTTCATTTTGAAAAATTTCTACGCAAACTCAACTTCTTTTTACTGTAAAGTTATTTTTACTTTAACAAACAATACTGAACAACTGAATGTCAAATATCAAATTTATAGATAATCTACAAAAAAAAAAAACATGTGATGTTCTGATATTTATTGTATTGATTTAAATCACTTTATATATTAAATCACTTTATATATGGTGTTAAATTCTTGTATGTTGTATTCACATTCGAACATACCCTGTATTTATCTACCATATTAAAAAAAAAATACATACTTATAGACTGATAAAATATTAAAAGTGTAAATTATAAAAAATGAATAATGAATTTCATGATTTAACTATTTTTATAATTGATTGATTGAAAATTAAAAAACAAAAATTGATCGTATGATGTACCATATAGTAGACTAGCTAGATATTATTCTATGGTATTACATAATGCATAAAAATACATTCTATATAAACACATATATTAACTTTTATAATTTATGTAGATTTGTGTAGATGTGAGTGAACATACCCAATTAGTTTGTTCACTTAAAATAAATGATGAATAATTATAATGCGGACCGATACTGAAATCTAAACTTGGTGGGCAAAAGCAATCATTTTAGTCGGAAAGGCAAAAGAGGCATTCGATCACTCTAATACCAACTAATACCATTAATATATAAGTTTAAATTCATATACAAGTATTGGGTTAATTGAACTTTATAAAAATCATTTAGAAGTGATTTTTGCTAACTATTTCATGAGTTAGTGACAGAGAAACAAGCTCAACTACATAATAGAGTGATAGACCTTAGTTAGACCTGTGGTTAGATTGTCCTATTTTTAGAATGATCTAATATTACTTGAGTTACTTGTCGTTGTCATCAGCAATTAGACTCAAAAATCATCATTTCTGAATTAATTTTCTCAGCAAACATTGATACCCATTCAAAACTGGGTGAACTTTGGGAGTAATGAAGTTTGAAATAGGCAACAAAAAATTGAAAATTAATTTTTCTTATTTGTTTTAACTTGGACGGAAATCAAACTCACTACTTCGAGATCAGTGGGCCAATTGCCCTACCACTACTAAGCCACAGAGCCTCTGTGACTCTTTTAATTACCTTTTTGATATTGTTTTATGTTTCACATAAGCTATAAGTGCAAAAGTATATACATATATACTTGATGTAGTCTTAGATTTCAAATTACATATTTTGTCCCTGTTCCTATCGTTTTCAAATTAATTTTGTCAAATGAGAAGTTATAAATTTAAGATATAAATTTAATCATTTTTTTAAATTTATTGTGATTACGTATACATATATACCTTTAATCACCTTTAACTAAGATCAATATCAAAGCCAATGCTTCAGATCTAAAGATTATTAATCAAATTTTAATCTACAAGCACAACTTAAATTTTTAAATTCAGTTCAGTGAACTCGAAATATAATTGCAAAAATTTATTAAATTTTTTTCAAATAGATACTAACGCATAACAGAACATTTCATCGTTATTTTATCCTTGTTTGCATGAACGAAATATTAATTAATTAATTAATTTTTTTTTTCTACGTATATTTTACCGTACACAGTATAACCACAACTGTTTATAAAATATTTTATGATGCACATATGTATTTATGATACAAGGCCGATGATACGATTTAATTTTTAAATTAAAATTTTCATTTGTGAAAGTATGTGGAAGGTTAATTATTTTTTATATCTATGATGATGTCAGAAAATGAAACTTTCAAACAAACATACAAACAAATAAACAAACAACACTAAAAAGTACAAAAAAAAAAAAAAAACAAAAACAAAAATTATCATACAATTGTTGGGACATATCCTCCTAAATAACAAATATATTCATGTAAATATGTGCATAAATAATGTTATTCGTATGACGTACTATGTACATTATATACAAACATAATATAATGTCCCTAATTTTATTCCAAGGGCGATAAACATTATCTTAACAAACAATATAATTCATGTGTATCTATTCTATAATATACAATCATATAAATGAACGAAACATTAAATAAATATATGAATGAATTCTATATAAATGTACACTCGATTCTACGTACATACATTCATATGAATTTTCATTATTTATACAATCATATACGCTGTTTAACTTATACATGTGCACCATCTACAAATGTACTACATACATACAGTATACATTACTTGATATGTTAGAATCATCATCCTCATCATCATCCTCATCATCATCACTTACTATTTTTCCATCTGTTTTATTATGATTTTATATAAGGAATAAACTAACCCCTTTTTTAATAATAACAAAACAACAACAACAACAAAAAAAACTAAATGGGGAAAATTTTTTATGAAATATGACATTTATAAAAAGGAAAAAAAAAATATGAAATTCATTTCATAAATTGAATTAGAAGAGTATACTGAGTACATGTACTTGAAAATGCAATGCAAAAATATTTTCAAACTAAAAAAAAATATAATATATAGGTAACATGTAATGCATGTTGTATACGAGTATATAGCAAACAGTCATCATTTATACTATATATACTCGCAACATTAAATAAATATTATTTATTTAAAAAAAAATAAAGATACAAACATAAAGAATTTTAACCTTTGACTTAATTTATGTCTAATAAAAAGAAATATATAAATACAATACAACATTACATTGTACGAGTACATATGTACATTAAATATATTCGCGAAAAAAAAAAAAAAACAATTTTATTTTGAACTCAAACACTTCACAATTCACTATTCACTACACACACTTTTTTTTTTCATACATATTTTAAATTATAAACGGTCATTTAAACTTAAACATAAATGCAAATATTCAGTTGAATGAGTTTTTATGTACATACATACATTATGTAATGTAGGTTCAATCATTTGAATTGTTTAAAATAACAAAAAAATAAAAGTAAAAAATGATGAATAGTAATGTACATTATGTTAATATAATATCTCATTACAAGATATTTAGTACGTATGTACTGTATTGCAAATCTATGCATAAAGTGAAAATATATTCCAGAGTATTTTAAATATTTTTTTTTTTAATCTTTGTCAAAAATTCTATTTTAAGTCGGTCCCACACAAACTCGTATATTTGACCAATAATAAATGTTTGTGAATTTGTCAAATGTTTTTATTTGGTTATGTCACGAATTTTCATCAATTTGATCATTCAATCAAACATTTTCCTCGTTATTGGTAGGCTCTCACATAATGCGTAGATTTTCAAAATATCGGCAGTTGCACATTAATGCCAAACTTTAATACATGCAAGATGGAAAGTTTTAAAATTAACATGACAGTGATGATGTTTTAAGTTATTGCAAATTTATATAAACGAAGTTATTTATATTCAGTTCAGTTCATAATTAAGTAAATGCTTCAATACATGAAATATTAACAGAATGAAAATATTAAATTCTAATGTTATCCTTGATTTTGTTTATTGCCATCATTGACAATGTTCATTTAGAGGTATATTGTGTGTAAAAATGAAATTATTCGCATATGTTACTTACAATACGAGTATTTCGTTTATTGATTAATGATAGTGGTGCGATAATAACAATAATAATGGTGATTCTGAACAGGAAATATAAAAACTGTCAATTATTAATTATTTATTTATTTTTTTATTTTTTACAATTTCTATCAATCAAAGTGTAATTAAATGCAGCAATGTTTTTTTTTTTTCTGTCACTGCTTTCATAAATGAAACCAATAAAATGATCTATATTTTTTTTTTGTTAGGCTTTTATCAGCAGCAGAGATACAAATCAAATTCATCAGAATATTATACATTCTCTGTTTACGATGCACTGTGACTGTGGTATACTTTTGCATTTGTCACCGCAGTAAAATAAAAAAAAAAAATAAAAAAACTACAAAATAAAGGAAAAAACAAGAAACACTTTTAAACACGAGGGAAACGCATATGTTGTATACTTTTGCTTCAAATAATATATGAGGGTTGAAAAGGTTGTATATTTATTGTATATAGTAATCGATTCACCGAAAAAAAAGTAAACTAAAATAAACAACAAAAAAAAATGTTTCTTTGAAGTTCATTCACAAAATCATTCTAATCAATTATTGAATTATTGGATCGATTTCATTTGTATAAAAAGCAGAAAAATATATTTCGACAATTTCGAAATAAGTAATCCATCATATTTTTATATTGACTTCAGATTTCAACACATTATGCTTAAAAAAATTCAATTCACATTTGCCACGTGCGCATGTCCTTGAATATATCTATATATACTTACATCAATTTAAAAATATATGAAAAAAATTCATTATAAATGTACAATTCGTATATAAATTTAATGAAGCAATTAATTAAAAATTTAAAAGAAAGAAAAATGAAAAGCATTTGAAAAATAAAATTATTTACGTAATGTTTTAGTATTTACAGTATTTGGATTATATTTTGTGTATTTGATCAAGTAAAAAACATACAAGAAATCCAGTACTCTTATACACATGTACATTATGTATACATACAAACATACACATGTGTGCAAGTATCTTATTCTCGAATGATTTCATTTATATGTCTGAAGGCTATTCAAACTGAATTAAATAAAGATATTCTGAAATTTGAATTTTCAGTTAACTTTTCGAATTTGTAATTTGTTTTAGGATCAAATACAGTAATTATTTAAATGAAATATTGTTGAAAATTTAAGAATATACTCGAAAAAAACTAAAATAAAAATTTTCAAAACGTGTAACATATCGTAGAAAGTATCTGCTCTATATGATAGTGTGAAACGTGGCGTATGTCAATTCTGACGAAATAGAGCTCTGGAAACGTATCAATCAAATACCTGTGATCCGGCAAATAATTTACACAAAATGAAATTGTGTTGGACACCCTCTATAGGGAAGCCTTCAAGCTTAATAGCACGTCAAGCCTTGAAATTGAATACACGAGGCAATATGTCTAGAGGAAGATCACGCAACACATGGGGCGTACGGTATTGCAGGAGGCAGCAATAATAGATAAAACATGGAAGGACGTAGAAGTGCTGGTCTAAAATCGGGTGTTATGGAAATGTTTCATGTCGGTCCTATGCTCATTAGAGAAGTGAGAGGACAAAATAATAACAATAAAGGAAATATGGAATTCTTAAGGACAAATATTTTGTTTTTTTGAAATTTAAATCGAACAACTTTATATGAATTTTTATATGAATAACATACATACAATTATAAAATGTGTGTATGTATATTATTTAGAAGTAAACCTAAAATAAATTCACTTTTACAAAGTACACACAAGAATTTATGAATATATTCGTTTTACCCATTATTCACCTCTTCTTTTTACTAAATAATCTCCTGTACTCACTGTTATTACTTTATTTATTTTTGCATTGTTTTCTTGCAATAATAAATCAGACAAAAATCATAAATATTCAAATAAATTTTTTTTATTATTATTTTTTGTTTTCATTTTCTACTTTGAATTACAATTTCACTAATGACAAAATACAATGTGTGGTGTGCGGTGTGGTGTGTAAACTATAAACAATGCATTTTCGAGCAATACGATAACGTATCGACGGAACTACAATTTATGTATATTATACTTACACAGACATGCAAATAAACTATTTTTCAGATCTCCATTTATTTTAAAATAAAATGCTCCAATTCCATGTAAATATTTTCAATTTTTTGCATATTTTACATTTATGTACGAGTATATGTACGTGCATTATGTAAGGTGAAGTGTATGAAGTGTATATGCAGGGTGTCCGGACTCCGGACTGGGGTGGACAACCTGCAAACAGTAGATAGGTCTCGTCGAAACAAACAAAAAATCGAATGACAGTTAATCTCAACCGTTTTAACTCAAGTTTTACAATTTTTTCTTTGTTTAATCCTTTTTAGTGTTTGAATTGTATAATGTAAAATCGTGTAAAACTCATATCTAACAGCCATATTCTTTTTAAAAAATGATTTTCGACACTTTGTTTATTATGTGCTGGCATTGGAAGCGGTAAGAGATATACACTTTTAATGGAAAGCAAAAATGAAGCTGGTGTCTTGAACATTCTGCTTATGTAATTAGAAATTAATTTAAAGGGCACTGTACATACTTCCACAGTATGTATATTTTCTCTGAAAAATATTGCAAAAAATCACTACATTCTGACTTTGAAAACACAATAACTCTTGAAAGAAAGGATGTAAGGTATCACTACAGAGAGAAGGGAGTTTCCTACAGATTTCTCTCAGACTACTTTCTTCTAGCTAGTTGAGTTGTTATATAGTTGTTTTAGAGTTGTTGTTATAGGGTGTTTGATAGAGTAAGTGTGAAAAATGTCCAACGCCCTCTAGAGGATAAACGGTTGAGATTATCCCAACTGCCACTCGATTTTTTGTTTGCCTCGACGATTCATATCTACTGTTGGCGGGTGGTCCACTTGAGTCCGGACACCCTGTGTATGGATTTGTTATACCAGAGAAAAATATGTATCTAGTAGATACTCGAGTATACACATACTTATGGAAGTGATATTGTAATTTAGAATTTTAGCTCGTTATCTACCGTTAAAACGGGAACGTATTCATTTCCATATCATTATGTGACATATATATGCACATATGCACATATGTAATTTATTTTTTTTAAATTTATAGCCACAGCTAAGCCACTCGTATTTGTATATGTTATTCAATATGTTTATGCATATAGGTACCTATGTGTATTCACTTATTTGTATTGTGTAACCATATTACGTATATCCTTTACAATTACGACACAGAACGATAAAACAAAATAAGAGTGACTACATAGATATTGTTTTTCTTATTATTGTGCATTAGAAATATGTACATCGATGTACCTACCTGTTGTTATACATCTTTATACCAATATCATATGTATGCAATGTATAGGTTTGTTATAACGTATACATGAATGTTATAGAATTTTAAGAAAAATGAACAAAATACGGACAAATTTCCTTTATCACTACAGTATGTACCTACTTTTTTTGTTTCCTTTTTTTTGCTAGTTTTTCCATATTTTCATATTTTCCTTTTATTGAAATAAAAATATTTTTCCAAACTACATATAAGTAGTTTAATACGTAACATTCTAACATTACATATATATGTATGTACATAGAATGATTCTACTATACATGCATGTATTGTGTATATATGTATGTATAGTTTGTTGCTTTGCTATGACAAAGACAAAAATAATAATGCACACATCAACGATTTTATTTTTATTGAAAACAGCAATCATCTTTAAAATGTCTGGCGCCCAAAGAAATCATTTTGAAAATGAATTTTAATTTTGCTAACGAATAATAACAAAAAAATTAAAAAAAAATAATAATGTGTATAAAAATAATGTCAAAAATCAAGAAAATTTCCATTGTTTGCTTATTTCATTTATATACTACAATTTTTTTGTGATTTGTTTTAAAATACATTTTTTCTTTCATTCTGAAAATGACATCATTGTATCTACGATTTTATTTTATTTGTTTTAATAATTAAAACAAAAACTACTGAAATTTTTGTACTATTTGTTCATTTATATTTTTGCAATTTTATTTTTTGTTTTTTTTTTTTTTTAAACTCAAAATTAAATTGCAAAGTATTTGCATGCACCATCATATGGCCAACATATGAATTCATGCAAATTTTCATATTGGGTCATTCAAGCTATCTTATAATAGAGATCATAAATACAGTGAGTATCAAAAGTCTTTGTACACCTCCAAATTTAAACTATGGATTACCTGATGTAAATCAAAATCAAGTAAATATTGTCTTCCCGTTTTCCGAACAAATGACACTCTGATATGTTCTTAATATCATTCCTGAAATACCTACATCTGATCATTCTCAAGTTATAGAAAAATAATTAAAACAACTCCCAAAAATTTCGAATCAAAAGTGTTTGTACGCCCATATAATCCTATACTTAATTTTTTTACGGTTTCTCTAGGTAATGCTACAAAAATCTCTTTCTTAAACCATTTTTTTTCAATTTTGATGATAATTAAAAGTAACATACTTAGGGAAGACACTTTGACTTTTCATATGCAATTTAATTTACGATTCTATCTCTGCCCGTTCAAAAAACTTAAATCCATAGAGAGGTTGAAATTAAGTAGATTTCATTTTAATTTCGAGTAGAAATTACGAAGGTGACACACAGCGATTTTGACAGTTTGTCTAATATATTTAATTTATCTAATTTTAATTTAATTTATCTGAACATAGCCTACTTCTCCTATTAAATTTAACTGCCAATTATATTCAATTATTTCTTAATAAAAATTTAAAAAATAACATTTTTTTGGTTTACAATTTGTTGGTAGATGTCTCTGTTCTACGTAAAGAGCGAAACATGAGTAGATTTCGAGCGATAATTACGTATTTTTTATGTAATTTCGCTGACTAGATTTCGGCCCAAATCCGTCGTCTTTTCCGGATTTCGAAGCTGAAATTAGCAAAATACTTAATTTCAGCGTCTGTGTGTCTATACAATATTAGATGATTTTTGAAAACCACTTTTTTTCATTACTGATAACGTTAACATAGTGATCAATCAATTATGTATTTCATTTGAGGGTTAACAAACTTTTCTACAACAATAATGTAAAAGACATCTTTATATGCATGTCAAATGTTTATAAGGAGGAGAGAGAATTATAAAATAATCTGTAAGAATACAAATACTTTTGACTTACACTGTATATATAGTAGCACGTCGGTTAAGTAGTAACCCCTTGTAACTAACAAAAATTATTCTTTTCAGGAGAAGGAAGGAACTTAATTATTGCTACAATTTTAATGAATTTTCCAAAACTTTTAAAAAATTGTTTTAAATTTAAAGAAATAATTATTGGAAATATATATTTATTTTAATAATTTTAAATTATGTATTTTCCAATTTTAAATTGAATAAAAAAAAATGGTTTTTCAAAAAATTTCACTTACGTGAGGTGTTACTACTTAACCGACAGACAGAGGTAATAGTATACAGACACTATCTATACATACTTAATGACATAATCCAACATTTGCCAGCTTTCCAAAACAAAAAATTAATGATTTAATCCATGTAATGGTTACCTTGAAAAATTTTCTACAATCACCTTCCCATACCAATACTATATAAATACGAGTACATTCAGAAAATAAACAAAAAAAAATATATTTCTTTTTTTTTTGTGTAATTTTAAAAACATCAAACATCTCACATCATACACACATCTGACAACAACCAAATGCAATAAACTACATAAAAACAAAACTATAAAACAGGTGGTAATTCGATCATTTATTGGCTTCTTAATCCAATTAATTTTCTTAAAAAATGTGTTTGGTATTTTATTAAAAAGTTCTTATCCATTATATTTAACCACAAATGCAATTACAGTCGATTATGTTAATTTTCATTTCGTTTTTTTTTTTCATTTTTTTTTTATTACACTCTCTTGCAATTTTCTATGCGTTTATAATGTTTTGTTTTAATTTTAATTGCATAAAACTATATACATTTTAAGGACTGTGAAGCTGAAAATAATTATTATTATCAATGCATCAAGATAAATACTGCATACTACACACATAATTTACTTTTTTCAATTTTTGTAAGTCCAATAATTTAACTGGGTAATGCTTTACACTAATATATAAGTATTTATCCTGCGTCCAAATTAGCATTTAGCAATATGGACGGCAATGGCAATGTGGATATTGACTGCAGGTATAGACATATTGCATTTCTGCCAATTTTTCTTGTATGATAATATTGCTTTAGCTTTTGACTGCAATATCGGTCTCACCGAAATATTCCGGCAATAGTTTTGACATGTTGATTTTGAAATGAAACATGAAATTACTCAGAAAATGTCGTGAAAAGTTTGAACTCGTGTTCATTTGCTCTTACTACAGCAATAAGTTATGTAAAAATAATAATATATTGT
Source organism: Villa cingulata (assembly GCA_951394055.1). Lineage (NCBI taxonomy): Eukaryota > Metazoa > Arthropoda > Insecta > Diptera > Bombyliidae > Villa > Villa cingulata. Next base: position 58,888,928 of record OX596018.1, on the reverse strand, counting down.
CATTTTCGTCCATATATATTTTTACTACACACACAGGGTTAATCATAAAATTTGAAAATTTCGTTGTGTACAGGCGTATAGGTCTACGATAAACACAAAATTACCTAAAAATAAGATCACTTAAAATTAAAAATTCGAGCATAATTATTAAAAACTTAACGTTTCTTGAACTTTATTTAATTAATATTAATATTTACTTTATAATTATTTTTTTTTACTTAAAAATTAATCAAGTTTTTATGATATTTTAAAAAATTTATCAATTTTATATATATTTGTATTAGTTTATAATTTAAATCTCATGTTATAAAATACATGATGATGAAATTAACTTTTTTTTAATTATTAAAACATAATTTTCAAGAATTTTATTAACATAACATATATATACATACATAAGTGTGTATATACGAGTATTTGTACATAATATACCTACATTTATATAGTTAATGTAAAATTTTCATTTTATTTTCAATTAAATTTTAATAATTATCCTTCACGATTTGGCGGTAACTGTGGCTTTCTGGAATCCCAAAAAAATAAATGATAGAACGATATCATCATACCCATTCCACTGACAGCTGCCAAATAAATTCCAACTGTCAATAAACGAAATATTTTTGAATCAAAAAATGTTTCTTCCTTCTTTGGTACAATAATTTCTTCATTATTTCCACGTTTTGCGTCTACAGTACCACTACCAGATCCAAGAAGTTTTGACATTTTTTTTTTTTTATATTATATTTTTATTTTTTTATGTATTTTTTCAAAAATATTTTTCAATTATTTGAATTTTAATAAAAAAAATATGTATGTAATAAAATAACAATTATCGTTAGTTTGTGTGTAATAAATAATCAATATTTAGTACTTGTACGATAATTTATGTGTACGAGTATGTTGAAAATTTTATAATTTTCTTCTCGAATCTATACTATTTGAAAATTTAGCACAAACTAATTGTATAAAAGTGCCTACGATTTGAGCACGATAAATTAGATATGATACTACTATACATATTTATGTTCGAAACTAAATTTCATTGTAAATATAAAAAAAAAATTTACATTTATTTACTACAAGTATATGGTAAGTATATGATTTCTATTATTGTACATGTACATATATTGATTTCAATAAAACTAACCACATGTAAATTTCCAATTTTCTATAAATTTTCATGTGTGTGAAACAGTAGAATGCAAGAAAACATGTCTCATTACCTTGCAATATCTATACATATATATTTTTGTTTTTATTTTTAAATCGGCTTTAATTATTTACTACATTATTTTGTCATTTGTTTATTACATGTTTTTATTTTTTCTATAAGGACTCTAAGTACATTCATATTTTTTATTTCTCTTAAGTACATTTTATGCTTAGAACGATAACTATGTAAATAAATGTTTATGTGGAACTATTTGGAAGAAGACATAAATAACAGAAGGTTAACAGACACTACAAAATAATAATAGAAGAAAGGAATAGAAATTATTATACACATTTTCGTACATATACGTACGTACTATGTATATATGTAAATGTCTTAAGACAATTGCAAGGAATAATAAGTTTTTATACACTATAAGTGTATGCAAGTATTTTGTACATACCATATACTCGTAAATACGTAAGGTAATTAACTTAATACATTTTTTATCGATTCTAATTAATCTATTTAAATGTTTACAAATGTGTATATGTAATGTATCTATATAATAGACTATAGAGGTATGCGTACATATATTTATCTATCATAAGCATTGCCTTCGTTCGAGTATTTTACAAAGCAATCGAAACAAAAAATTGAAACAAGGACTTTATGCAAATTATTATTTTTTATAAAATTTTGAACAATTTTTTTAGGTTACATGGAAGCAAAAATGGCAATACTGATATCTAATATTGATATATCTGTTACCAAAAAATATAACAGCATTATGTATAAATCACATACCTATCACAATATATTAATGCCTTAAGAGTAGGTTTCAAATTTGAAAAATTTCGAAAACAACAACAACGATTTTACATACAAAAATTTTAAAAAATTACTTTGCATACCTTTTAGGTGCTAATAAAAATGGTTTTTTTGAATATTTTGATGAAAAAGAATATAATGTTATTTTGTTAATAAAAATGGAAATATAACAAAGAACCATAATGGCCTACGCTGCCGTGGGTTTAGATTAAGGTAGTCTTAAGTAGCAAACTATCTTAAGAAGTAAATAAATAAATAAATATAACAAAGAATACCTTATGTGTTAATTGAGCTAACATCGATTAGAGTGATATGAGTGCAAACAAAGTGAAAGTATGTGAAAGTGCATAAGTGCATATCATGACTATAAAAAAAAATAATAAACTTTTTGATAAATGTTTTTAACGATAATTTTATTTGAACAATAAAATAACTGTATTTTTGTTTTTGTTTTACATATTTTAAAATATGATCTTTTAGGTTATTTTCATTTTTATATTTTATATTTTATTTTTCTTCAAATCTATAGATTTAATAATATTTTAATAACTTTTATAATCTGTAAATTATTGTGTTCATTTTAATTTAATTTTATTTCTGACATTCAACATTGTTTTTTTCTAATTTTTTATTTTAATTTTTGTTTTTTTTTTTTTTTGTTTTTCTTCTTTTATTTTCACTAATACATTATACATTAATTGGCGAGTTTCATTCTTTTATTGTTTTTTGATAGTTAATAATATATAATAATATTATGTAATTTTAATATTAATAGTAATGTAGTGTAATAGTATTGAAAATAATATAATATAATAATAATATAGTAATAAGTAATTTGTAAATACATATATTAATATTTTATAAAACGATTTAAAAAGAAACAAAGTATTTAGTAAAATTAAAAAAAACAAAAAGAAAAAAAGAAAAACGTAAAAAAACTTTTATTTTTTTTTTTTTTTTTTTTTTGTTAACTTCTACATCATTATCTAATATTAATTAATCATAGAATTTCATTTTTCTACTATTACATTTAATTGTATTAATTTTAAATATTATTTTATTATGTATAGTTAATTGATACCATCATTGATACGTTGTTGTAGCTTTCGCGTAAATTCACAAAATTTAATTAGAATTCATTACATTTTTTTTTTTGGCAAACTATTTATTTTAGTAAGAAATTGATATCTCTATAATAGACAAAAAAATAAACAAATAAATTGAAATGCATATTTGAATAACGTATGGTTGGTACAGTATGTATATCATAAAATGCTTGAAATTAAAAATAAAATATTAATAGAATATTAAAGAAATTGCAAAAAGAGTGATATTGTAAATGAGCTATTTAAATTTTTAAACTTGTATAATTTCGTTACATTTTAGTATTTTGAATTCAAATACAGCACAGCAAATAAGCGGATACACATACCATAAGTTAGTGGATACACAATTTTTTATTTTTGAAATATTTTTAATTTAAAAAATAACGAAAAATAGTTATAATTTTTATTTTTGTGAAAACAACAATTTTTTTATTAAATTTAAACTCCTAATTTAAAATTTAATTAGAATTTTATATTTTCCTTATTGGCTACGGTTGTTTTTTTTTTTGTTTTCTCTTCAAAATTTCTAAATATATTCAATATTTTCACTTCTTTTCATTTAGATATTCATTATTTTATGATTTGTTAATAATTTTCTTCATTCAATTCTATTGCTGCAGTTCATTTTATAGTTGTTTTGTATTTTCCTTTTACTTTGTAACAAAAAATATAATAATAATATGATGTATTTTTTAACAGTGGATTTGACCAATAATACTCCATTTCAATCTGTTATAATAGTATCCACTGCTTATCGAAGATGGCTGCTATTCTTGACGACTTAGCAATGACACAAACCGGAATAATCTTAGCCAACATAATAATTTTGATTCCACAAAATTTTCGCTAACTGTGGATGTTGTCATATATTGATCTCCGTTCACACCATTACCATTCACTGCTGAACCAGATTTATCAGATGCTGATGATGATGATTTACTTGCACGCTTATGAGATTTTACAGCTGGTGAACCCATATTGTGTTCTGTTGATTTATTTGTATTTTACGAACGCAAGAAAATGAACTTTTTTGCTGCAATTAAAAAGAATATAAAAAACAAATAAAAATTTTTTGTAAGAAAATATGTTTTTTTTCAGGAATACGAGTGTAATGTATTTCATTAATAAAATTATAAAAAAAATTATAAATCCACCTATAATTTTTGCAACAAACTTGTTACTGTTTAATATCTAATTTTGTTTTTTTTTTTTATAAATTTAAATTATGGATTATGTGTTCATGCATTTAAAGTATGAATTATATGTTCAACTTTATATTATATAGTGTATGAAAGAAAAATGAAAAAAAAAAAAAAGTTATTTGTTGGAATTACGTAATATTATTTACAGTACATACATTCATACAATTATATAGGTAATGATATATGTATTTCATACAAGATGTGCAATGAATGAAATTTTTTTTCTTATTTTTAAACGTATGTACGTCAAAAAGAATATATTTTTTATATACGTGGGTACGTGGGTAAGAAACGCATATTATATCATCGCATAATCGCATAACAACGTACAAATGTATTTAATTTTCTATGAAGACTGTTTATATAAAACTTTTGTATTATCAAACAGAAGCCTCTGGCTTTTACCACTTCCACTTAAATTATTGTTAAACATAGAAAATAAATTATGTAAAAACTAATTTTCATTAAAAAAAACTTTATTATATATACACCAACACATACACAAATATTTTAAAAATATAATGTACGATATCGAAAGGGAAGGAAAAAAGAAACTTTGTATCTCCAGTATCTACGTTTAGAAACAGTATTTAGATATACAGGATATAGTAATTTTTCATTTACAGAAAGAATTTTATTTAAACTGCCTTAATAAAAACTAAAAATTTAAAAAACAACCCGATTTCATTTGAGTTAAGAATTTAAATAAAGACGTCACAATATGACAGAAATATAATATTATAAAAAATACAGTTTAATTTGTATGCCTTTGTGACATATTATATAACGGATTTTGAAATTCATAAAGATTTTGCTGTGTTTATATTACATATTAAAAATTTAAATATCAATGAAAATTTTTTAAAAAAACTTGATTACAAGATAAAGAAATATTCGTATAATGTATACAGTAGGTACATTTTTTCTGTATTTTTTTTGAATTATTGTATAACGATTCGTAATTATTTATTTACAACAAGTGAAATATGTATAAAAACAATTCTTTACAAAATAAAGAATATACATCAAACACATATAGGGTGGGCCATCTAAGCTTTGAAATTTGAAGTATATATGATTATTTTAATTTTGACAGATTTAATGACATTCATGAGTTATGAGTTAATATAAATTTTATCTTTGAAATTTACGAAATGGTATGCTTTACGTTTGAACAAAATTTGAAAATCTTAAAAATTTACTTTCAAAGTGATGAGTCTTCTACATCAAAAGGTATAAAATTTAATAATAAAAAATCAAATAATCAGCCGAAATTGTGATGTCAATTGGCTGCTCGGGAGCTGTGATTTGATCCCTTTGAATTTTTTTTTTTTTTTTGGGGAAGACTTAAATATTAGTGCTACGATAACCACCCAGATAACCACGACTGATACTTTGATTGAAACACGAAATCAAATTTGCTATTCATGCGATTAGAGCCCAAGCAATCAAAAACGTACTGAAAAACTGGTTTGATCGGATTGGGTACTGTCAAGCCAGGCGTCAAGTCATTTGAATTATGTGATGTTTCATTCTTAAATGGAAATGTCAAATTTTTACAATAAAATCATAATTTTGAAAAAATATTAATCAGTTTTTCTTTTATAGCCGATTCAAATTCCAAACTTTATATGGCCCACCCTGTATATACATGTAGACGTATATAATCATGTAGACTAATAATATTTATAATAATTGTATGACATATACATATACATAGTTGTTTAAGTAGACTTGAAGCAGGTGAATAAGTTATATTCAATCAAAATATACAGTCATTTTGAAAAATTCGTATAGCTTAAATGTATGTATATACGTACATTATGTGCATTATTTTGATTGACTTGTGATTTTTACAAATTATTGTTTTATACTAACATACTTTATTAACTTTATAATGATATACAATAAACGTCACGAGAGAAAAAAAATTTAAAGAACGTTGGTTATATTATAAAATAAATTAAATGTCACAAGTAAATTTTCGTATGTGTTTTGTAATTATATACATACAATTTGTTGTATCTATAAATATACATTTTACACATACACATCCGTACAAAAATAAACGAGATCATGGACATAATCGTATATGTAATTTGCTTATTGAAATACATACCTTTACATGTATGCAAATTATATCCATTTATTATTTTTATTTGTAATTTTCATTGACGACTTTACTTGCGTTTTATATTAATATATAAAATATCGTTTAAAATAATTACCCTTTTCACGACTAATAAAAATATCTACACTATGCACACATATACTTTTATTCTTTATTAATTTAAATTTAAAAAAAAAAAAAAATAAAAAAAATAAGCATGAAATTTAAATTCATTTAGAAGACTGTAGACTGTAGGTAAGTACTTGGTACTATGGTACTATACATTGAGTTTCAAATAATTTCATCACGGATCACGAACATTCACTAATTGAAAAATTCTATAAACAAAATCTAGACGAAACCGGACATAATGTTACAATGATAATAACCGAAAAAGAAACTGATTCTGAGTTTAAAAGTTTGTTGACGGTTTATTGTTCATTTATTATGTTAATCAAATATGAATGTTTCTTACTGTATTATAGTATATAATATAAAACATTCATCATATCGTGTACACTTTACGCATAATGACTTCATGAATTCATCAAATATACAAAATTTACTATCTACCTTATTAATTTCGTAATACTATTTCTACTATGAGCTATGAGCATATAAAAATGATGATGAATTACAGCGTTTATGAAGAATTGTCAGGCAGAGTTCTTTAACGAAATGAAAATAAACTTAAATTTAAATAAATTAAATAAAGGTTGAACACGAATATATGAAAGCAATTATGTTTTATCTCATGTACATTTGTATATTGTATATTGTGCTTATTTGTGAAAACTAACAATTCATACACGTGAAAATAATCAGAATACAAATTTAATTAAACATCATAAACATATCTACGTTTACATTCAAGAAATATAACTTTATATACGAATACACATGTCTTTGCTTTACATAATGTACATACGTGGAAATTCAATTCACTTATAAGATGTTACGTACGTAATAAAATGATAAAAAAAAAGCTGAATATGAAAACAAATTAAAAATGTCTGTTTGTCATTTCAGTTTACAAATTAATTTCATAAACGTTAATAATAACCGATTATGCATTCAATTATCCTATATACGAGTACGTACAACACTCATAATAAATCTAATGTATGATGTACACATATAGCTACATAAAAAATTATACATCATGTACACGATTATATGTACATGAGTATAAATGTAATTCACATAATTGAAGAAAGAATTAAATTTAGATTGAAAAGATAAACCATAATCACATATCTTGTATACTGAGCACATTGCATCTACGAAGATTTAAAAGGATATTTATTACAAACTCAATTCAATTTAACTATCGATGATAATACACGTCATCATTGTAAATATTTATCTAAATATTTTCATTTAAAAGATGGTCAACATTTCTGAAGAAATTATAAAAATCTGCAGATCTATTGAATAAATAAAAATACATAATTTTTTAATAAATAAGCAAAGAAAGGCAGAATGTCTCGAAAATTTTTATTTTTGAATTTGAAAAATGTATATTAAGTACATTTCGATTATAAGCATAATGAAAAATCGTATTTTCCATTATGAATTCAATCAAAGTTTTTTTTGTAATTTATTTATTATGCCAAATGAATTCGTTTTCGATAAATTTTATCTAAGAACAAGATTTCTAAAATTCAATATTCAATTCAATCTTCTTAATTATTTTAAGACTTAAAAATAAACTCAAACGACGGAAATTAAATTTTCAAGATTGATATTTCAATCTTATATTTGAATTTCAAAATGATATGTTTTAATATTTATATAAAGAAAATAAAAAAATTATAAAAAAATATAGATACACAGTTTGTAATAAAATCAATAAAAATACTATGTTGAAAGTCAATAAGAATGAATAATGATAAATACTTATGTACATACGCAAAACTAAATTAAATAATAAAAAAATCATCAGTAGCTTCGATATCTTCAATGAAAGCATCACATTCATAAATTAATATTCATATTAATTTACACTTTTATAGAGATTTTACCTATGATGGTATACAACTACTATGATTACTTACTACTACTATCTATCTCTATCAAAATCAATATATCTATTATTATTTCTATCATTTTCGTAATTAATTCTCCATTATGATTTTATATGGAGAATGAACTTTTAACAACTGATTTTTCATCTCCATTTTTGTTTTTAATCAATTCAATCAATCGTTAATAATCAATTTTTCATGATATTAAATAGAAATTATGTATAAATAATCGTAAATTATATAGATACAGTTGACATAAAAAATCTTTGTACACCTTCAAATTTTTGTATAAATGCTCGCTCTTCCTAATAAACTCTTGACAAATAAAGACGTGTTTTATTGTTAATGTTGTAGAAAGGTTTATTATTCTTCAAATTGTTTTTGACATAATTAATTTGACTATGTTAACATTATTAGCTGCTTTCGATTTGACAATTTCAAATACTTGCGAGTAGATGAGCTAAATGTCCGTGCTAAACCATATACTAGCAGCTATTCATGATAAATTTTTCAAGTAGTTGCAAGTATGTAGTTACGAATAATTTTTGTGTCGTTCGTTATAACAAAATTATCCTAGACACATTTTTGTACTCCCAAACACTTGGAATTGATAAATCGAAAGCAGCTATTATCAGTAGTGAAAAAAAGTTGGTAACAAAAATCACCTAATATTAGAAATACTTAGATTTTACAAGAAAAAGATTTTTGTAACCTTATCCAGAAAAACCGTTATAAAAAATTACATGAAATTATATGGATGTACAAACACTTTTTTACTCGTAATTTTTGAACTTGTGTTAATTATTTTTCTATAATTTCAGAATGAACAGAGGTAGGTATAAAAATCAAATTCCCAATTAATATTAAGAACATATTTGGGTTTCATTTGTGCAAAATATGGGAAGGTGTGTTCATTTGATTTTGACTTACAGGTATCCAAAGCTTAAATTTGAAGATGTACAAAGACTTTTGACGTCCAGTGTAGATACATATATGCAGATTATGTAGGAGTATGTAGTATTATTATAGACGATATAGATGTTAAAATATTTAGTATAAATATAGATATTTTTTTTACATACTGATTATTATTAGGTATTTTCATTGCATTTATTTTTTTATTATTTTTTTTCAATTTTATATAAAAATTTTCATTTTCGTTTGAGTTGATTAATCAACATAATTATAAAAACCACAAAAATTTTATTATAGAAATTTACACTTTATGATAACCACAAAAGCGTAAAGGAAAATTATGTATTTATATAGGTAGCGTGTATTAAAAAAAAAAAGATGAACATTTCTTCTATTAGAATACACATGTAAAGATATTTGTATCTGTAACAAAATAATATGCGTCTACCCATCCATAGACAAAATGAAGAAAAAATATGTGTAATTAGTCGAATTTGTTTTTGACATTAATTTTCAAATTAACCACAAAATAACTTGTACAATATATAGGTATACATACGAGTATGTACATCAATTTTTATATTTATAGAAAAACACAAGTGAGAAAATAAAAAACTATATTGTTAATGTTTGCAAAAGATCAATATAACCATATAACATGTAAAATTAATGTAATAGGTATTTGTAACATAAAGTAAAATAATGAAAATTTACAAACATTAAAACATCAACTGTATTCTAAAGGGCTATAATTTATATCGTAAAATATATACAAGTAACAGTATGCTAGAAATAATCTAAATATTCTCATTAATGTCACATTATTATTTAGTCCAAGTTCTTCGCTTCACATAAATGTTGTATAAATAAAAACGTTTATATGTATATATTTTTTATTCTATATGTATTGTATTATGTATTAATGTACATATATTATTTCAATTTATTGAAAGTGATTATAGAATGAAAAGAATCCGACGTTTTATTTATGTACATGTGTACATTATTGTGTGTACATTCTATATACTTAAAATCAATGAATATTATCATCTGCTATACGGCTAGATATAATTAATATCTCATTCTTTATATACATTTACACATATATGCAGTGAAACATTGACATATTTTTAGTCAATATATAATTACGCAAAATGTTCAGAAATATACAAAATAAAAATGTAATTAAAGTTAATCTAAAAAAAATAAAATTTTTTTGTATGTTTTTTGTTATAATATGTTTATAGGCCTAGAATTACTATTATTAACACTTCTGTTATACATATATATATGCTCGTATTCGTATAGATAGAACCATATAGAATATAGTAGAACCATATGAACATATGATGTTTACGTAACAATGTATTTGACATCATTTATTAACTTTGATCAGATATATTTAAGACACCACTATATTACTATAGAGAAAAATATAGAAAAATTACTTGTAATACGTTTACATACACTTTCATACATACATTGTATACGAGTAAACGATAAATAATATAAAATCATAGAACAAGTGTACATATGTACATGCTTATAGGAATATATGTATGTATGTAATAAAAACTGATTTCATTTATAGTTTGAAATGACTTTTATTCTTTTAAAATTTTTTTAGTAACAGCTGTCTTCAATATAGCAATAATAATAATAATAATAATAATTACAAACAATAAATATTTGTTAATAATTAAAATCTAAATTTATTGCCAAAAAAATATTAAAAATTATTGTCATTCTAACTACATACATCTTACATCGTACATTGTACGTTATATTAGGTGCTTTCGATTTAGCAATTTCAAGTACTTGCGAGTACTAAAATGTGTCTAGGATAAATATTGTTAAAACGAACGACACAAAAATTATTCGTATAACTACTTGCATCTACTTCCAGCTACTTGAAAAAATTTCCATGAATAGCTGCGAGTAGATGGTTTAGCAAACACATTTACCTTTTCTACTCGCAAGTACTTGAAATTGCCAAATTGAAAGCACCTATTATACGACTAGATATAATTTTTGAAATTTATAAAGATATTTTTTTTTCTGATTGACAATAAAATGTACAATATATACATGCATATACATATTATATATTATGGTATGAATATGATTTATTCGTGATTGGATACTAGGAAGTATTTATTAGCAATTTTTGTGTACAGCTTAATGATGTGATAACATTTAAGAAATAAACGCATAAAACAAAAAAAAAAGAATAAAATTATAATAATTTTCTTTGATTATATTATTAAATGGCAAGATAAAATAAATTATGTATTTTAATAAATGATTGACTGTTATGATAGAAAAAAAAAATGACAGACAGTATTGTAGGTTGATTTAATATTGTACGTACGTATTATGTATATGTACATACAAGTGTCTTCTTTATCTTATTTTTATATGTATGCACGAATGTACGTTATGCTTCATTCGAAAACATTACTGAAAACATAAAATTTTATTTTTGGAATCACAAGGTCTATTACTACACAATAAATACATATGTACATACATACATACATGATCGTATATGTATGTGACATTATAATTTTATTTATTTATTTATTTTTTTTTTTTTTCGTTTATTTTCAATTTAGTGATGACGAACTCAATTTACATACATATATACATTTATATAATACAGAGACATTCATATAATATGGTAACAAACAGAAGAAACATCAATAAAAATCATTATACATACATATATATATTGAAAATGTTCTCAGTTTAATAATAATCGATTTTTAATTTATTTCAAAATTTGCATAATTATCAATTTATTTCATTAAAATCATTTTATTAAATGATTGATTTGAAATTGATTTAAAGAAAATATTAACAATCAAAAAATTTACATTATTATATGTAATGTCTATCACAGAACAACATACTGTAGTAAATATTAAATTTTCTAAACAAATAATTACTACACTGAATTAAAATAAAGAAAAGTATAAATTTCAATCTAAAACGAGTTGTATCGCAACTCGCGATCACGCCCGACGAACACTCAAATGATGACCGATTTTGACCACCGCGAACTAACTAAACTTTAATAAAAAAATATTAATCTAAAAATGGTTTCACAATTTCTATATATTCTTCAACTAGAGATCAAGACTAAGGACTAACTTAACTAACTAACTAACTCTTTTCTCATCTTATATATCCTTTTTATTTTATTTTAATGCTATAACTAATTTCCCACTTAATTCCTAACAAACCAATAATATTACTTTTTCTAACTTTAAATATTGTTAACTACTAATCTCTATCATACGTTTCTCTCATTCTAACTTTCTTTCCTATGTTTCCATTCATTTAAATCCTACTTCTTCTTTGATATTGATTTCTCTGTCATCAATAATCAGTCATCATTCTGTTCCGTGATCGCGAGAAGGATATACATCATCTTCCATATCCTTTATAATTGAATCTCAACACACCAAGCGGGTTTTCCTTGGTTACCTGTACATATCTGTTTTTATGGTAGCTACCTTCACATTCTTTTTCTTAATATCTCTGGCGCCTTATTTTATTACCTCAACAAGATCTTTCATTTCTATTCTATTCTATGTATCATCAACATACATACTTCCAGACTGGCGACTCTTTTATTGCAATTCTTTAGAAGCAATATCTGTCTATAATTTACTTTCTACTTAAATAAGGAATAACCATTTCTTCCTTTGATCATTCCGTTTATATCATAAAATAATATAATTTGGAATTCCAGATAAAAATGGTTCTTCCTCAATACTTCTGAGTATATGTAAATTATTCGCACATACATTAGTCTGGCTATTCGATTTGTCAATATGGTCCTTTACAACAGTCTTAACATGTAATAAAATACATTAGAATTATTATACGTTTTATAATTTTGGAAATACCAATTTTGTCCTTTTGAAAAATTCCGTTCATATCAAAAACGATTTATAACTTAGAATTTTTAGGATCAAAATAGATTTCAAAATTTCTAAAACTTCCACTCTAGATCTTGTTTATCTTACAATACCGTATTTTTGACTTTAAAATTTATAGATAAAAATTTTCTGTAATATTTTCTTTATTGTCCTTGAAATATTTTCACGTGATAAATTCTAGAAAAGAAAGATTTCTATAATTCTCATGAGGTGCTATTTATATACGACACGACGAGTATGTAAATACATATACATATACGACTTTGTACTTTTATTTCGTTTTCCTTTTTCATTATTACAATCTATAAAAATTAGGTCCTGTTAAACGGTATACATGTATATATTACGAATGAATATTACATTTTATTGCGCTTTATATATAATTTTAAATTTACTAATATACACTATTTTACTTGTAAAAGAACATTCATACATACATGTTTATCTCTATAGGGTGTCATTGCGTGCTTTTCAAGGACTTCAATTCAATTTAATCATCATTATTTTTGTTCATGTTTATTTTTTTACTTCTAATAAAATTAAATGTTAAGAGTTAGTACACGAATGTTTTTAAAATTTATTTTATTAAGTACTGAAATTAGTAATGATAAGGTAGTAGGTAGTAGGGTAGTAGTTTTCATGAGTCTTAACATTTATTTTCATTTTGTTGTTGTCGTTTTTTTTTTCTAATGTCAATGTCATTTGAAAATATATTTTGAAAATCCTCTCATGCATTTAAAAAATTAAATTCCAATTTTTTTTTTTTGTATGACCATTTGAAAACATAAATAATGAGGATAAGATTATATGTATAGAAGATGTTATAAGTATTATATGTACAGAGCAATGTCTTTTTTAGCATTTCAAATTATGTAATTATTGTGTTCGTAATGTCTTCATTTTTAAAATTTTATTTTTCGCTACCATAAATTTCTAGAAAAATAAATACAAATTGTTAACTACTTATTATTACTCTTCTGGATGAGAGCGTACATAATGTACGCGTGTACACTATAATCTATCTATACTCCATACCATACCAAAAAATATAATACGTAAAAATTATTACTTATTACATAAACAAAAAAAAAAAAAGAGATGATAAATTTATTCAAATATTGTATATGTATGAGTATACACATTTTTGTATATACACATCATCATTTATGGAATTAATTTATCACGGAATGAGCAATAAATTTATTTGACATATTCTATTATTATTTAGTGTGAATTTTTATGTTTATTTGAATGAATTATGTTTGATTTTTACAGCAGCCTTGTAAAAAATGCTACATATGATATAATGCATAGATAAATGTACTAAATCTGTATATTGTTGTAAAATTTTTTTTCTTTAAAGTTTATTTCTATAAAAATGAGATTGCTTGGTATACAAACAGAAATATCAAATTAATATATTAATAAACATAATTTTTGCCTAAATGATCACGTATATTATTTACTAAAAAATATTTGTTTTATTTAAAGCTACCGTAAAATATTCAATATCAATTCTCCACATTCAATTCAATCCATTTTTAGATACACAATACAACATTGTGCATTCCATCTTGAAGACATTAGTAATTGATGAAAAAAAAAAATTTAAATAAATTACAAATTTAAATTTCTGAATACTGTGATATGTAAAGTAAACCAAAAATGTTCAAGGTAAAAGTGGTAAAAGTGAATTATTATTTCTTTTATTTTGAATTATTGAAATGTTTTTTGTTATTTTCATTTTATTTTTCATATGTGAATTGTGAAAAAACATTTTTAACATTCGATTATAATTTTTGCATAAATTTATTTTAAAATTTCACCTACAATTTCTCTATTGATTTTTTTATATTTACATCATTTATATATTATTATCAGTATGATATGTATGTATGTATGTACGTATAAATCTATGCAAAATACAATCACTTTAAAATACATATAAGTATAACACGTTTTTCGTAAATAAAATACATTTTTAATATTAAAACATATCTCCATAAACACGATTATATTTACCCGTTACAGTATGCACGAATATAAAATAATATACATATATGTAGTACATAATAGCATATGTACGAGTATTGATACTAAGAAAAGTTGTATACAGACTTTTTTTGATTTACATATTTATTATTTTTATCGCAAATAGACGAGGACATAAGTTTACATAAAAATTTGTATTATTCATCACTATATGAATCAATATTCGGATTTAAAAATCTAGTTTGCATCCGAGAATTCTAAATACGTATCGTACGTACCAACAACGTAAGAATTCATAATTAATTATACCATCCAAAAAACGAAAACGAATTTTTAAATTAGATTATTTACTAAATTGGAATATTTCCACAAGTATAGACTTTAATTATGATTGCAATCAATAATTACTTTTCGCCCACTAATTAACCAAAATTATTTATCAGAATATTTTATAATTTTAATTTATGTATTTCCCCATAAGAATTCTGTGTAGTCATGCATTTGGTAGGCTATGGTTTATTTCAAAATGAAAACTATGTACATACATCCCTATCTATCTGCCCACTAAAGTTTTATTCAAATCAATTCAAACATTAATTCGTGATGAACAAACAAACACCCTAACAATCATACTTTTATATTTTCATAATTATTAACAATCTAATATGTATATGAAACAAGATTAAATGACAAGTTTATACTTTTCAGATGATTCTGAATACTATAAAGTACTCATATGTAGTTTTCTAAAGAGAATGTTAATTGTCCTATACGTATATTACATTTATTTGTTTTTATAAATACATTTATTTCTGTACGATTTATTTCTAGTATTTATCTTTTAAAATGTCATTTCTAAATTGCAACACTTCTGTATTACATTTTATACTCTTACATATACGTTTCTGTACATCTATATGCATATCAATTGAATGCTAATGATATTAATTACATTTCAAAGATAATAAATCTTATATACGAGTATATGTTGAAATTTTATATCATTTGAATAATGACTTCATGTAACATTATATGCCACCTACATATTTTCCTTCTCTATAGATATTATTTTTTCTTCTTCTTCTTCTTCTTTTGTTTTTACAAATATGTATATACACATGTATGTTTTTTTTTTTTTCATTTTCAAGTAAAAGTTCCGGCAATCTAATTTTTTTGCTTTATGCGCTTTCCGAAAACATAAATAAAGTAAAGCAAAATACTTAAATGAAATTATACTTTTATCTTTTTATTTTTACTGTATAGAAATATTATAATAATGCATCGAACTAGAAACTTTTGTATACAATATAAAATAATATACATATACTCGTATTCGTATCGTATATGTATATAATTTTGTGCTTTGCATCATATAGAATATAAATATGATCTGTAAAAATCCAATATAATATAAATGATATGTAGGATGTATACTTAGTACATGCAAATGCACATATGAAAGCAAGGTTGAATTACATACAAATACGAGTATGTATGCACTTAAAAATGTTAGACAATAAATGCATTGAAATAAAAACTACAAATAATATTATTAAAAATAATAGAAATGAAAATCAAGAAAAAGAAAATATAAAGTAATGTATAACAATAACACGTATATATGTAAGCGAATTCAAACCATAAAAATTATGCAAGAATGATAGTATACGTACATACATATATTTACAATATAACATACATCAACATTTATATGATATTTAATAGTAGATAAATAACTAACTATACTTGCTACTATACATAGTATTAAAAATATATTTAAAATATTTAAAAATATGTTTTTAAAATACTTATATGCGATGTATATTTCAATACATAAATTTTAATACATGTATCTATGTATGTATGTAAATGTGTGTTTGCTTGCATTTGTATAACAAAATATATGCATCTCCTAAATAATAAAATCTTGTACATTCTAATTCAATTTATTTTAAATCTAAATTAAAATTTGATAATTATCGGAAAGCATAGAGTGTATAATACTATATTAGTAGTATTGGTAGTAAATACGGCGCTCGTATACACTCGTGTGAACATTACACAATACAATGTACATACGTACATATGTATATAACATGTACGATGTACAAAAAATTTAAATTCTTATTTATTTCATTTTCATGTAAATGTAAGCATCTTACCAAAATAACATTTATACAAAATTGTAGTACATTTATAAACCAGGAAGTTAAATGTAAAATTGGGCCATGTGCTGGATTTACATATTGTACTACTCTGTATATAATATTTTTATAATATCATTAGTAATATATTTATGTATTTATCTATATAGATATTTTATGTATGTACTTTATTTATATATATATATTTTTGAATGCATTCATATAATAGATAAAATTTGATTATTATTGTTTCTGTTTTTTTCTATATACATTAATTTTGTGTTCTAAAATTTTTCAATTATATGTGTATTAAATATGTACGTACGTACTATGTACTATTCATGTCCATATTATGTACATAATACACTTGCTGCACCCATATAACTAGGACACCCACTTATTGATTTAATATACGATTCATTGATTTTACATTTTACCTAATAATAATATTAATAACAACAAGATATCGTTACGCTTCATGATATATGAATATACTATTCTCATATATAGGTATGTATTAGATGTAAGTATGATGTATGATACATGATTAATTTTTTGGGTTAATAAATTGATCGTCGAAAAAAAAAAAAAAAAAAAATTTAAAGATCAAAAGAACAGAAAGTAAAAAAAAATTGAAATCAATCATGTTCACTCACTTAAAATAATCTATAAATATAATTTTATGCCTGTAAGTTTTCATAATGCACATATGCACATAATGTATTTAATGTACATTAATTATTTAACATATGGATGCATATAAGTAAGTATTTACATTTGTAAAACACATGTACAAAATTCAATTAAAATATCTATTACTTTTAAGCTACATTATATCATTAATATGTAACATGTAATATACACAGTCTAGATTCTAGAATATTACACTTACACACTTCTGACTTCTGACAAAATATTAGCAATTTTAAAAATTCAATACATAATCATATCGCACGGTTTTCATCTTACAAATAATACATTTTTTTTTATATGCTTTCAATTAAAAGTTAAGTGTAAATTAAAATTTCTTGAAATACATTTTCTTTGTATTTTTCTTTTTCATTTTTTTTTTTTTTTTGCATAGAATAAAAGAAAAATTGTTTCTTACAACCACTTATATAAACCCTTATCAAAAATAATAAATATTCAATTTTGTCCTCAAAAGAAAGAAAATATATGATACTGAAATTTAGTCAAAATCTTAATATTGAAGCTCATTTCGTTTATCATTTCCCAATTATTTTATGTACATAATTTAGTATTGGACTTGATATTGGAATTGGTGGCTTTTATTATTATTTATAATTAATATCATAATTCTCATTTGAAATTTAAAAATGTCCATCATCGTATCTCTCATGTGTCAGCGATGGTTAATTAAAAAATAATAAATATTTTTAAAAAATTCCAAACAAAAATTTCATTTTCTTTCAATTTTATTTTCAATTTGAAATATTATTTGTAAGTATAATACGAGTACATAATATAAAATTTAGTATACGCTCATAAAATAAAATTGATGAAAAGAAAAAAAAGGAATATGTATACAATTCGACATGTTTATGAGTTAATCAATGACCTCAAATTAATTCTTTTTAACAAAATTTTATAACACCTGTTGAATAATATAAATATATTATGTATACCGTATGAATATAAATTCATAATATATATACAACATACATAAATATACATATACATAAAATAGGTATATACTTGTATAAATATTAAATACATATTATTTGTTTATTTATTATATACGAGATACGAGTAATATTTTGTAGTAAGATAATCAGTTTTTCATTACGAAGTTCAAGGGCCATTCAAATTCACATGGTATTCGCGAATTATATAATATAAAACATTTTTATAAATTTACAAATTCGACAACTAGTAAACCCGTTTTTCATTATACATACACATTACATTATATTGCATAATGAATTTTATATATTTTATTCCCGAAGATTCAAAATAAAAATATCTTTATGTACATATATGTATGTATAATAAAACATTATCAAAACCTAATGAAATTAATTTATACAAAAAAGAAAATAAATCAAAATAAAATGAATGAAAGACATTGATTAAATTACATTACATACGATTGAATATAATGGAATAATTAAATGCACATAACGTAATAATGGTCTTACATCATGTAAGATTTTTCAAATGATTATTATTTATCATTTATTTTAGTTAATCTTATGCACGTACGGACGTACATGGTATACAAAATAAACCTGTTCATATACCGGTCCAGTGTGTTTACTATAGAATCATTACTTTACTTTAGAAATTTATTAGTAGTTATGTTCTAACGTTCTAATAATGTGGTGTGGAGACATCTACTATGTACATACATATAGTGGTGGAAATATGGACAGCTTAATTTCGTTTTTGACAAACAAGAAGAAATTTATGTTCAAACTATTTATCATCATCTTCTTCTTCTTCTTTCATAGCACAACAGCTCTAAGCTCTAAGTAAACCAGGGCTTTCAGAGAAGTGATTCCATTACTTTATTTCTAACATGTATACACCTACAGTTTAACGTTGATTGCAAAGTTCTGAGTTGCTGGTAGAGAAGCAAACTCTTTTACATGATAGGCCTTCAAAGAATATAAAGCTAAAGGTTGGCTTGGTAGGATTTAGACTGATCTATTATTAGAATGATGTAATGCTCTAATAATTCTTTGAGTTACTTATTGTCAACAAGTAGACTGCTATTTTTAAACTTTTCAATAACATTTTGTTTACATTCCTTTATTTAAAATGAATTCCAAAATCACACAGGACTTGGAATCTATCATGTTCTGCAAAGTTTTAAAGAGGAAAGTCATTTTTTTTAATCCTGTTTTTCAATTCGAAATTACTCCGTAGAATATTCTTAAAGTGCTTCACATTTTCATAAATTTTACGTGCAATAAGAATCATGTAGATTTTGTATAGGGTTTTGTATCTAGATTAATGTTAGGTCTGTCTCTAGTATAAGATCTGGGCTGCACGCTGACCATTTCAAAAATAATTGCCTTATAATAAAACCTACTTAGTCCTATTGCAACTACTACTACTTCGTCTATTCCACACAACAAAATGTATGAAAGCTTAATTAAATTTTACCGAATTTAAGTATATAAAACAAATTAAAATCTGCTTTAGCTTGCTACGAAAATATTGAATTTTTTAGTGAAGCTATCCATATTTCCAACACTACAGTGTATATAAGAATTAAATACCGCACATGATATCATCATACAGACTACGATTTTGTAGTTTATTTTATATTTATGAAACTAGCTTCTTTCTAAATAAAATTTTCTTGTTAAATTATTATCAATTATTTATACACATATTTGATTCTTTATTTGTAAACACAAAAAAAAAAATGCGAAAAAAATATTAAATGAAAACTAGTCGTGCTACTTCTAAATACGCGTATAGACATACTATATACATAAATGTACATTAGTTCATAAATGTATCTACATTACATACGGTATAGATGGACCTCGGAAATACATGTATTTATTACTTTATTTAATTGAAGACTTCTTCATTTGGCATATAAAGATAAAGGAAATACATATTTCTTTAAAAAAAAAAAAAAGGTATTGATACGATAAGAATTTTAAACATACAGCATATAGTCATATTGCTGATTGAGGTCTTTTTAAGGATCGAAAAAAATTGACTTGAAAGTAGAAAATAAAAACACACTTAAGGAGTTTAAGAAAAATTTTATAGACATTACATACTCACATATTTTTCATAAAAACAGAAAATTGTTGTGATAATTGATGTACAAATATAATTTATTTTTTTTTTTTTTTCTTTCTCTTTCTGTATCTTTATTATACACTTTTTTAATTTTACTAATTATTTTTTATTTATAATTAGGTACTTAGCTTATGATTTTATGTTACTATGAGCACTACACTATTAAACATGAGTAGACATATGTATGTTTTCCAAATTATACAAAGAATATGTAATATGTACTACCAAAAACATATGAGTACATAAATATTAAAAATAAATATTTAACTTAAACATACAAATACAAATGTATTTAATAGAATAGTTAGGAAATATATTAAATGTATAATTAAAATAAAATATGTACATAAATAAATATATACTTAGTACTTTTCATTTTTCGACTATGTACATTCTACATTATCATTGTCTGTGATTATGTACATATAATTACATATAATTTCGAAATATATTCTAAATTTAATCTAAATAATGAATATGATGTACAGTAGAATCCGTTTATAGTTACGATTAAGAGACCGCAGAAAAATATTCAGCCCTATCACAACTCTCGATCGAGTCGAGACGTTGGAACGATAGTATGTACTTCTCGATCAAGATGAAATTTGGTATCACAAGTCTCGATCGAGATCATGTTCAAACGTTCCAATGGAATAAATTGAAAGCGAAACAAATGTCATATCATATGGCTTTTTTTTTTGTTAGTATTTAGTATAACGGCATTTTCATAATTTTTATTTTATTTTAAACATTAATTTAATTTAACAAAAATAAATTTTATGAAAACAAAATTTAATAAAAATCACATGTTACTTTTAATTTTAAAATAAAATTTTCAATTTTTACACTGTTCGCAACCTCAATCACTATCGAGCTAAATCGAAAAAAATTTACGACTCGATCGAGAGTTGTGATACCACTTATCGACATCATTTCCACTGGAATGAAGAGAAATGAAACTCGATCGAGACTTGTGATACAAAATTTCTCGATATCGAGAAATTCTCGACTCGATCGAGAGTTGTGGTAATTATTTTCGAATGTGAATAAAAAAAAAAAAGTTTGTAATAGTTGAACGACAAAAGAAAAAAAAATACTCATGGAGGAGCTTTATTATCTTTGACTTGATACTCAACTCAACTCAACTTTAATTCATGCTGTGAAACTGGTCATAAGTAAAGTACAAATGTATACGGACACAAATATAAATAAATTCTTATAAATAAAATAATAATTGTCCTAACGCAACCAAAAGTGCAATAAAAAAAACAAACTTAAAAATTGGTATACCAAATAATTATTATTACAATTCACAAATATCTGTATCCACCATATATGCACATCAGTATGACATAATTCTCTATTTATGTTCATCATTATAATATAATTTGATTTTCTTTTTTTTTTCAAATATGTAGTGTATTAGAATTTTGACAAAAACAAAAAAAAATGTGGGCGTTTAAAAACTTCCAACAAAAACAATAAATATAATAAAAATATTAGAAAAATATTTGTGTTTTCTTTTTCATTTTTTAAATAATATAAATTATTTTTCTTCATTGCTTTTTTAATTTCAGATATTATTGCTCTTTCTTATATGTTCATTTTAAATATTTATATGTAGATATGCCCAAAACAGTTGACGCAATTTCGTATTACACCAAGTTAGCATGCGTATAGAAGAAAATATACAAAATTTATGCACGAAGAATAAACAAAACTTTTTAGCATTTTCTAACATTTTTCTTAAGATCAAAAAAATCTTATTTGTATACAAAAATTTTACTAACATACGCATATATAGAAACATATGCGAAACTTGTCATCTGTTTTGGGCCATACTCTATTACATTTCTCTGTCTCATTTAAAATGTTTTGTAATTTCGAAATATATTATTTAATTTAAAAATTAATAATTTATTTTGAAAATAATAAATTATGTATGTTAAAATGTTTTTTATCCATTCTGCCTTTCTACAAATATTATGTATGTTATAATGAAGAAAAATAACATTGAAAAAATATATATACACATAGCTATAAAATAATCTATATAAAAAAACAACCATATTTCTGTATAATATGATTGGTGATGAGTTGGTGACATTTTTTATCGTCACATTGAACTCTAATGTTTGTTCTAGTTTTAAATAATTTTAAAATTTATATTTATTTTCAGTTGTTGTTTTAATTGATATTTTAATAACTCTGTATCAAATCAATGTATATGTTTGTATACTACTACCTACTATAAATCTAATCAAGAAAAAAAATTATTTTTTAATTTATTATCGTTACAGATCGTAATGTTGCATGGCTGACGCCTATACAGTTTATGTTTTTTATATGTACATATATATACACACATGTATGCATAAATGTATTTACTTTTTTAATTATGAATTCGAATAATTTTTTAGAGTTGTATAAATGTCAGTTGACTTTATTCTTCTCATTTGAAATAGAAATAAAAAAAAAAATAGCTACCAGCAAAACAATAAACTGTTCTCAAAAAGATTTTCTGATCACGACGAAAAAACAAAATCATATTACAAATTTTAATTAATTTCGATGGAAGAAAAAGAACTTTTCATTTTAGAAAAAAATTATTATTTTCTTATTAACTGTTGATTGCTAACCCAACTAACATTATACACCCATATATGTACATCCATGTATACGTATGTTCAAACTAATTTAAAACCAACCATTTATTCGTTACTCGTATGTATGTAAAAAATGTTTGTAGGTGTCTTTCTTTTTTTTTCTTCAAAAAAATATTCAATTGTTTTCTCATAACGATAAACGTTCGACTTGTTGGTGTTCGATATAACAAAATTTATACAGTGAATGAATTCTTCATAAAATTTAAAACTCATGAAGTCTCAATGTCTCATACACTTATGCATTTCATTATTAAAAATAATCTTTATATTTAACTTATTCCTTGTTATATATCGTTAATGCGACCACTTAATGAATACTTTTCTCATTTATGTATATAGCCTAAGAGAAATAAGAAAGAAATGAACGTCTGTTTTTTTTTCGTTTTTCATCCAAAAGACGTGCTAATACTACTTGGCCACTATTAATAGTATTTTGCTAATGCACATAAAAAATGTATCATATTTGTATTGAGATCATACTCAAATGTATGATACATTAAATAAGTGGCAAAAATTTTAAGAACAAAAAATAAATTGAATAAAGAAAATAAACTGTATTGTAGCACGTTTTTAAAATAAAATCTATAATGACATAAAAAATATATATAAATACACACACACTGCAACATACTCACACACTAAATAACATGAAAAATGAAATTGTAGTTATTTTTTGTTTTCTTTGAATCGTGAAAAAACAATATAAAAGCTTTAAAGCAAATTAAAATTAATTTGAATGAAGAAAAAATAAAAAAAAATTTTTAAAAAGATACTTATATTTAAAAAACAAACATTATAAAACATTTTCTGTTTAAAAGCAAAATGTTTTGTTTTTCTAAAATTAAAAAAAAAAAAATAAATAAATAAATAAAAAAGTATATTGTACAATTTTTCTATGTTTTCAATTTTTTATATATTTTTTTTTAATACTAATGACAGAGTATAGCGATATTAACGCGATAATTGAATACAAAAATGATACAAATTTCAATTCGATGTACATAAAAATACTGCGCTAAGTATTCATGTGTACACGCACACTCGCGTAAGTACATATGCATGCACTTGTGTTTAATAAAATGTAATCGTACGTAAGTATATGAGTACATTTTTATGTTTGTTAATATTTTAGGACTTTATAAATTTATTACAAAGTATTTGATAAAATCTTGTAAACAAGGAAGTTAATTCACCTGCATTTAATTATTCAAAAATATAAATGTCTGTATGTTTTATACAAATTTACTTTGTATGTGCATATATTTACTCAGAAACTATTATATGGCTTATATGCATATTTATATCATAAAATATGTAATTTCTATGTACATATTATCACGCATACAATTTGTTCTTTTCAATTTTGTGTACAACATAACGTACACTGCAATGCAAAATAATTGGTCACATCTAGTAAATTATCAGAAATCAATAACTTCTAACTCTTATTTCTAATTGTAGTGAATTCCACCTTTGTATTAAAAATAAGAATATTGAGGAAAATATTTGAGTCAGAAAATATGAAAAATGAATACACATATGATAAGAAATAATCAATAACTTAAGATGGTATTATGTCAAGGTTAGAATATCGTGAAATTTGTCAAATCAATGAAAATAAGATCAATGGATCACGATAGCAGAATTGCAAAATACCCAATATAGTATCTAAAAAACTATTTGATTTTTGGTAATAGAAACAAAAGCAAGGCAAAAAAAAATAGTAGCTAAACACTGTACTATGTCCTGACTTCAAGACCATGAAAACCAAAGGTTGAAAAAAAAAATGAATGAAGGACAAAGTGTACTGGAGCTCAAAAATAATGGAAGCTAAAATCCACCATGGACTGCAATGCTTAAAAAATTACAAGGAGTAGGAGATTCCAGCCTGTTAACTGAATTAAACTTTTGGACCAGTTTTTTGGGAATATAGTAGAGATAGAATATTTTTCAACTTCCATTACAAAGAAAATTTTAAAATATTGTTGCTCCATTAGATTAGATCTTCCTTGTGATTTTGATAGTTCTCTGTTATAATAGAACCAAACAAAAAATGCTAACAAATAATTATTTCAGGTAAACAAAATTACACAATTTTTGGATTGAATTGAAAAATCATATAAACTATAAGACAGTTTTTTTTTTGCTTATCAGTGTATATCGCAGTACTGTATATGATGTATTCTTCAACAATAGTTGCAATCGTATACTTACAACACAATAAATTTCATTAGCATATTATCAAATATTACACAATGTACGGAACATTAATGAATATATTATACGAGTAAATATGAATTTACTTATTATGCAAGTATTTAATGGTTGTACATATTGTGTTTTGTTGTGACATATCTTTCAAACTATATAGATAAGAATAACAACTGTTCAAATAAATGTTTTAAAAAAAAAAACTTTGTTTCTTAAGAGTATTTTATACATTTTCAAAAAGATAGGTAATTAAATAGATAGGCACACATACGTACAATATACGTAGACAAAACTTTTTTAACCCGCTAGTGTGTTGTATATTATGTATGTATGTATTTATGTAGCAGAGCAGGTATTGGTATTATAGTATATGCATATAAAATTAAAAAATTCTTTTTCAAAATTCTTAGGTATTTGACTTACGTAATACGCAATTAGATTTTATTATACATTAATTTGTACGTGTCCTAATTTATTTTCTTTAGATTTTTAAATTATTATTTTTTTTTTTTTTTTCTAAAAAATAAATGTTGAAAAATCATATTTTTTTTTTCTCCTTAAATTCACTGTAGATGATGTTAATTAAAATAAAAATTATACTGTTTCACTCTTAATAATTGACATCATATGTATATTCGAATGTATATATGTATATTTGAGTGCATTATTTCTATGTGGATAAAGACTTATATTATTGAAGTCATCAAAGTATTTTTGTACAAAGAAAACTTTCATTATTTTTTTATTACATGTCGCACGGTCCTCATATGGAGAATATATAAGTATATACATATATTATATTTCAAAATAGTTTTCCATTCATACACATATGTATATTATATATACCTATTTTATAGCAAAGCACCTATTGAAAGAGAATATATTCCATATGCTGCGATTCTATTTAAATACTCGCATGTGTATAGTTTTCTCAGTCAATTTCAAAACTCGTAGTATATTATGTATATGTATATGATTAAAAATTGATTAATTTGAATGTCATATTGAAAAATGTAATATAAAAAATTAATTAATCAAAAATTCAAAACGAATTTAATTAAATTAAAAACAAATCTCCAATGGGTTAATATTATATATTATTCTTTTTATCACTTAACTAAATTATATAAATTAATATTATGATAACATTCATAATTATAAACACACGCATTTGTTTACTACACTACATACATACATATATTGTTATGTATTTATTTATTTTGATATTTTTATTTAAAGAAGCGTGTAAAAAAATCTTATCATTCTTATCAAGAACAAAAAATAAAAATTAATGTACGATATCTAAAAATACAAATAGAAAATGTTACATACGAGTATACATAAATATTTCCTCTTAATGGTACATACAGACTAGTATATAGCTTAATTTTTTAGCTACATATTTGTTCTACATACACACATATTCAGGTACATATATTATTTTTTTATGTCATTATCACATTTGAAAATATAAAATTTTGTAATTATCATAAAATAAATAAAATTAAAAATAAATTATATTAAGAATACTAGATAATTTATTAAATTTATTTTCCACTGGAATTAATTTTTTTTTTCATTTTCAAATTCTTTTAGTTAAAATAAATTAAAAAAGTTTTCTCTTTTTCATAATAATGAAATAGAATGTACCACTTATGTATATGTGAAAAATTTAATTTTATGAATATTTTCCACAAAAATATTATAAAGTAAATTATTTTTTTTTTTCAAATTCATATACATATATACATGCGTTCATAGTATATACATTTTTATACACATTCAATGTATATAAATATGTACGTGTGTATATGTGTGCCATATGCAAAAGAAAAATTTTAGAAAATTTTTTACCCTTAAATCATTCGATAACACATAACATAACAGAGAATTTTATTTATTCTTATTTATACTCGTATATCTAGAATATGTATAGTATATGAATTTCTTATAAATTGTTTTGACTTTTCTGAATTTTTATTAAATTCCTTAAATTTAACTTTTATTATCTTTATTTATTGTGTATCTATACATATTTGTGTATGACATCCCTCTATGTCGAATGGAAATTTATAGATACAAAATGTAAATTATTTTTTTATATACAAAATGAAAATCATATTGTAGATACAAAAATATATATTTTTTACCTTAGATCTCAAAAAGGCAAAACAAAACAAAAAATTTCAAACTAATTAAAAACTTAAATTAGAAGATGTTCGTAAATACGTAATACATAATACCAATTAAACTATACGAGTATAATGTACTTATGCACGAGTATGTACGCAAAAGTTTATATAGAGAGCTAATTAATTTTTCAATTTTGTCTCGTAATATTTCTGATGTCAAGAATGCGATATTTGAAAATGCTCTTCAATTTTAAACTTCTTCTATACCCTAAACCAATTTTCAATTTTCTTCAATTTTTATATAGATATATGCCTATATTAAATTACATGTTATGTGTATTTTTATTTATAAAATGCAAAAAAAAGAAGAAGAGTAAAAAACATTTGAAACCCTAATTTTTGTTTAACTTTTAATTCACTTTAAAATTATTGAAAAACTCATTTAAATAAACATATTGCCTACAATTTAAAGATAATATATGAATGGAATGATGTATACTCGTATAGAGAGTGTGTGTACATAATGTGAAAAAATTATAATTTTCACTTATAAATCTGTAGATAATATCGTATAGTTTTTAAATATGTATGAATAGTTCGTTTCAACCCTTTTTTGATATAAATATAACGATAACAGCAAAAATAAAATAAATTTGAAAGCTTTCAATATCAATATTTTTCTTTTATTTCCTCTATACTGTTTACATAGCCATTATAAGTATTATCATATACAGTTTTCTAATTTTAATTGAAATAAAATCTGAAATTGAAATCAAAATTGAAAGTGTCTGATTGAACGCATTTACAAAAATTACATACAAACAAGTATGTATGTAATGTACCTACATATGTTACTCGTACAGATTGATAAAAATGATATTGTACAGATATGGATATATGTACATATATGTAATTTTATTAAAGTATCACTGAAATTCAGTTGTTTTCTAATATGAATGTACTTTCAGATTATTAACGCGATGTAAAAAATATCAATCACATTTCTGTTTACTCTATATTACTTTTCAGATAACGTAAAAAAAAAAAAAATTAATTTAAAAACAAAACTATAGTAAATGTACACTATAATACAAAATATACGAGTGTACTACATATATGTATGTGAACCAGAAGACCAAAAAAATAAATCGATACCATATACAAAATGCATGTACATATTAAAATCTAAACCTAAACAACCAAAACTACCATTTATATTTTATACTATATAGCTACATATGTGTTTATATTGTGACAGCAATACAATAAAAAGAATAAAAGTAACACGCATTTTTATCTATTTCATGAGAATAATTGTAAAAATATAATATGTATGTACATTTTTAATATGTTATGTGTAATATTTTATAAATTTGGAATTTTAAATTCAATTAAAATCATAAAAAAAAAAAATTTTTTTTTTATTTTTTTAAAAACAAAATAACAAGATTTTTATATAACTGTGTGTGATTTAATTTTTCTTTTATTTTGATAACTATAATTGTATTAAATATTAAATTAAAATACAAAACCATTTAAAACAACACATAATCAAAAATAATTTACAGTATATATCCTTATAAGAAAACATAATGTACATACATACCTACATATAGTATACGCAATTTATAAATAATGTGTATTTATATTATAGTGAAGTGAAAAGTTAGGTGCACAATCATATAATATACTCGTATATGTAATTCATTCACATTTTCATCTTACATAAATAAACATCTTATATAGGCACACAACAATCTTATAAAAAATGTTTCAATTTCAACTAGCTATGTATGTATTAGAAAATTCAAAAAAAAAAAATTTATAAAAAAAAAATAAAACAAGAAGTAGAAAGGTAAAAGAAATATGTTTAATTTTTTTTTTTTTTTTTTGCAAAAGGTAACAAAAAAATAGAAAACAATATATATGTACATATACTATGTATATATAAAAATTGAATATGTAATAACAAAACTTGTTTATCCGTCGCACCTTGTTTTTTTACTCATGATATTTAACTATGTATGTATGTACATGTACATATGTATGTATACATAATATGACTAAATTCAATTTTCCTTTTTCTTTTAATAATAATAATAATGTAAAATAAATTTTAATACTTTATTTAGAGAAAAAATGAAAATGTTACGTAAACGATTTCAGAATGAAATTTTCACTCAAACCAAATTATTTTATATTTATGTTACATATTATTTGATATCTGTGAATGTATATGTGTTTTATACGTAATATTAAATTGGTCATGCCTTTAAAAGAGGAAGGATATTATACATTTATATACAGATATTATGCATAAATGTAGATGAATAATATTATAACGTTTATGAAATGAAACAAATAAAACGAAAGTTACATTTATATAATATAAAAATTAAAAACAAAAATTAATAAAAAAAAATATAAATTTAATATTAAAAATGAATTTACACTAATATATAAAATAAAACACATGTATGTACATTATATAAAATAAAAAAAAATTGTACTTACCAGTAAATTGTTATGTAAATGCTGTTTTATGTTAATAATTGCCTTCTTCTATCAAATTTACAACGATTTGTTTTCGTTTTCGTTGCTCACTATGATTATTATTTTTATGATTCAATATTTACACCGTTGCGATTGTAAACACTCAACTCAACACTTGATTGTATGTCTAATTATGTTTCTATTTTTTATTTATTATTTTCTTCAATTGGAAAATATATATTTTTTTTTTTTAATTTCGTACAATAATATAGAATAACACAAAATAAAAATTATTTCATTTATTTGAATTTAAATATCATAGAATTAATAAAATCGATTTATGTATTTATTTTGAAATTTATAATATCGTTAACCTTTAAAAAGGATATGAATAAATTTTGTTTTATTTTTTTCTTTATTTTGTAAATTTAAAAACGAAAAAAATAATTAGAAAAAATCACACAAATATAATCAACAACACAACAATGATGATAATAATAATAACAAATTTAGGTTTTTGTGCTTTTCAATAGATACACACAGTTCTGTTAGCAAAATACTTCTGAAATATGGGTCAATCGTGAGTGAAGAAAATATAATATATTTTAATAGGTATATACATACATATGTACGTAGGTACTATATATGAGAGTATATTTACGTATTTATGTACATATGTACATGCAGAGAAAATTCAAAAAAGCAGAAAACTTAAGGACTTTTCTTTTCAAAAAATATATATACGTATACGTATATTCAAATATTAATGCAGTATGTAAGTATATAAATTATATACAATGAGAAAAACTCTCGCCGAGAATTTTTCTAAAAGTAAAATATACTACACTTTAATTTAAAAAATATTTATATAATATAATATGTGGTACACACAAAAATAAAAATATACGAGCGCGTATATGTATGTACAAAATTTTCTCACTTTTCCTTTAAAAAAGTGGAAAAATTTTATAATTTTTTTTTTTTTTTTGTTTTCGTTATTTCAAATTTTATTTTTTATCATCAGAAAAATTCAACGGAAAATAGAGAAAATTTTGAATGACAATGATAATGTTGATAATAAATTTTGAGCATATATGTAAATAATGCTATATATAAATAATGTTTGTAATTTGTTATAATAGACACTATATGAGAATAAGATTTATATTTTACCAACTTTTATGCTTTTCAAACCGAACCGAATTCGTATTAAACTGAATACTGAACTGAACAACACGCAGTCAGCTGATCAAATGAACACAAATGAGCACAACATAAACTATAAAGTAAACGATAAATGAAATTGGTATTCCACAATTTTTCCATTCCACTTTTTTTACTTATAAATATGTATGTACATGTATATGTACGTACTCTACTACTAGTATACAATAATTATTATGGTTATTATTTATATTTATTTACCTACACTAGCGCGGCACGATTCAGCAGCATTTACTCACAAATCGCAGTAGTATCTGTGGTATGTATAAGCAGTCAGTGCTCACTATATTTATTATTAAATATTTATGTAATTGTATATTTATAATTTTATAAATTAAATTTAAATCATTAATGATAAAAACGTATTTACATTATTATAAATAAATACTAAATACTTAGTTATTACATACTTAGATACACTAATTTTGAACATTTCAACATTTGAAAGATTTTTCCTCAAGCTTTGTATCAAAAGCTTATTAACGGTTTAAAATGTGATGTGATTTATTTTTTACATAACACAACATACGAGAAGAGACAAGAAAATACAAAATGTGTATACAAATTTCATAGGTACATATACATATTTTTATTATACAAATTAAACACCGGAGTGTGAAAAATGTGAAAACTACTTTCTTTTTTCAGAGAAGCTTTTCCTTGTCAAGGATTTCATTTTGTAAAATTTTCTTTTCATTATTAACAATTTACTTAAGCATCGTACAGACTAAACAAGCATATTTTTTATATAAACGTTCGTTCAAGTGATCAAGGGGCTTGAATAGCTCGATGGTTGTGTGTCGGTCTTGCGATCTTTGAGATCACGGTTCGAACCCCAGCCAGCGCACTACTCTTGCCCAAGTCGATCAATAATTTTTCCCATCAGCAATGTACACCGCAGTAACTGATTACTGATGATAAACTGGATAATATGTATATCTGTCATAAAAAAATTACTGATCGGCGGTGCCATGGACTGAGTATCCGCGTGCACTTAATATATACTATATACATTTATGTATATATGTATATTTAAAAAAAAAAAAAAAAAAAAAAAAAAAAAAAAAAAAAAAGTGATTGAAGAAATCAAGAGTATTTTGTGTTCAATTATGTGATTGCACAAGTATTTTTGTGCAATTTCTTTTTACACATATTTGATTGAGTTGTACATTCTTTTCAATGAAAATTGCAATTATGATTGCATATAAACAAATATGTATAGCATTATTCATTTCTTCGTAAATATTCCCATTTTGAAATTCAAAACATAAATAATATAATGATGATTGAAAAGCATGCTTGCGTTGCCCGTTCCGTATATAGTTAGTTAATCATGATTGTGCAAACCTACATTTTCATAGTCTGCACAAAGCTTTACGATTATAATCAACAGAGAATTACATATTTTAAATCAGAAACATTTTTTGAGAATTTTTAGTTTGAGAATACATTTCTTTTTTTTTTTTTAATGGAATGGGAAATTCATAATTATTTTAATTTAAGAAAAATAATATTTTTATTACTACATCCATTTCTCCTAGTTATGTATTTACATGCGTAAATAATGATTACATAACTTTTAAAAAATATATGTATACTTCTACTTTGCTTATATCCTTCTATGTAGTTAAAGTATTTGTATGTACATCATAAATTTGTATTTGTTAAGAATTTTTGTATTTTCAACAAATATATTTTTCTAAAATAAAAGAAAAGTTGAAATATGCAAATTACAAATTTTATTTAATGTATATGTACGTATATGGTATATATATATACATATGTATGTAGCTATTGTATCTAATTTTTCAGTTAATGAAAATTGTGAAAAGTTATAAAAGCTCTCCCTGGTTAAAATATTTTATAATATACATATACGGCTATACATACTTGAATATGCTTGAATTTTGAGTATATTTACAAAACTTTCAGAGAATTCTGCTGCTGCTGTAAATATAGTAGATATTTAAATACAATCAAATATCAAATCATATTCATTCTAAAAATAATAAAGCACATTATGAAATACATTATATGTATGTATGTATATGTAACCTATAATATAACCTATATATTTATTTTTATGTATAATATTTGTATGTATATTCATTCATGCTCAATCCACCCACCATTAATCCTATGTAGAATGTATAGAATTCAAAAATTCGCATATGTGTGTATATAATATGAAAACTTTATGAATACACATCCTTTTACATATTTGCCTAACTATGTAAATGTAAATATATACATGAATTTACACACATGCATATAGAGAGTATATAGTAACATATGTACATATTCATATAAAAAAAATTATGACATTGTAAATAAATAGTGTCATTTGAGGTCATTGATAAAAATGTGTATGTGTATAAAAGCAAATTTCTTTCATATTTTTCTCTAATCCTTTTTTTCAAGAAAACAAAAAAAATAATCAATGTAAATAAACATTTTTCTAACGCTAAATATCATTAGGATGCTAGATAAATGTGTATGTATGTGTGAGAATTATTATTATGGTATGACGTAAGCTTTATTTGTTTTTAAATTTCATTGAAAATCTAAAAACTCCATAGAATAGAATACAGATAATTTATCAATAACTGTCCTTGTTATAATTGTGCATCACCAAAAAAAAAAAAAAAACAATTCATTTATATATGAATACTTGTACATAATGTTACATTCAAATATCCAGAAAAATTATATATATGTATGTATAATTTTTATTTCGAATTATAAATAGAAAAATAAATTAAACTGTAACATAAAAAATGATAGACAAGTGTAAATAATTATAGATCATACCAAAAAAAAAAAAAAAAAAAATGACAGGAAAAAATATATGTAGAATAAAAGCGACCAAAAGTCACTATATGAGATAATTGATTATCAACATGATAATTTGAATACAAAATTTGGTACCAGCAATGTCATTAAAATTCACTTTGAAGTTTATTTATTTTTTATTTTATTTTTCTTCATGTTATTTCTTTGCGGGATTATACATACCTATGTATGCATATCTTTTCAAATTGACAAAAAAAGTTTGTGTTAAAAAGATTAACATATATTATTTATTTTGAAATTAAATGTTAATAAAATGCTAAATATTACCAGCAGATTTAACCTAAATTCAAAAATTCCTACCGGATATTAATATGGAATCACCTTTTGAACTTCTGTGATTCGATGCAAAATACGCATGCAGTATATACATACATATGTATATGTATGAAATAATTGTGAATTTAATACTAAATGTAATAATTTTCAACACTAGAAAAATTTATTTATGTAAAAGATGCAGTGCAGTAAAAGCAAAAATTGAAATATACACAACATAACATTTGCACGCATTTAAAGTATATAAAATAATACATTTTAATCGAGTACTATATAAACAAATGCAATCGTCTTACGTCTGCTATGAATATACGAGTAATAATATTTTTTTAATTAAAAAAAAAAAAAAATTGATTTACTCATTATACATCGAAGCGATTGTGGTTATTATGTATACAGATACAGATATTCAAATTGTACGCACATCATATAAAATTTTCCGTATTTTCCAAAAATAAATTTATTTCTATTCATACAATTATATACATAAACATGTGTATATTTACAATGTATGTACACATTTTGTCTTGCAAACGTGTATAACAACACAAATCATTTATGGGTAATGTTATTATAGAAAAATATCTGATTTCGAATTTTAAAAAGAAAAATCCATCTATCAATGATTTATGTATACATGTACATTAACACATCGTTAGTAAAATAATTTCTACATACATACATATTATATATCGAGTATTTTTACGTGAATCTGCAATTCGTTATAGTTACGGAACTGTTGTATAATTATTGTATATTTTTCTTTTCGTATATTATTATACCAGAGTGAGATGTATGTAATATAAAATAAATATATTTTTTCTCGTATATAAACGAAAGAAAATGAAAATAATCATAAAAGAAATTTGTTCATAGTTTTTTTCGTTTTTAGAAAAATATCATCATGAAATTACAATAAAAAAAAAAAAAAAAAAAAAAATTATTCCTGTTTGTGATCTTATAGTTGAAAATTTTTGTGTATGTACATAATTCAAGTTGAAGATGATAAATTCATTTAAAAT
This sequence comes from Villa cingulata, assembly GCA_951394055.1. Classification (NCBI taxonomy): domain Eukaryota; kingdom Metazoa; phylum Arthropoda; class Insecta; order Diptera; family Bombyliidae; genus Villa; species Villa cingulata. The sequence goes on along the minus strand of OX596018.1, from coordinate 58,852,838 downwards.
TTCAAAATCACTTTTATCAAAAACATTTTGTCACAGTAACAAAAATAAAGTAAGAAAAGTAAAGCAAGAAAAGACAAAATCAAACTACAATCTACAAACTACTTACCTTTAAAATTTCGGAATACGAGTAAGTCTATAGTTACGATACGCATTATTTTACAATTTAACATCAAAAACTCAAATTTAAAAAATTTAATGTTACGATATTTCTAGATTAAGCCATCGATATATCATTTTTATTCATATATAATTTAAATTTATATAGAAACGGTATACTACTCATATCTGTAAGCACATAAAAATATTTTTGCATACGTACGTTTTATATCCATTCACATAAAATATTTATTTCTAAAACGAATGAAAAATTTTCTTTAATTTTTCTCTTTTTCATTATTACATTTACATATGTATAGATACTACAGTGAACGCAATTTGGATAAACGAAATCATATTTTGATGAATAAAAAAAAATGTTGGCACAAAATATGTTAAAAAAATCTTCATCATGAAAAAAATAAAATTAAAAAACAATACTTTTATATACCAGGATATACATATTTCGTTTTCAGTACAACCATATAAGTATATGTAACCATAGACTACACATTATTATTCTATGGTAATACACCAAACACCAATATAATATGTATTGTAAATGGTCTTTGTTAATACGAAAATCGAAGAATTTTTTTAAATTTTTTGAAAATTTGATACACAAAAAAATTTAAAAAAATTATATCTTTATAGTATCGCATTTTAATTATATTTTGCTACATTTTATTTTTATGACACTGCATCTATCCAAATTCCGCTTACTGTTTGCTACTTATGTATGTACTTATGTATATGAAACTTTTAAGTACTTTATTTTATAATATTTCATATAAAAAAGTATTATGTAGTACCTATATATGTTAGTATAAGTAAGTATGTATAGCGGCAGTGTGGTTTAAAAATCATTCACATGTCCCATTTTTCTTCTATTATTCTTTATCAAGTATATAATGTATAAAAATAATTTAAATATGAAATGCATTTTTATTCACAAAAAAAGACTTATTTTTGATTATACTATACATACATTATGCATTCATATAAACATGCATGATATGTGTGGATACTCGTTTATATAAAGTAAAAGCTCATTTTTCTATAGAAAAGGGATGAATCTCATATACAGAGTAGATATTATAAAGTATATAATCTATATACATATGTATATAATCATGTACGTATTATCGTATTATATATACATATAAAAAAGTATACAATAAAAACACGTGAATTATTACAGAAAAATAGTATATTTTTCATGTTATTATTGTTCTATTATTTACCTACTTTACAATTTGTTTATTGTTTCATTTCTTTCTTTCTTTTTTTTTTGTTTTATTTTAATAAAAAAAAAAAAGATTTTTAAACTATATACACAATAATATGTATTTATGTACATAATCAAAATTTGACCTACATACTTACATTGATATTCACTCACACAATATACTACATTATATTGCACAATCTACTATATACATACATTATAAAACCATATAATATGTACATATGTACATAACATCATATACTAAGTATATAAAGGGTATTCACGATTTGCTCTTGTATCATTGTAAACAGTATAAACTCGTACAATTCTACACCTAGTGCGTAAACATCTTCAATAAAGGTATATTCACGAATTGTTGTAAGAGTATATAAAAAGTGTGAACATACACCCAAATCTTACACTATAAGAGTATTCACGATTTGGTATTGTATCATTGGCTGTGTTTGGAAATGTCAATTGCAAATATACTACATTTGCAGTTTAGTTGGTGTTGAATATCATAGCGTATCATTCCTTATTTCGAACATTGGTTCAAATATGATACGATTGAATGCAGTAACATCTTTCACATCTGCACAAATATTTGATTAGGTTTTTATTGATATAAACCTAAGAACATAATTGTGTAATCCACAACACACATCGTAATACCTATAGCATATAGTTGCTTGGTATATGAATCTCGATGTACTTAGCAGACAGTTGCTTTGTACAAGATACAAATACATATCGTAATACCGATAGCATATAGTTGCTTGGTATATGAATCGCGATGTACTTAGCATACAGTTGCTTTGTACAAGATACAAATACATATCGTAATACCTATAGCATATAGTTGCTTGGTATATGAATCTCGATGTACTTAGCATACAGTTGCTTTGTACAAGATACAAATACATATCGTAATACCTATAGCATATAGTTGCTTGGTATATGAATCTCAATGGACTTAGCATATAGTTGCTTTGTGCCAGATACACATAATTATATCATGATACCTATAGCATATTGTTGCTTGGTATAGAACAAATGCATCTTGCGATACAAGCATGCACATGTTTCGGTTAATTCCTAGCATTCACACTATCCTATGCAAATATTTGCTAAGATGATGATATCCTTTCTTTATGATCACAAAGGATATCATTTTCTTGCTTTCATGTACTCCGGTACAATAAATGCGTTCCTTGCATATTTCGTTGTGGGTACATTGATACTCAGACACAAAGATTTGGTTGGTTATCAACCAATACAAACAATTGCATAAACTTTCTATGCTTCGGAATGAAGCATACTACAAAGATCTAGGAAGATCAAAGTAAAAAGGATAGTGTTATTACACAAATTTCACTTCAGTGTGAAATTTGTTGTGTAGTCGCGAACCGAAACATGCATTTCACACTTTTTTTATCGTTACAGATTTTTCTTTTTTTTTGAAGAAAGGAACCGTCCAACATAGAGGAGAAGGACTGTTCAATTCATTATTCATTAACATCTCGAGTGGAGCTGGCCGATCGATGTTATATCATCGGAGTATATTTTTGCTAAATCAAAAAATTAACATAGTTTTGATATTGTTATTTGTATAGTTTGCATTGTTAATTGTTCATGTAAATGTAAAAAGTACTGATAGAAATTAAAATTCGTGTAAATTTGTAATCAGAAAGTTCGTGTTTTATTTTATTTTTTTTATTTTTATTTTCTCGTTAATATCACTAAAAAAGCTTAGTGATACTGAACATTGGTCCTTCGAGCCGGATTGTGATTTTAAATTGAATTTAAATCACAACTTTAATTGAACAACTTTCTAAACGATAAACCGCGTACGGTAGATATCAAAGGTGTTCCTAGTGATAATTGCTAATCTAGCCCTCAGTGGATTAAGCACAATCTAAAATTATATCTAAACATTTTGTAGTTAATAATTATGTTTTTGAAAAGAAAAATGAGAAAAAGAAATTGTGAATTGTTAAATATATTGAATTAACTATAATGAACAAGTGAAATTCAATCTATCAAGTGAAAGGTTTTTTTTTTAAATCTTAGAAGAAATAAAAATTCGTTTTATTTAAGTGGTTGACAATTATTGAAAAAGAAAAAATTTCATTCTAATAGCTGTGGACTGAAAATAACAAATAAAATTTGATTTATTTTGGGTGTCTTTGTAACTTTTCTATAATTACAACTTTTTAATTGAAATTATAATTGTGACTTTTTATGTGGTGATTCTGTGCTAATTTTGTTGGTCTCCATTCTACTAACATTTTTACAATTGTGAATCATTTAACTTATAAATTGTTGTGAAATTATAAGTGACAATGGCGGACGTTGAATCGAAGAAGGCCACAAGCAGAATCACCCACACCTAACTGGTTAGATTGGCTGAATTAATCGAGACCGAAGGAGCAAACTGGTCTCGGATTCAGATAAGTATCGAAATAAATATTTTAGAAAATTGTCGTACGAAATTCGAGCAGCTCCAAACAGACATTGAATTATTAGATGAGAGCGAGCTCGATTTCAGATTCAATTTTGTATTTACATATTCGTTTATTAAAGAAAAATTGTTGGTTTTGAAAGCGAGTAAGGATGACAGCATTTCAGTTGTATCCTGCTCAGAATAAAGCTAGATCATTTTGTGTATTTCATATTACAGACACACCATCATCCATTTGAACAAATCATCTACGTTGTTGTGCATTTGTGAAGTAGATAAAAACACGACGAAAGATTTAATGATCTTAAAGCACACTACATTAAAATAATGGTATATAATTTACCTTCCATTCGTACATAAATTTTTATAATTTTGCAGTCTCTTGAGAGTTTTTTTGCACCTTGCGTCGTGCACGCTTAACAATCAAATAGAAGTAAGAACAGTACGGTTGTGTTTTTGGCTCGCAGTCTGCACTTTTTTGCTGCAATTTAAACGTGCAGTGCGTTTTTTCAGTTTTCTGCACAGTAAATGTTCGTTTTCAATGGTAATACTGCACTGCTTCTGCTAAGTATTAGATCAGATTTTTGCAGTTGTCAAATTGTCACTGCGAGTGGTCATTGATATTAATAAAATGAATGAAATATGAAACTGAATGAACTGCTTCTTTACAGTTCTTATTTGCACCAGTTTGATTCACAGTCAGAACTGCAGCTGAACTTATGTCGCGAAAACACAACCTACATTCAGTTCAGTCTGAGATTTATTCAGTTTTCGAGAAAATACTTCTGGATGGTGATTACACGAACACGTTTATGAAAGTTTCCCAAGAGTTTTCTTAATAAAAATCAAATGTATAGTTTGGGGAATAACGATTTTCTGTGTTAAATTATTTGTTTATCTCGTACATAGATTTTATACATTTACAGTCATGTCAAACAAACTCATGTGTGGAGGAGACAAATGTGTGTCATATCAATAATCAATCATACGTGAACATTGAACCTTCTATCAGGAAAGATGATAGTAAAGAGTCATCGTCACGAGATCATTGTCTTCAAAATCAACACTGAATAAGTGAATCATTGAATTTTGAATGTCATCAAAATGTTGCATATGACGATTAACGACGACGACGAAGAATTATCGTAAGACTGTAATTTTGCAAAACTTCTAAAACAGATTTATGATAGTAGAAGCGATCTGAAAGATGGTCGTTTAATCATCTTTAGTATGACTTGGGCTATGTTCAATGAACAATAGCGACCTTAACGAGGGCGAAACAATATTGTAAAGCGTATGCTCTCCCAGAGTTTCAAATCTTTTTATGAGTTACATGTAGATAGTTACGAAAATAGTTGGGTCGAAGCGCAATATAAAATTAGGTGCTGTGTTCTGAGGTTCATTACGCTAACCCAAAATTGATAAAAATGAAATCTCTAAAACATGAAAATCATCATCAGAACAAGAAGCAACATCTTTAGATTTCAATTGCATGTGAAATTTCTTATGAAATTAATCCATAGGCATACTCTTATTCGGGTTCGAAACAATAATGTTACGTGACCTATTCGTCAAACTATAAGTCCAACTCCTCCACTTGACACCATTTGGCTACTAATTTTTGTTGCAGTTGGAAGAAAGAAGAGAAAAATTCTCTGTGTTCTGTCGAGCTTCATCTGATCCATTTTAAAACTGGATTTTTACTATGAACTATCAAGAATTTTGCATAAGCGTGTGATTATGAATCTAATCTGTCTAAAATAGTTTATCGAATGATATATAATGTTGATGTTTACTTACACTAAACTTCATACATGTTATATTAACGTAGAACATTCGATATTTTTACCACCATATAGAATTGTTGAATCAAGAACAAAATGTTCAAAAAAGGTATCACATGCCTCATAATGGTGCACAGCAATATTTCGGAAATTCAGTCAACCTTAGGCCATGTTCGGAAATATCGAATGATCGTCAAAAAATGATTATTGTCAAACCTATTGACTGTCCTTTGACGATCAAGTATAGACTCGCAATACAATAATAGTTGTTATCTGCATTACTAAACAAACTGAAAATGCAGTCTGCTTTTCCAAACACAGCCCTAAAGTGGTATTTGATGCATCCTGCAAAACTTTAACTGGACAATCTCTAAATGATATTTTAATGGTCGGGCCTGTTGCCCAAGACGACCTATTCTCAATATTGTGTTGTTTCAGGAAACATCATTTTGTACTGGCGGCTCACGTGTAAAAAATGCACCGTCAGATTCCTATACACCCTGATGGCACTCCCCAGCAATCTATACTGGGGGAAAATTCAGGGGGAATCAGAATTTACTTGCTGAACACGGCCGTGTACTGTACGGCCTCAGCACCTTTTTTGGCTACCAGATACATCAAACAACCAAGTATTGATAATTGACATACCTTTCCGATTGCTTCGTCTGTACTAGAAAGAGACGTCTATGTCGATGACGTTCTAACAGGAAGCAATTATTTGGAAGAAATTGACAAAATTAGAAGCGAATTAGTAACAGTGTTGAAAAGTGCAGGCATACACCTTCACAAATTGTACTCCAATTCGAAAGATTTATTAGCGAAAATCAAACAAAATCTTTACCAAGACACAAACATCATCGATGACATCGATAACTAAAACACTTGGGATGATATGGCATTCAATCCCTAATTATTTTATTATCAAATTGGATAAGACAAAAATTTCAAGTCGAATTACCAAGATCGACTTTGTCCATCATAGTTTCTCGATTCGATCCACTTGGTCTGGTGAATCCTATGTTGGTTAATGCATAGATAATAATGCAAGAAATTTGGAAATTGAAATTGGATTGGAACGAATCTGTACGGTCAGAACTGCATGGTAGATGGGTAAAATTGTTGTCAAATTTGAAAACTATAATCGTGGGTAAAATCGAACGTTTTGTCGTGCTCAATTAAAACTTAAAAACAGAAATTCGTGGTTTCGCGGATGCTAGTCACGCAACCTATGGTGGGTGCATCTACATCCGATCCACAGACGGTTCAGGCCAAATTAGAGCAAGTTTACTCTGTTTTAAATCTCGAATAGCTACTGTCAATACTTCAACTTTATCTCGATTCGAACTTTGTCGTCGAATGTCTGAAAATTGAGATTTCAGGTATCTATTGCTGTCGGATTCTTCCATGACATTAGTATGGATAGAAGTTTCCCCTTCAACATGGAACGTCTTCGTATCACACAGAGTTAGCAGAATCTAGACAACATCACAAGGGTATAGCATTAGTTGAAAACATGTTCGATCTCGAAATAATTCTGTCGACATATTTTCAAGTGGAGCTCATCCTGATCAGCTCCTGAACATTCAATTGTGGTTTCATGGCCCTAACTTCCTCCAGTCGAGCGAGTTATCATAGCCCAAGACTCAATTGACTCAATTGTCCGTTTCGCTTGAAAGGAAGAAGACAAAACAAATTCTCAAACTCGTTGAGAATTCCGATTTGCTTTCACCATTTAAGTATATCACTTTATATCAAAGAACTATATGGGTATTCGCATATATAATTCGATTTATAACAGAATACAGGAACAAATCCACACAGTTTCCTTCGAAAGAACTTCAATTAGTTGATTTAACCGAGTGGGATCAACATAATCAATACGATATAGCACCTTGCTTCCGACAAGGAAATATCAAAATTGCGAAGAAACAACGTTATTGATAAAGACAGTCAACTATCTTCTCTAAGTCCATCTCTTGACGATCAAGGTCTATTAAGATTTGGCGACCGCCTAGAATTTTCCGAACTAGAATTCGATGCCAAACATCCAATCCTATTACTTCGATCACACACCTTTACCAAGTTGATTACCTACACACAATACATTTACATGTAGGAGCTTTAACTCTATACATTTAATAATCAGTGGACTTTTTTTCATCTTTGATGGCAGTGAATGAACTGTTATTAACTGCACATAAAAATTTGACAGCTGCTACCTTTTAACTACGATGGTAACAGTCTAGTATTGTTTCTTATTCGTTAATGATCGTAAACTGTTTAAAATTCGTTGAGTAGTCGTGGCAGTTTCTATGACTGCATCATTTTGGAAACAGTTTTGTATTATTTTCCTGAAATGTTACTCTTTTCCCTTCGAAACTAATACAAGGGTTTAAAGTATTTTAACTATATGGCAACTGTATTGATACAATATTACTAATTGCTTACGAAAATCTTCGAACCTTTGTTTCTGAAATGCATAAATTATGTATACACAATGATCTTTCGGCAACAATTTTGAATTCAGTGTCGAAATAGAAACATGTATCGCAGTTGCCATGATTGATATATAAAACTGGCATTTTACAATAACAGTTGTTCCAAAATTGAGTCTAAATTGTCTTTTCTTCTAAGTTACGTTACATTCTCTAAATATTTTGAACGCATATTAGGATTGAATGTTGCATTACGCAAACAGTTTGGCAACATTCAGAAGAAACTGTCACTTTGCAGAAACGATACTCTCAATTTTCGTCAGTTTAGAAACAGATTAGCTAATTTATCGGAAACGTCGAGAAACACTCTCTATCAAGAAGTAGCATTGATACTTAACACTGTTTCTGCTTGGGCCATCATCGAACCAGATCGAACTCATTGCAAACTCAATCATTCTTCTCGCTGGCAACTCATAGAAAGTTGTAGAGTTTCTGGAAGAGATATTTAACCACTCTTCAACAAAGGACAAAATTGAAAACTCCAGCGAAACATATCGAGATTGGAGCAATCGTTGTTTTGAAGAATGAAAATTTGCCTCCAAGAAATTGGTTAGTAGACAAAGTCGTACAGACTATTCCAGGTTCCGATGGCTACATTCGAGTAGTCGATGTTCAGACTCAGAACGAAGTGTTACGCCAATCAACCAACAACATTTGCAAGCCTTTTTCATTGAGAGAAATGTAGACTCTTTTGAAGTCCCTTCAAGGCGGGGGGCATGTTGAATATCATAGCGTATCATTCCTTATTTCGAACATTGGTTCAAATATGATACGATTGAATGCAGTAACATCTTTCACATCTGCACAAATATTTGATTAGGTTTTTATTGATATAAACCTAAGAACATAATTGTGTAATCCACAACACACATCGTAATACCTATAGCATATAGTTGCTTGGTATATGAATCTCGATGTACTTAGCAGACAGTTGCTTTGTACAAGATACAAATACATATCGTAATACCGATAGCATATAGTTGCTTGGTATATGAATCGCGATGTACTTAGCATACAGTTGCTTTGTACAAGATACAAATACATATCGTAATACCTATAGCATATAGTTGCTTGGTATATGAATCTCGATGTACTTAGCATACAGTTGCTTTGTACAAGATACAAATACATATCGTAATACCTATAGCATATAGTTGCTTGGTATATGAATCTCAATGGACTTAGCATATAGTTGCTTTGTGCCAGATACACATAATTATATCATGATACCTATAGCATATTGTTGCTTGGTATAGAACAAATGCATCTTGCGATACAAGCATGCACATGTTTCGGTTAATTCCTAGCATTCACACTATCCTATGCAAATATTTGCTAAGATGATGATATCCTTTCTTTATGATCACAAAGGATATCATTTTCTTGCTTTCATGTACTCCGGTACAATAAATGCGTTCCTTGCATATTTCGTTGTGGGTACATTGATACTCAGACACAAAGATTTGGTTGGTTATCAACCAATACAAACAATTGCATAAACTTTCTATGCTTCGGAATGAAGCATACTACAAAGATCTAGGAAGATCAAAGTAAAAAGGATAGTGTTATTACACAAATTTCACTTCAGTGTGAAATTTGTTGTGTAGTCGCGAACCGAAACATGCATTTCACACTTTTTTTATCGTTACAGATTTTTCTTTTTTTTTGAAGAAAGGAACCGTCCAACATAGAGGAGAAGGACTGTTCAATTCATTATTCATTAACATCTCGAGTGGAGCTGGCCGATCGATGTTATATCATCGGAGTATATTTTTGCTAAATCAAAAAATTAACATAGTTTTGATATTGTTATTTGTATAGTTTGCATTGTTAATTGTTCATGTAAATGTAAAAAGTACTGATAGAAATTAAAATTCGTGTAAATTTGTAATCAGAAAGTTCGTGTTTTATTTTATTTTTTTTATTTTTATTTTCTCGTTAATATCACTAAAAAAGCTTAGTGATACTGAACAGTTGGTAATGCAGATAATGTATTATGTGTCTACTTGATCGTCAAACGACAATCAATAAGTTTGAAAATAATCATTTTCTTGATGGTCAATTGACATTTCCAAACAAAGCCATTGCGTAAACGGTGGTAAACTCGTACAATCCAACACCTAGTATAAACATCTTCAATTTTGAATTTTGAATATTTTGATGTACACTGCTTGTAAAAATTTACATTGTACGTTAATTGTGACATTCTGACATTAAATGCTATATAAAGTAACTTGATTAAATTTATTTTTATAATATTTTATACATAAGTACTCGTATATATTTTTTAATTTGATTTAAAATTTTTATTTAGTCTACTAGAGTGCTGTCACAATATAATGATACGATTTGGGTGTATGTTCACACTTTTTATACACTCTTACAACAAATCATGAATACCCTTCTTATGGTTTTATAATATACATACATATGTAAATGCGTATATTCTGTATACTTGCATACCATATGTTTGTGTTTATCATTAAAGCTTTTACGAATTTTTATACCTTGGAAACACTCTAATTTATCTATTATATATACACATATAACAATATAAATCTAAGTGTATGTAAATATATTATGGGTCAAGGTTATTATAAAATATTCGCAATATAATATATGTATAATAACATGTATGTATACTGCTTTAATATTTATATGTATGTATATAATAAGTATGTGTGTATATATGTATATTTACATATAGTTTTTGTGCAAATTTATGTATATGTACTATGTATGTATTTATTGTAATATAAGTAATAATAATAATAAAATTTTCAAAAACAAATAATGTCAAGTTAACTAACAACATTTTATATATGTACACATTTGTAGTACGAGTATATAGTATACGTATATTACATGTATTAATGTAGTGTTGTAGATATATTAAAATTATCAAAATTATAATTTATTAGTAGACGACGGATTATAATGATTCAATGAAACAACGTACCATTATTCCATTATTCCGCACTATTCTATAAAAAACATATGTATGTACATTTGTACACATGAGTACAAATTATAATTATCTACATTATTATACAATGAAAATGTATGCATAAAAGCGCACTTTCACGAAATCAAATTGACAAAATAAATCATCTGCATATTCATATATTCTATTAAATCCAGTCTAATGTATGATAATATAAAATACTATAGAAACTAGAGTCTAGTTTATTAATAGTGAATTGCGATTGTCAACAATTTTGACCCAGATCAACAGTATTATTCATTTTGTTTATAATATTTATTGTAAATTTTAATTAAAAATCTATTAATGCAGTTTGTATGTACAATATTCTTTATATAACTTTACGTATTTCTGCATATGTACATACATATGTATACATTTATTGTATATATAATTATTATCAATAGAAATGAAAATTATTACAATACTTTAATTTGTAATTAATTAATAATAGATATATTTTGTATGATATATGTATGTAAGTGTGCGTTAGTTCGTATTGTTTTAAAGTGCGTCTATAAACTTTTATTTGTTTTATATCCTTCTATTTATTAATTAATAAATACATTACATATTTTCCATACAAGAAACTCTGTAATATGTGCTAATATTAAAAACTGTTCATTTCTCCTATACATATGTATGTATAAACCAAATATAAAATTTTATGAACAATCGAAATCAATTCATAAAAAATAAAAAAATTTAATTAAATTTTCTATTCATTTATTCAATATTTTATATTGTATTGTATTATGAATGTGTATATACTTAACATATTACATGAATCAATAAGTCCAGAGACTATAAATACCAAAACAACGATTCCTTGTCATTTTTTTTTTCTCTATCTACATATCATCGTTATAGCCTTCTGCGAGTCACGTCTCAAAATTTTATAGTGTTTCGATTCTTTCAAGTGAAGTTATACAGAGTGACTTAAGTGACGCTACTTTTTTATGTATTTTTTAAAACAATATGGAAAAATCTGCATTATACATTTGAATTGATAAGACATATTGCTCTTTAATTGTCAAGCTTGGCACAATAACTTGAAAAATATTAGCTATAGACTCTGTTCCATCAATAACAACAAATTGCACGAATCGGGTTTTAATTAAGTAATATTCGACAAATTTACCCTCCACCGATTATTGACTGTTCGCAAACTTCAAAAAGATACTTCAAGAAAAGAGATTTGAGTCCAATGAATAAATGCAATCGCCGAAAATAACGCCTGTTTAAATCGTTTTTCACGGCCGGCATAAAAAATTTAAAAATGCATTGTATAAATTTATCACGTATGAGACACACTTAAGCACCAGGAGAGTGAGACTAATGCGAATGAATGAAGAAAAATTTTTTATGTAATTAGTCTCAGGACTAATTGATCCATGTGTTACATATTGTATGAAAATTTATGTGTAAAATAACTTCAATTTTATGACAATTATTAACAAAACAAAGTTCATGTTCATATAGTTTATTATAAAATTATCTATACCTACATTATTACCATTCATTACCATATTATTATTATTACATATAACAACCATGTTCCATATTAAATAATAAAAAAAAAAATTTCAATACACACCTTGACTTTATATACATATATGTTATATTGTTATATATATTACATATGTATGTTTGTATGTTTTTATATTTGTTTTTTGTTTAAATTTTTATGTCAATAATCTTTTTATAAATAACGTATTAATACCTAATTTATTTTCTGAGAAAATATCAAAACTGAATTAAAGTTGCACATATAGAATAAATCGTTTAATTCAATACAATACAACAACAAAATTTCATGTTATTTCTGTAAAATTTTAATATTTGTATTTTATATTTCACATACATACATATGTACATAATATCCGTACTGTATACTGTATGTGTATGTGTATGAGTATGTAAAGTAATGTTTTGTATAGTATACACATTATATTTAAGAAATCACCTCACGAAATATTTATTGAATCAGTCAGAGTCAGTAGAAGATTTTACGATTATATACATATGTACGAGTATGTGCCATGCATATTATGAATGCAAGTACATTTATTAAGTAGCCAAAAAAAAAAGAAAAGAACAAAAAATAGATAGTTTCTGATTAAAAACAGTATTTGGTTTTGGTTGGATACAATATGCAAATAAACTGAACTGACTTGATAATTTTTATAAAATGTCACGCATTTAAAAACAAAAAAAAAAGCAAATGTATATACATACATAATTCATTATGTATGTTATGCAAAATCACAGTTATACACTGTAATCGAATACTATATAAACTGAATTAATTAACATAGGGCAATAACCGTGTATTTATAATTGTAGCGTATATATACATTACATACAAACATTTATAAAAAAATCATTGCAAAATCTACTTGAACTTGCATTCATCATTTTGAAATTTTAAATGAATTTTCAATATTTTTCCTTACTTTTGTTTCTTCGTCATTTTGTACGAGTTATTATTATGTTTTATAAATTTGACCTGCAAAATATGTAGTAATTTTCCTATGAAATAATAATAAACATATATGTAGATGTAGAAACATTTCTGTTTGCCTGACCGCATGCAATTACCACCGCACATATATTATGTACACATGTGTATGTTTTTGGTTTTACATAGACCTTCAAAGGGACAACAAAGCACGTAGAGTATATACACACGCAAATAATATTAAATAGGTAATTTGCATGTATGTACATATATTGTTTTGTTTAGAAATTTTACAGTTTGTGAGTTTTAGAAAAACTTACCATCGATTTCAATATCATGCGATTGTAATTCTATTTGATTTTGTTTTTTCTTTGAAGTCATTTTAAATCATTGGTTTACTTTAATCATTTATAAACCACACAAACAGTCAATTATTATCATAAAAATTCTACGAATAATTATTCGTGTTATTGGTGAAATAATAGCAGATTTTTATGAAAAAATATATAGTCAAAAAATTAGTGTTCCAGAATCAGATTTTTAAAAAATTTCACTCATCAATATTTAAAATATAAATACGCATATAGGGTGTTTTTTTAAGTGTGATAGAACTTCTGGCATGTATAGCGGTCAAAGTAGGAGGCAGTTTAAGAACATTCTTTAACAAATTTATTTAGTATGCTTTGGCAAATCATCATTGAAAAATATACGTTTGAGCAACGCTTGCAAATTCTTCAGTTTTATTTTAAAAATCAGTGCTCTGTTCGTCGAACTTAAAGATCATTTCGTCAATTTTATATGGGAAATCATCGACCAGGTGAGATGATGTGATTTGATCATGTAATTTGACCCCATTAGACTATTTTCTTTAGGAATATGTCAAGTTTCTAGTGTATGCTAACAAACCAACAACAATATTGATTCATTGGAAGCCCACATATCATAACTCTTGTTTTCGCTAAGATACTTTCGCAATTGCTCAAAAATGTGTAAAAAAATTTCACTGAATGAATTTACTTCCTTCCCTTAGCCAGCCGTGGAGCACATTTGCCATAAATAATTTTCAAATATTAATGTCGTATAGATAATAATGTCTTTAATAAATAGAATTAATTTATTGTTCGATTAATACTTTGAGTTTTATTCAATTTCAAAGTTCTATCATGCTTAAAAAAAGCGCACCCTTTAAAAACAATTACACTTTGTTATACACAAATATTGATATCTTATAACATTTTGTTTTTATTTAAATTAAAAAATACTAGTACATATGTATTTCTTCTTATTTGATCACCCTTTTCTGTCTGGATCTAAGACCTATAGTCCTAGCTCCCCAGATTTGCTGGAAATATTTACTATATGTAACTGAAAATTTTTTAGCTCAATTTTAATTTTATTTTTTTTTTGCACATTATATTTTCGATTTTATTTAATGTCAGTCAAATCTTTATGTAAAAAAAAAAAATGTAGAAATTCATTTGTGTCTGCATTGCAACATAGAGAATCTTTTTTTAAAAAAAAAAAGTCTTTAATACATTAATGTACTTAGACTTGAAGACATAACATATGTGATTTCAGATAATTTATAAATTTCATTTCGTTTCAGTATAACATATACTCATACTTAAATTTCTGTAATATGTATGTACAATAACTGTATACTGCACACTACTGTACATTTTTGAAAAAAAAAATATCATTCAATTTCTCATTTCTCTTTTAATATTGAATTTTATTTCTTTTTCAAATATCTGATTCTGATTCAAAATACCTATAACTGCTAGATGTTAAACAATATTTAACATAAAAAATAAATATAAAATTTTTTTTTTTTTCATTTTATTATTTTTCGTAGTTATTTTTTTTTTTCTCATGCATTTTTTTTTCATTTATTTATTTATATATTTTTTCCATTTTTCTTTTAATTTATGTGCATTACATATACGAGTATACATAACAAATAAAGGATTACTGAAGTGAACAAATTTGAATTGAAAATTGTATATATGGCGTACATAGCTATAAAATGTGGAATTTAGTAGTCATCATTCAGTTAGTAAGTACGTGTCAGTACTTACAAAGTATAATGAAGTCAAATAATGATATTATAAAACAAAATGTACAAAATTAAAAGTACAACCACATATTTTGTATTTACTAAAATTTTCATTTCAATCAAATTGATCACGTATCTATATATGAATAATTTTCAAACAACAAAAAATTGAAAAAAATAATAATATAATAAAATTCAAATAAAAATAAAAAAAATTGTTAAAATTAAAACAAAAATCAAAATCACGCATTTCGACGATACCAATAATAATAATAATATGTACCTTAATTAAATCATGTAATACTAATGTATATGTAATCAATGATAATAATAGAACATTTCAAAAAAGATGAAAAAATAAATTGAATTTTTTTGAAAGAAATATTAGTACTGGAAGAAGAACAACATTATTCAAAAATATCACTTTATAATTTCACTTACATTAACAGAAAAGAAAAAAAAAATTTGCTGCTTGCAATGTTATGCTTGCGCAATGCATATGCAATAGCGCATTATATTTTATAATTTTTATTATCAAAATAAATAGAGATTATTTTATTTCTTTCACTCAAAATTTAAACAAAATTATCAACTTGACTTACCGTTTTTCTTTTAATTTTTCAAATTTAAAATTACATGATGATCTTTTATTTGAATAATATTCTTTTTCACTTTTTTTAATATTTTTTGCACTTATAACTTTATATTTCCATTGTTTTTGTATATTTTGTGTTTGATTATTATTATTATTGTAATTATTATTTGAAGTATCTAATAAAAAATTGCTATCATCATTATTGTCATCATCATAATCATTACCTGACACTATTAAACGTTTATAAGAATTCATTTTTTGTTTTTTTTTTTTTTAAACAATAACTAATAATATATATTTGATATTTCTAAATTTTAACAATTAAAAAATTACATCGACTTGCTATAAAGCCATAAAACTTTAATTTGATGTCGTAATTTTTAAAGATCACAGAGAATAATTCTATTTCCCTTTTTTCTAAATTTTATTATTACAAATGGATATATACGAGTATAATGTATAATGTAACATATAAATGTATATAATATTATGTCTGTACTATCTTTATGATTTGAGATTTTTTTTTTTTCATTTTGCTTTGTTGTTTTCTAAAATTCTTATCTTAAAGAGCGGAAATAACTACAAAAGCGTATTTTCGATAAATGCGAACATATCAAAATTATTATTGTATACATAATGTAATGTTTTTTTTTATAATCATATATATACATAAATATTATATACTTTACATACATAATGTACATAAATATTTCATTACTTACTAATTACATTCATATTTTAATTAAATTATTTTGTATGGGTAATTAAATAACTCTGAAATTGTGACTTTGTGATTTTATTAAAAATATGTACGAGTATATATATCCTTTTTTAGAATGGAAAAACTTTAATTAAAATATGTAGTTGATTCTAAAAATTCTGATAAAAATAAATAAATATATTTCCACATGAAAAACTACCTATAAAAATTGTAAATTATGTTAAAAATTAAAATTATAATTTTCTTATAAATTAATTTACCTAACAAAATAAAATAAATTATAATAAAATTAGAAAAATATTTACAATTTTTAAAGGATATAGATTTATAATCCTAATATATAACCAAAATATCATAAGTAAATAAATAACGTAAATTAAATTAAAATTAAAATCATTTATAAACGAATTTCATTACTCTATACACCACTAGATGGTATAGTAATCTGTTAGTTTCTGTAATCGAAATCAGCTGATAAAGAATGAAACTAAATGTCATAAATGCGCACGCACATGTTTTTTCCTTTGGGTGTATGTTGTATATATTTTACATACTTATGCATACATATATCCAATTGGAAAATTATATATTTCACAATTAAAATTGATTTCATTACATATTATATACATATATAATATTTCTTTGTTCTTTCTATTAATACATACATATATACATATACTTTTACCTGGTTTTTTGTTTTTGTGATCTGTCATTTCATTATTCTAATTCTAGGCAGCAGAAGAGAAGTAGATAGATACACATTCACACATACTTGAAATCATTAATTTAACCAGACCAGCAGATTATCTTATCATCATCTCATAATCATATATGTACATACATATATATTTATATATCAATATCATATCTACATACATACAAAACGAGACTAATTTGCTCTATTGCTACAACTACAAAAAAAAGTAAAATAAAGACTAGCTGCTGGCAGGCAAACAGAACGTTCTTCGAAATTGGAATCGTCTGTCTTCTCACTCAATAATTTGTGATCTGTGTATTCATAGTCATACACTATATATACTGTAAGTACTTATTCTTACCTACCTGTATAAAAATATTAATTTTACGTTTCTTTTTTTTTTTTTTCATATTTTATAAGAATAAATAATTAAATATTGTTTTGTGATGAAAGTGCAAGAATTTAAAATATAAAATTTGAAAATTTGAAAATTTTAATCTAATTTACTGTGTTTTTCAATATATTACATAATTTTTTGAAATTGTTACATAAAAAATTATTTCGACAATAAAATTCATTCTTAAATAATAATAAATTATTGATAAAGAATTAATGAATTAATTAATATGATATTAGATAAAAGTATAAATTGATAAAATAAAGTGAAATTAACACACTTAACTTAATAAAAAATCAGTAAGAAAAATTCTAGTTTTCTTCTTTCACTTTTTATTTTGCTACGGGTTAGGGGTTAGGGGGGGATAAGAAACCAAGATCCAAGTTCATAGTCGAAGATCATTCATTCATTTCATAATTTATAATAATTTTTAGTAATACTAGATATAGATAGTAGAGTAGAGTAGACAGTAGATAAACCGTGTAAAAACTCGTTTAAGGAAAAAGCACATGTAATCGTAATACATTTTATATTAATTAAAATGCATGAAAAATTACAATTTGTAAATTATTGTCATATAAATTTAATCAATTTGAAGTATTTTATCGATCTTTGCGAATTTTTTTCTTTTCATATTAATTTTCTGTTCGTTACGCAATCACATAGTCACAGTATAAAAAAATTTATATTATGTATGTACTCATATAAATGTATGTTTGTCATGTGCATATTCTCATATCCATATGATATAATGTATTAATATTACACAACACCACACTGTGACTTTTATATAAATATAATATATGCATGAAAGAGTATAAAATTATAATTATACATACATATACATATGTGTATGTTATCAAATGAGAATCTTCTTCTATTTCATTGAAAATAGTGAAAATTTTTTTGCGCCTGGCATTGAGCCATTGGCACATATATTCTCCTTCACATCCACAATGTTGATTGAAAAAAAAATACAAAAAAAAAACAAACGCAATGTTTCAATTATAGAAAATCATTATCAAATCAAGTGTTTTCTTGGCTCTAGTATTCAATTTTCATCAAAACAAAATATCATCGATTCATCGTGTGTGAAACTGTGAAATACGAATATGACTTGTTTCATTATTTCATTCCACGTGCATGAATGAATGACGTCACAAAGTATTTTTCCAATTATGAATTACATTTAAAAAATATTCTATGCTATGTGATATATGATTGATATGATTGTATGTATTCACATATATGTACATATTTACGTCCATACCAATATATGTATTTGTATACTACACGATATTTTGTATAGATTCCCAGCTGACCAAGTGAACTCATAGTGAATTCGTTCTGAATTCATTTCACCCAAGTGATTCTTCACGTGAACGTTCACAGGAATCATTAGTGAAGATATTTTATTTCAAAAAATTTTACGCTATGGCTGGTCATAGTGAATTCACTTAATGAATTCATTTTGAAATCACTTACTGAATGTTTAATGAAAACACGAAATGAATTCATATTGAATGCACTTTGTGAGGGTAAAATATCATTCACAATGTGAGTAATCAATGAATCCTGGCTATAATTATTATATTCCTACTTTTCGTTTTTTCTTTTCATTGATTTAAATAAAAACTCTTTAATCACTTAATAATTAATCACTTCGTTATTTTTTATTTATTTTACTTTCTATTTTTAATAAACTAATATTACACAGAATTTAAACACTTGCTTATTCCTTATTCTTAGACTCAAATAACTACATTTTATATCGCTTCAGTTTACAAATCAGTACATGAAAAAGGGATATAAAATTTCACTTTACGTTCACTAAGTGATTCCATAATGTCAGCCTTTGTGAATCGCAACCATTTTACAAAGATAAAACGAATGAATTCGCCTAATCATAAAATTAAAATAAGTTTACATAAATCGTCATTCATCAAATGAATTTTATATGAATATAATTCATATTTCAATGACTTGGTGTATTCATAATGCACCCATTTTTGAATAATTCACTTATTTTTCATTTCGTGTTTTCAAAATGAATAAGAGAAAAATTATTCAGTTGGTGAAGATTTTTGGCATCCACTATGAATTCACTGTGAACCTAGTTCATTGAGTGGTCAGCTGGGTTTTGTATAGTATATTGTATGTATTGTGTGCAGTGTATAAATGTCTAGTGCCTACATTTGCAAAAAAAAAAAAAAAAAAAAAAAATTCTACTTATGTCAGCACGCAAAGCTTTTTTCTAATGTGCAATATAATATACGAATATGATAAAAATGTTTTTAATACAAAATTTACTTTACGAAAATAACGTTAAATTTATTTTCAATGTAAAAACCCGCAAGTTTATTTCAAAATCAAGGTTATTGGACTTGTATTTAATCACGAGGAAAATATTTATATGAATTTTTAAAATATTTTGCTGTAATTGAATTGTAATTATAAATAGCTCTACTGTACATATTTATGTATTACATGCTTCACTTAATACAAACACTATATAGGTATACTAAATGAAATTGCAATAATACATAAATGTAAAATGTAACATGTATGTAATGTGTCTATTAGAAAAAATTCTGAATGTCATGAATCATGATGTAATTTTTATATTTATTTAATTTTTAAGGAAATAAAATGTGGAAAATCGATACGAACTCAAACATTCAATTTAATCAGATAATTAATATGAGAAAATATTAAAGAAAAATTTAAGGAAAAAAAAATTCTTTACCACTCTTAGCACCTATTAATAGTCTGCAAATCTTTTCAAAAACAAACAAATCTCATTAGCTTCGTCCCCCTAATGCCCTAACCTAATTTCAATAACAAAAACTTGACCCACATATTGAAATTTGTAGTAAAACGAATAATTACGAAAACTGTTTTATGTTATAGTTTATGAAAATTGTTTTATTTTAGTTTTTATTTTGTGAACTGAAAACACTAGGTACATAATTTTTCTTGCACTTTTCTTTAATTAATCACAACAAAATAATCACACATTAATTTAATTGACACTAGTTCACTAATTGATTTCACATTTCTTTAAATTAAATTTTTTTTTTTTTCAGATCTAGTTTAATTAATTAGTAACTTATTAAATTATTAAAAAAAAAAAAAAATACAATAATGGGTGTACCAGCTGGTGATGTAGAAAAAGGTAAAAAAATTTTCGTACAACGTTGTGCACAATGTCATACTGTTGAAGCTGGTGGTAAACACAAAGTTGGTCCAAATTTACATGGTGTATTTGGTCGTAAAACTGGTCAGGCACCTGGTTTTGCATATACCGATGCAAATAAATCAAAGGGAATTACATGGAACGAAGATACATTATTTGAATATTTAGAAAATCCAAAAAAATATATTCCAGGCACAAAAATGGTATTTGCTGGTCTCAAGAAACCACAAGAACGTGCTGATTTGATTGCTTACCTTAAATCAGCAACAAAATAAAATCATTATAGAAAAATTTAACTTAAAAAAAAAAAATAGAAAAAAATAACTGCCCATCGTATTTTACCATCATACAATGCATCTCTAAACGAAAATGAATATAAAACCAAAAATATATGGATAAATTTACATTAAATGAAAATAAAATAAAAAAAAAAAAACAAAAAAATGTAATAATACGAGTCGAGTATAAGAAATAAGATAAATTGATTTAAATCTGAAATAGTTAAATTAAAAAATTTGAATGTGTGTACATATACATAATAAAATATTATAAAAAGAGCATAAAGGTTTAAATAATTTACATAACATTATTATGTAATAAAATGTGACAAACATTTATTAAAAATGACCTGATAATAGTAGTATTAAAAATTATAAAAATTATATTTTCGTTATAATTTATAAATTTTGTCTTATCGATGGGAATTGTGTTAAGTTATCAAAAAATAACGTAGAATATTTCATTTTTTTTTTTTAAATTAATTAACAAATTTGAAAAATTATGTTAATTAATTTTCACACATTCAAAATCATAAAATAAAAATAAATTATGAAATTTTATTTATCTTATTTTTAAGATTTAAAATTAAAAATAATGAAAAAAAAAATGTAAAACGATAAAAAATAAAAATTTAAAAACCCGAAAAAAAAAATTTTTTTTTTTTGAATTTTATTTTAATCTGTAGCACCATATTGAAAATCTATGCATGTATGTATGTAAGTTTATTATAAATCTTAGGAATCATTACATTAAAATTCAAAAATTTTTTTGATTTTATGCATGATCTTAAGAATATTTTGAAGTTGTATAAGTCTATACAGTATACATATTTTCGTTTTCATTAAAAATGGATTTTAAAAATGGTAATATTGAAAATGGTAAAAAAATATTTGTACAAAAATGTGCACAATGTCATACAATAAATAAAGATGGAAAAAATATGGTTGGACCAAATTTATTTGGTGTATACGGTAGAAAATCTGGTTCTGTATCAAATTATACATATACAGAAGCTAACAAAAGTAAAGGAGTAATTTGGAATGATAAAACCTTATTTGATTATTTAGAAAATCCAAGAAAATATATACCGGGTACTAAAATGATATTTGCTGGTATTAAAAAAGAAAAGGATCGTCTAGATTTAATCAGTTACATTAAAACAATGAAATAAATTTTTTTTTTTGTGATTTAGTTTTTACAATTATTGTACCCTAACACCTGATACCTTATTATATTGTATTAAAGTTTAAAGTAAAAAATTGTTTGGTAATGTCTTTGATGATGAATGTATGTATGTGATGTATGTACAAACGCATAAAGTAAATAAAAGTAGATAAATTAAATTAATTAAAAAAATTAATCTATTCTTTACTTTATGCAAACATTTTAACAGTTCTAACATATGTTAACTGATATTAACAATATACAATCAACCACAAACCTTCAATATTTAAAAAAAAAATCAATAATTTAAATCATTAAAAATAATTTTTAATGAATGGATAGAATTTAGAATAAAATCACGTAAAAAATAGATCGCAAACATTCCACCTAAAGGAACATCAAATTTTTTAGCAACTTTGATTATTATTATTTCAAAAAGGGCGGTAAATTGGAGTATTCATCATGTAAAGAGATAAAAAAATTATTCAAGAAAAGATTTTTATTTTTCTCTCTAATAGTATGGCGAATTGAAATGTTAAATTAAAACTAAGTGACGTTTGTGACATCTATGGAAAGTATTATAAAGTGAGGTGTAGAATGAGTGGAAATTTATATTAGATAAAAACAAGATAAATTAAATTTATGATGAAGGCAAAAAAAAATAAAGAAATGAGAAAAATATTTAAAAGTGAAATGTCAAAAAATTAGACAATCAATCAATCATACACAATATAATATACATACAATACATTACATATATGTAATATGTAATTCCATTAATACATAATTATTCTAATTCATATTCATTTGCAGTTTACTTTACTACTATACTATACTTAATCTTCTTTATAATTTAATTATTTTTGTATTTTAATAAGATTTTTTAATAAAATTTAAAAGTTTAAAGTTTAAATAAAATAAAATATTCAATGAATCAGTTGATAGTTATTGTGTAATGAAGAAATTTATAATTTTAATAAGAAAAATAACGAAAAAATCATAATGGAAACTGATCCTAGTACATCAGGCACTAGTGAGGATATATACGAAGAATTTCCTGATGAAAATAATGATGATAACGATGATGATGATGATGATGCAGAGAAAAATAAACATAGTATAATTCAAGAAATTCAAGAGGAAATTGCTGCTGAAACATCATCAACAGAAGAAATTGCTGCTGAAACATCATCAACAACAACAATAATTAATGGAACTATAACGAAATCAGATTCATTTTCAAGTGAAAAAAGTAAAGATTTAGACAGTACTGGCACAAGTATTCCAACAAATTTAAATGATTCTGATACGAAAATAACGAAATCCGAAAAAAATTTAGCGACAGCTACAACAATTGTTAAAGATGATTATTTACATGATAAAGAATGGCTAATGCAAAAGAAACATATTTTTATATTAAGTTCAGCTGGTAAACCAATTTATTCATTGCATGGAAATGAAGATAAATTAGCAACATTATTTGGTGTTTTATTGGCTTTAGTTAGTTTTGTTCAATCGAACGAAGATTCGATAACATCAATTCATGCTCATGGCATAAAATTTGTATTTTTAGTGCGAAATTCTCTTATTTTAGCAGCAGTATCAAGATTAAATTTAAGTGTACATCAACTTCAAATGCAATTAACGTAATTTTTAAATCTAATATCTATGAAGATTAAATTTATAATAAATTATTTCATTTTCTTTTTTTTTTCAATGCAGAGATGTTTATAATCAAATCCTATCAACGTTGACCTATTCACATATGACAAATATATTTGAAAAAAGAAAAAATTTTGATCTTCGACGTTTATTGGCTGGTAGTGAAAGATTAATGGATCATCTTCTAGTTAAAGACAGTAATTGTAAAAAAGGTAATTTGAAATATTCATGTGATTGAAACTTCATAAAATGAAAATATATATATTATGTATATTTCTAGTTTCAAATAACGTATTTATGTTCTTGACAAATTCTGTGCGTGTAATGCCACTTAGTACTACAGTAAGAAATAATATTACGAATGCAATACAAAACAATTGTTCAAAAATTAAAAATCTTGTATTTGCATTGTTGATTGCTAATAATAAATTGATTGCGCTGGTACGCATGAAAAAGTATTCAATACATCCAACAGATTTAAGGTAAGTTAAATGGTTAAATTCTAGTAAATTCTGATTCTTAAAATCTATTACTTTTCAAATTTTCTTAATCATTTATAGGTTAATATTAAATTTAATTGAATGTTCTGAGAGTTTTAAAACAGCTGAAAGTTGGACACCAATATGTTTACCGAAATTCGATCAAAATGGTTTTTTACATGCACACGTATCATATTTATCGGATGATTGTCAAGCGTGTCTATTATTGTTATCAGTTGAACGTGATGTATTTTTTACATTATCAGATGCTAAAAAGAAAATAACAGAAAAATTACGTAGAACACATTGTTTAGAAGCGATTAATGATGAAATGTATAGTAAGGGTATAAATTTAATAACGATCGGTGTACCAGAAATACGTCATTTCATATATAAATTAAAATCAAATTCACAATTATTATGTTCAGAAATTAGACCACCATATACAAATCAAAAAGAATTTGAACGTTTAGAATCGATTTATTATGATATGTATGATAGAATTCATAATACAGCGAGACCATTAAAATTGATTTATGAAGTACATGAAAAAGAAGTTATTCTAGCATGGATAACAGCATTCTATGAATTGTACGCAATATTTGAACCGACTGTCGATAAAAATTTAGTTATTAAAGTTCTAGATAAATTATTAAGATGGATAACAGCCGAAGAAGATACACTCTTCATTAAGAATCATCCAACATTTTAGATATACAATTATTAGATATATGATGAGTCATGAGTGTTTCAATTATACTTACTTTTTTTTTTAACAAAAATCAAATTTAATATTTTTATTTGAAACAGTATAGTATAGTCCATCACAAAAGAATATCTGGTACTGGCCTATCATTAAAAAAAAAAATGTAGACACCTACATTTTGTACAATTGTAATAATAATAAATCAGTATAAAATATATGCAAAAATAAATAAGCAATATTCAATTTTATGCAATTAAAGAATATATTTAAATTTTATTTTCTATTTTTCAAGTATATTGAATGGTATTATTAGAAATATCGTATTTCTGAGATTTTATTTCGTTATTTCCTTCAAGGAAAAATGTTAATATAATATTTATTATTGAAATTAAAATAAAATAAAAACTGTATATTAAATAGCTTAGTCGTATTTCTGAGAATTATTAGTAATTAATAGATGTAAAAAAAAAAATTTTTTTTCTTTAAAATTCAGAGATTATACAGAAATTTTAAAAAAATTAAATAAATTACATAAAAAATTGAAATGTCTTAAATGAATATGCATGCATTTATTATTTTTTTTTTTTAAATGAATTATTCTAAAAGTTCGTCAGGTGGTTCTGCTTTTATTTCTGGAACTGTATGATATACTGAGATAGCCATTAATTTTTGTAATGCATCAAAATTCATTGTTGGATCCTTATCTTCATCATTATATGTTGTATCTGGTAGAAATCCTTTAAAATTTGGACATTTTTTTATATTGGCTAATGATGATGATTGAAGTAATGATTTAACAGTTTTATAATTCAATCCAAAAAATATTTCTCCTTGTGCTCTTAATGGTAAATTTTTAATATCTGATGCACGTGCAATCGTTTCTAATAATCTTAGATGACAAATGTTTGCTGATTCTCCAAAAAATACGTGATCATAATCAGAATCTGGTATTATTTGAAATTGTGGCATACCAGAATTATCCAAAATTTTACATGTAAATGTACATTTACGTTCTGGTTCAAGAGGATGTGCATATACTCGAGTTGCAACATAACCAACAGGATATATCCAATTTTCTCTGTGAAAATTTGCATTTTCTGGAACTACTTCACCAATCGAATGAATCACTAAATTTTCTAATTTTATTGGAAATACTAAACGTCCTTGTCCATCAGTCACTAAATTTTGTTGTTGTTGTTGTTGCTGTTGCTGCTGTTTTTTTGTTGAACTACCACTGGACGATGATGTCTTATTTGAAGCAGTATTTGAAGAATTCGCATTTGCTTTGGCAGTTTTTGTTCCTGCATCTGAATTAAGTCGTTTTTTAGGACCTCGTTTTCCTGGTATAGAATTTTGTTGTAAAGCAGTTGCATTATTGCTGGTAGTATTAAGCAATTGAATTTCTGCATCTTCATAGTCCATCAATTTTTTTAAAAGAAATTGTCTTTCTTCTTTTATTATTGATATATTTTCTTGAATTTGTGCGATTTGATCGCACAATGCAGCATTTTCCTATTTAAAATCATTTAAATTTTATAAACAGTTTATTTAAAATGTTATATACATATTTTTATTGTATTAGCTAGCTACTTACAAATACACAATTTTTAATCATTTTCTTCAATCGTTTGTATTTCATTTTGTACCTAATGTTCATCATTATATTGATTGCATTGTATTGATCATACTTGTATTGATTAGTTTTTAATAGTAATTGTTGTCTAATGCCAGACATTTTTATTTAATACTTTTAAAACAAATAAATACTTTCAATAATTATGAAAGTAATAAAATTATGTATTTTATTTAATATTATATAGAATTTAATAATTGTGCTACTGCTTTTTCTAACGAAAGTAATGAATACGATAAGTTAAGCACAAATAATCTTAATTCTTAAAATATGAAAATTAGAACAAGTTATATTTTATTTTATTTATGTATTTTGAATTTCGCTGTAGCCTGTAGCCTGTCACTCACCCACAATTACCAATTATGATTATGATTATCACAATTTGATCACAAACCATAAATCAGAAATTACACAAGCAATTTTTAGCATGATTTTACTAGCTGTCACTGCTGTCAGCTGTCACTGTTTAGTGTTCGCTGTCCGTTTTCTGTCGAGTCACGAGTGTCGGTCTGTCATCTTTAAAATCCGCTTCGTTTCAAATTCAAATGAAATCGTTGCATTCGTAAAATGTCAGTTTACACGAGGTGCAAATGTTTGCTTTAGCTTTCCTGTCGAATGGTGATACGAGATACGGAAATATTGATGAGAACGGGGAAGAGTACGACGTAGCGGTAGCGCTAGCGTGATATGGAACGGAAAATTTTTACTGGTGGCAAATAATATTCAATATGTATAATGTTTGTTTAATGGATTTAAAAATATAATGATGAAAATTTTCTATTTCATCATTAAAATTCAGTCTTATTACATTATATTCTTTATTCAAGTCTGCTAAATTCATAATGAATTTTTTTTTTAACTTGAATATTTTATATACCATCATACGTCTTACACTGGTCCAGTATCCAGTTATATTCATATTGATTCATATTAGATATTAGATACAATCTATGGTGAAAATAACTGGCTTGAACTTTAATGAGATAAAGTTCAAACGCGCCGATGAGGTTTTACCGTTTTCAGTTGTTAACAAATCAGTCAAAACTCAAAAGTAAAAATAATTAATGATTGTGAAGTCTGTGTTATTTATTATTCTCTCCTCTGATCCCTCTATCTTAAAAACGGTTGAGCGTTTGAGATAAAAAAAAAATGAATTTTACAGTTTTTAACAAAAATAAAAAATAAATAAAATGACAAAAATTAAAGATTTACAATTTTTTATCAACAATTTTATTTCATTGAACTATTTCATTATGATTTGTTTTTACTTAATAATGAAGTTCGACTTCATAATAAAAAATATTTTGAATATATGTATTATTATTATTAGTATTTTCCAAAGATAAATTTTTATTACATTTTATAATCATAAATCTTTTTATGTTTTTTCGTTTTACTTCATAGTTGAGATACTTGAAGGGCTTGATCTAGATCATTAATCAAATCTTCAACATTTTCCAATCCAACTGAAATTCGAACCAAATTATCACTTATATTCAATTTCATCCTATCTTCAACAGGCACTGATGCATGTGTCATAATTGACCTGAAAAATATACATTGAAAAACAATTAAATATATGTACATATATATATATTTTTTAAATTTAAAACAAAGACATGGAATAGAAGAAAACATAAAAATTAATTGTTATCAAGTATAAAGTTATGATTCTTTAAATTAAATATTAGTATTAAAGAATCATAATTTAATTTTAATATAAAATATTAATTCGATATTATGTAATATGAAATATAAAATAAAATTTAATAGAAATGTTGGATTAGCAAAATTGTGAATTCGTATTAGTATAATCGAAACTTATTCGACCATTATTTCAAAACAGAAACAAAACATTAATTTTTAAATTTCTATATTTAAAACACTGGAAGAACTATAATTCATTTGGTACCATAATTTATCTTCGATATTAGTTCGATCAATTCGTGGTAAACTGTAGTTGGTAGATTTTTGAAAAATTATCTTCAGAATTACTAGTAATTTTCTAAAATTTATGGTAAATATGCTAACCATGATTAACCAAAAAATTGCCAAATAGTGGAATACCCGAATCCCCGAATGTGATAATTGTAGCATGCGGTAAATAGTAACTTTTCAAAAGTGGTCATTTTATTTTTGGTTCATGTGATAACTTCCATGGTGAATTTTCGAAAATGCCCATATATGCCATATATTATTAAATTATAACTCACGGTAATTCAGCTAAGCTTTCAAAACCTCCAAGACTTTCAGCTAAAGTAAAAATTTTTAAAGCCTTCAGAAATCTTTTAGATTCTTCTAATCCACCTTTTATGTAGAACGACATAACACCGCTATGACCATAAGTTTGTTTCAATGTTAGTTCATGATGTGGATGTGATGGAAGACCTGGATGTAACACTTTCTCAACGAAAGAATTTTTTTCTAAATATTTTGCAATTGCTAACGAATTCTTTTTATGCTGTTCCATTCTTAGTGCAAGTGTTTTCAAACTTCGATTAACCAAAAAACAATCAAATGGTGAAGGTATAATACCAGTTGCTATTTTTAAAAAATATGATAAATTTAATTAACACAGTTTCTATTTAAAAAAGAAATTTTGTTAAATACCGTTTTGTATGAATCGAAGACGTTCATGCAAATTATCTGAGTTCATTACAACAGCACCCATTATTACATCAGAGTGTCCATTCATATATTTTGTTAAAGAGTACACAACCATGTCAGCACCTAGCTCTAAGGGTCGTTGCAAGTATGAAGATAAAAATGTGTTATCAACCGCCACTATAATATCAGAATATGAATGAGCCAAATCTGATACCGCTTTAATGTCAACAACTTTAAATGTAGGATTTGTTGGAGTTTCTACCCAAATAAGCTGTAAAAAAAAGTTTTTAATTTTATTATTTAAATTTTTTATAATAACTCACCTTTGTATTCTTTTGGATAGCACTTTTAATATTATCTAAATTTGTTGGATCTATGAATACAATTTCGAGACCTAAACGTGAAGCCACTTTCCTAAAAAAAAAATATTTTTGATATACAAAATTTAAGATATGAATTCATGAAGTGATACAATCGATACATCATGCCGAAAAATGCAAAAAAAAAAAAATTTTGTAAAGTAAATCAAAATTTTTCAGTTCTGAAGACATATCACGTTTGAACGATTGCGAAATTTTTTAAATTTTATCATGAAATCTACCTATTGCAACATTTTGTACATCTACGTATTTATAATCAATTATTATAAAAATTAAATTTACCGAAAAAGACGATTTGTTCCTCCGTAAACATCATCACCGACAATAATTTGATCACCAGCATTAAGCATTGAAAAAATTGCTGTTGTTGTACCTAATCCTGAAGAAAATGTCAAACCATATTTACCATTATCCAGAGCAGCTAGACATTTTTCTAAAACATTCCGTGTTGGATTTCCGCTTCTTCCATATTCGAAACCCTTTAATATGAAATTACTTTATCACTTTTTGTAGCTTTTTAAGAATTTTTACAAAAATTACAATTTACATTTTGGGATTTTTATTTTCAAATATTTACAATCTTCATATAGTACACGTATAGTAATATATAAGAACAAGAAGGAAGATTTTACTTGACGACAGTTGAGTCGAATGAAAATTAGATCATCGAGAGATAACTAGTATAAGTGGTGAGCATTTTGGTATTGGTAGGATATACATTTTTATTTTTATCACATATTGTGATAATGATAACGTATGTATTGTCACATGATAAATAGCACATATTTATATCGAAGATACTGTACTTCACTTATAATACGCATATATTTAAACATCAAAATAATGAGTGTGAAAGTTCACACAATTTTATTAGTCATGTGAATATATGATGTAAATTAATCAATGATAAATGAAATGAAATCAAATCAAATTGAAATGTGTTTTGTTTTTTACTTATCGTTATCAGACCGACCACTTGTTAGCAACAAAATTTTCAATATTATTTTTTTTTTAATTTTTTGATAAACAAAACGTTTGTTCATTCACAATACAAATACACTTCATAATAATATTTACAGCATTAAATAAGCATTTTTTTAGGTAGATAGATAGTGTGTATGAATATAGTCAGCGATCAGCGTTCAGCGATATTTTTAAGATTAATTTTCAAGCAGGAAAATATTGACTTGTTTTTCATACGTGACGGTGGTCGGTGACACGATATTATCTCTTTTTACATAGACATCCATTATTATCCAATTATTTATTATTACATCTTTTATTTGAAAAATTACGAATGTTTTGCTAGATAGATAGGCACACACATAAATTTATATAGTTTGTCTGGTTTATTTGGTACAAAAATAAAATATAAAAGATATTTTAAATTGCTTACTCTGTGTTCGGCTGGACCATCTTGCTTAAAAGTTGTACTCATTACAATCGGTGGAACAACACACATGCTATTCCACTGTTCAGGTTCTTGGCCGACATGTATTGCTTTTGTTGCAAATCCATTTGGTTGATCTCTGAATCCGGGTTCCATTTATTAAAATTCGATGGTAGCGATAGCGATAAATATTTAACTTTAAGAAATATGTAAAAATTCAAGGAGCAACTATTTTATAAAAATTCTAATCAATTTCGATTTCTAGCTTAATTTAATAAAAAAAAAAATAAACAGGTCTTGTTAAAGACTATACCAATACCTGCCAGTTGTCACTTGCCACTTACCAGTTACCACCAATGGCACCAATCCAATCTAGACCTAGAGCACAGATTTACAGATTTAAGTAAAAAGGTAAAAAAATAACTGCACTTTATATAAACATATAAATATAAACCAATATAAACTACACACACAGCACAGAGTGACAGATCGCTGATCGGGTTGATCCAAAGACTACTCTACCTCCTACCTCTACTACAAAATACAAATTGAAAAGCTCATTTGTCATTTCGAAAAAATTCAAGCGGTATTACCAATAATACTCAAAATACTTACGTTACGTTTCGTGTTTCGTTTTCGTTTCGGCTAAGTGTCAATTGTCAAATTCAAAATACATTACATGATTGCATGATACATGATGATGTACATAAAACAAATTGTAGTAAACACTAAAGGTAGAACTATAGTCGACATAGCTGACATAACAAACATAAGAAAAAATAACGAATGTTAAAACGTAACATTTGGTAAACTATAAAGCAATAGATGAGGTAACAAAATGAGGTTATGGCTTATGTTTATGTCGCGTTCATGATAAACGAATGTCGGTAATGTCAATTATAGTTTAGCTCATTGATTTGGCTGTATTCGTAGCCGACATATGTCATAGTCTATGTCAGCTATGTCGATTCGATTACAGTTCTGCCTTAAAAAAAATGTGGATATAAGAATAGAAAACATCGAATTAGCGAAGGAGAAATAAGAAAAATCAAATTTGCCCCCTGCAAAAATTTTCCGTTCCATGTTGCGCTACTCCTATGTTCTCCTTCTCATCCCTCTCTTTGACATATATTTTCTTCGTGTCGCTCGTGTAAACTAAGACAATGGGATATTTTGTCAGTGATTCGAAATTACATGATTAATGAAATATTTTATTTTATTTTATTAAAGTTTTAGTCCAGAAAATTATTTTTAATATTTATTAATATATTCTGCAATATTTTTACCAACAAAGGTGGTACCATAGAATAATAAATATAATACTTTGGTGATACCGTTGACTGAAAAAACTATGTATTTGCAAATTTTTGTTTAATGCATTTCATTGTTTGATAAAAATAGCGTTACCATGTTCAAAATATTTAATAAAGAAAATAGGAAATTAAATTAGAATAGGAACATTAAGTAACGGACGCTTTATTATTATTTATTTGCACTAATGTTTTAAAATAAAATAAAATTAAAATTTTACTTTT
This sequence comes from Villa cingulata, assembly GCA_951394055.1. Taxonomy (NCBI): domain Eukaryota; kingdom Metazoa; phylum Arthropoda; class Insecta; order Diptera; family Bombyliidae; genus Villa; species Villa cingulata. The sequence continues at coordinate 58,819,833 of OX596018.1, read as the reverse complement.
ATAAAATAATTATTTTCTGTGAAATTAAATCAAGTTTTGGTTCAAAATATTTATTGATATTCAAAAGTGTTAAAAATTTGTGTTCATTTTTCGTGACTGTATTCGTGATACAAGGCTGCTAGAAAATGCTTAATGCAGACACTATCAGATTTTCCTTCTACAAATGCACACAGAACTTAAATATACGAACGAATATAAATAAAGACAAAGACAATCGATGAAAGAGAGAGGGAGGGGAGGAATACGGAATACCATTCTTTTGAAAAGTTTAATATGTTTTTGAAATTTTGGTCTAAACAATAAACAACAATAATATCTACATTATGTAGAAATTTGACATATTTCAATTGAAATGTAAAACATAATAATTATCAAAATATAAATTTCCATCATTCAGTTAATGTAATCAAAATCATTTAGTTTTCGAAAAAGGAAAAACAGTTGGCAAGAAAACTAAAAAGCCCAGTCACTTGGAGCCCGATTTGTGTAAGCAGCATAAAGTTAGAACATACCTTTCAATTTTAAACCAAGTAATGAAAATGAAATCAATATGCATTAATTTTTGTGCAATTTTTAATATTTTAGAAAAAATCTACAGAGTATCGCACATATTTTTTCTTTCTAATTTCATCGCACATTCACAACATGTAAAAAATGAATTAGTATTTATATTACAATTTTGTATTTTTATTTTATTTTTTTTAGAATAAGAATTTTTGATGCGTTACCGTGATCTTAAAACATTTATATTTCTTTGATTATTTGCTAAAAGTCTTGTATTACTCGTTGTAGAAGTTGTAGGATTGTGTCGCTTTACGGTACTGAAAAATAAATTCGCAACGGTAACAACTGGGGAGAACAGTCTCAACGGAAAATCACTATAAAAAATACAAAATACGAAATTCACAATTAATTCTACAAATAACTGCTTATCATTTTTTTTTTTTAATTTACCAAATTCCAATTACTGGTTGCGCCTCATTTCCACTCAAAATAAAAATTGGAAAAGCTATTGAAAACACACAGCCACTAAAATCAAAATAAAACAAAAACAAAGCGAAAAAATTCTCATTTAAAGTTGAACATTTTTTTTTAAATTAAATATTACCTAACGATATATGAATTTGGTAAACTTGTTAATATTGTCAACGGCATACCAAATCCCACAAAATATGGCCAATTTGTTTCAATATAATTTAAACGTTTATGTAATTCCCAGCCCATATTAAACCATTTATATTCGAATGAATATAACGAATATAACAAGCATAAATGTAAAAAATAGAGAGCAGCACCTAAATAATTGATTGGTATCAAACTAACAAGCATACTCTGCACTAAAAATAATGCCTGTACCAATAAACTGAATAACGTATCAGCTATCAATTTACTAATACTCGGTATTAATTGTGGTCTTCCTTTACGAAATTTATATGCAGCATTTGCTATATCTTGAAACCATAAACTGCTTACGATTCGACTTAATAAAAATATTGGCAGTAGCCATACAGTTCCGAATATAAATGATAATGTTGAGTATAACCAATTCCATATTGATGCTAATTCTTCTGATTTTCCATCATATGATAATGTTAATAAATATTTTAAGCCTGGAAATATTGCGTATTCAAATAATATTATGCTTAACCATGCAAAACCTCCATTTAATGCACAACATTCGAAAACTTGTTTCATTATTTGTGATTTTCTGTAAAAATTAAAGAAAAGATTTTCTTTTTTTTAAAAAAAAAAAAAAACTTCCCAAATCTTAATTATCAAATATAGTATTAGGAAAATTTACTTTTTTTTAGATCCACTATGTGAACTATAATTTCCACTTACTTCACCTTCATATTTTTCACTGATTTCATTCATTTTATTCATTTGACTATCAATGTAAAAAACGAGTGCGATGCCTTTGATACTATCATAAAATCCTTGCAGAATTGCGTATATGATATTCTAAAATTACAAAAAAAAATTATTAATTATTGCCATACAAAATTAATTCTTATTAAAATTTCATAAAAGAATAAAATTTACTTTATTATATTATATTAACATATTTTTCACAAAATACGTACATACATATGTACATACATACATGAGTATATTGTGTATATCAAAATAAACAAAGCAATAACCGTATTAAAATAGATCAACAAGATTATTGTTTTCTTTTTGTTTTTTTATTACCTTTAATAATTCCATTATTTATTACGCCTATTATAATTCTGATATTTTATTATTTACACTAAATTCATAACAAAGAAATAAAAAAAATATGTAAATTTAAGTAATATTATCAAATTTAAACATTACATGAAAATTGATATAAAAAAAAAATATATCACAAATCACAACTTTATTGAGAATAGAACATTTTTTTTATTTAAATTTGTAAAAATTGTAAAGTATGTAATTGTAATATAACGATGACATATTCTATTTCTATCTAACTTCAAACCAAAATACCCAACCCAACCATATACATAACTTGTTCTTGTCATCTTGTCATCATCATCATAATAAAAATAATAATAATACATAAATATATTATAAAGAAGGAAAGGAAAGAAAACAAAAAAGCAATAAAAATAAACGAAAAAAAGCGAAATCAAGCAAAAACAAATCAAAAATAAACAGCTGATTCATTTGATTTGTTTGTACATATAAATTTATAATCCACACTATTTTACCATTTTAATTTTACTTCAGCAACATTAGTTTCACAATATTTACACCATATTTTGGATTATGTCGCCAATATCACTATGGAACTGTTCACACATCATTTATGTAACTTGTTGGATTGAACCGACTTAACGAAGTGTAAGCAAAGTGTGCAACAATCTATAAATCGCGTACCACACGATGTACATATATTTTTGCAAAGACTTCACTGACACTGTACGGAACAGCAACAGATACAGTGTTGCAAAAAAGTTTTCAGAAAATGGTAGATTTAAAAAAAATGAATGAATAAATATGTACGTTTTTCATTTTAAAACACTCTACATACGTGAAATAATTGATTGTATTTGTACATTTAAATGCCAGTTGCATTAGTCAAAAGTTATAATATAAATGTTTTTGTGCTATTACTCAACGAAACAGGATAACATTTTACAATTGTAATTTGAAGCTCGATTAAAATAATTTCTTGTTATCTTTTTATCGGTCTCGTGTAAATAAAACCAGTTTTTACGAATGTTACATGTTACAATGCTATATAAAATATTTTAATAAATTTTTACAATTTGTTATAACTAAATACTTCGTATTTAATTAATTAGTGCATTATAGTTTTTGTGGACAATATTTGATTCAAAATTCAATTTGAATTAAACAGTGAAACTGTTAAGTTAAAATTATATGAATATGGCTGATGATGAATGACATGATAAACATACTTAAATGTTGCCAGCCAATTAACTTTTTGATAGATATAGCGCAGTCATGTGCAGTGTACATAGAGCATAATATGTAGTAAACATTTCTATTATTTTTATCTTTTATCATTTAATTCTTTATCTATGCTGAATGCTAACGCTGAGTCCTAACTAACTAAATAACTATTGCTGATAAATATATATTATACAAGCAAGTACATTTTTATTTTTTCATACACACATAAATATAACCTGCATCTTCATATTCATATATATTTATGTATATAATAATATAATATATAAAGACTATATATAAATAATATATATGTACATATATCTATACGTAGAAAATCTTTGTTTTTAATTTCAATTTGAAACAAACTATCCCTCCCTCCTTTCAAATTTGTATAATTATATTTTTTTTATATAGTAGATATTTAACATTTATTTTATTTTTATATTTCACATTATCTACTTGTACTCTTGTACTTACATCTTACATTTTACATATGAATATATGCATCCATATATGCATTTATACAAATACAATACTGTAAGTATAAGTAGTTGTAAGTGTTTTTATTTGAGTAAAATTGTTATCAGTCAAAATCAACAGAATAACAGAATTTAGTGGAAAAATTAACTTTTTACTTATTCTATAAAAAAAAAAAAAAAACAAAAATAAGTTACATTACAATTATTTAATAAAGAAATTCGAATAACTAGATACTAATATGGAATATTTTAACTAAAATCAAAGTTCATTCCAGATTCCAGGTAAGAAGAGCAGTATTTATTTATTTTATATTTTATATGTTACATGCATACTTTATTTCAAATGTTAAATTTATGAAAAAATATTTATTTTATTTTATATTAATTAATGAGAAATTTATTTGTGATTTTTTTGTAATTGTTTGTATTTAACAAAAAATTTAATTACGTACAAGATACGCAACATTACATTACATTGTAATGCATGCCCATGCATGCATAAGTATATTTACAAAACAAAGAAAAACAACAAATCGAAATCATTTCAAACGTATACATATCAACTATATTAATTATACATACTGCTGTTCTATTATTATTTTTTTATAACTCTATTAATAATATGTAATAATAAATGGGTAATCTGTGAAAATTGATAACACATTACACATTTATTTTTTGTTGTTTGATAATAATATATGTAATGTATATACACACTACACATTCGTTATTCTACTATACACTCATGATCATGACGTTATTATAACTTATACAAAAAATTATATGTGATTATACGTTATGCAGATACGTACTTAAGAGTGCATATTCAAAAATGAATATACATATACATATCTACTTAAATAGGACATTTATTTGGACAATATCAAATTGTAAATTTTTTGTCAAATAAACAAAATAGGTAGGTAGGTACTTAGTAGTAAATAATTTAAAAAAAAATGTTAAGCAAAAAATCAAAAAAATTTTAATTCGCATTCACAAATTTTTTGTATTTGAATCATGAATCAATAACCGTGCATTATAACGTTAATTTATATATACATATGTATATACATCTATTGCTTCTATGTAATTCCAAAGTATCAGATACACATTTATGTATGAATATAGGTACATAATTATACTTACATTAAAATTACATTACATATAAGGACGTTGTTGTTGTTATAATTCATGATGATGAGCAATAGCTGTTCTAGTTTTGAATGTTTTAAAATTGTTACATTTTATACTACATATTTTTATCTATAATCATGTTTAGCAGAAATATGAATCTGAAAGTGTACTACGTACTACGGTACTACGTACTATTGTACTGTGCTGTGAATAATATAACATCATTCATAACAAAAACAAAATTTTAAATGCATGCATTTATCAGATAATTTCTTACAGTTACAATAATTATAGATTTATATTGGGATTGAGCTTCAATTTAAAATATATGTAATAAGTATTTATATCAATTTATACAAATACTAATTCACAAAATTTCAATTTTTATTTCATCTTATTCTTTGTGTTGTAACTGCTGAAATAAAATATAATAATCTACAAAACACTATACACATACGAGTATTATAGTTTAAGTAATATCATCAAAAATAAATAAATATGTGAATATTTACATACTATAATGTATGTATTTACATATGAATTTTACATTCATGCTAGATAGATTTAAAACTCTTATCAGTTTTAATAAATTTATGAGAAATGCTTCAGACTATAATATAAAAATTAAAAATCACTAAGAAAATAATCATTATTGCAAACACACATACTACTCTCGTATTAAAATTTCAAATTTTTCATTTTTCATTTTTCATTTTTAAATACGTATTATGTAGTATGTGGTATGTAGTATGTAGTATGTACAATAGTTCTAGATGAAAATTTGTTATCTTTTACTTTTAATGTAATTTGTGTTTTTATAAAACATTTATGTGTTGATTTTCTTTGTTAGAAAGTGAATTTTTAAAGAAAATTATTACATCTATATTTTTTGTTATTACTGTTGTTTTTTTTCAAACAGGCTTCAAAGTGGATTTAATAGTTTTTGAATACAATCAAGAGCATATGAATGTACTGTATAAATGAATAAACAAATGTATTATGAATTAAATAAATGCGGGCATAAATAAAAATTTAATCTACATTATATACTTTATTTTATTAAAAAACAATACACCCACCGAATCAAAAAATAAAAATACAAATACATACATATCTTAATTGAAATAAAAAAATAAAATAAACATAAGACAGATAAAATAAAAACCAATCAACATAAATTGGATATTGTTGGATATCGGATATTGGTATCAAAATCCGTATAAAAATTAAACGAAATAAATAAAATTTAATATAAATTATATATAATGCCACAAAGTGATGATGAATATCATCAGCCAATCAATCGCAATGCAGAATATCCAGCTATTGGTCAAGATGATAATGAATTAGATCCAGAATTGACGGGCTGTGCTGCTACACCAATATGTAATCCTTCACATTCAATACATCGTTTTATTGCACTAATATTTATGTGCTTGCTGGGATTCGGTAAGTGTTAATTTATTGGATTTGAAAATTGTTTTTGATATTTTTGCATTAAAATCAGAATAAGAATTTAGTTTAATTTTTCTTTTACATTTACTTTATTTAGTTTTTATTGTGTATGTATTTATTTATGGGATTCATGCTACTTTTCAATTTTTAAATATCATAGTTCTGTTAACATGAACGATCATCTAAAATTTCTTCGTATTTTATGTACCCAACGTTGAGATTGAAATCATTTAATTTCACAAAAATTTACTTTTTGAAGTCATTCATAGCGTTACACTGCAATTTTCGCATATGCAAGTACGCACATATTTCTAGGCGTATTGACTTCTTATTCTTAAATGCCGAGGCCGACTGGAAAAAATCTGTACCGATCCATACCGACCGAAATTTCATAAATTCAAACATGCGAAAATGTGGGCGCATATTGTGCATTTCTATAAAGCAGATAGTTTGACATTTCTTCCAGATTTACTTTACTTTATAAATCCACAATGCACGTACATAAATTATGCAGCACAAGAATTGGTTGGAATGCGATTTATTCTACATTGGAATACACATACTTTGCCTTGCCGAATATTTGTGCAAAAAATCATACATTAATAAAACCACACTGTATTCTGCTATCCCATTATTTGTTGAATGTTTTTACAAAATATTAAAATATGCACATAATATGTATATTATCTATCAAATTAGAAAAAAACTTTTTATTTACATATATTTCAATTTTAGAGGAAATTCGAATATGAAAAATTTAGAATTGCTCGCAAAATAATATCATTGAAGATAAGAAATATTCAATTGAAAAATAGTGAAAAAAATGATTTGCAAAAATTGCATTTTTTTAACCAGTTTTTTAAAATATTATTAAAATTCCATTAAAGATAATTTTTTTTTTGTTCTTATTTAGTAAAGACATTGCATCATAATTTATTCTACTTATTTCATTCTTATTATTTCAATTTGAATTTAAATAAAATTCCACTTGCAATTGCAATATTATCTGAAAAATGAAATAAAAAAAAACAATTAATGATCGTTTTGACTGCGTGTAAGAAAAAATGTTATATTATCACAATGAACTTTCCTCTATTCTGTTATTCACATTTTTTTTTTTCGATTTTCATTATTTTCTTTTTCTACTTTATCTGTTCTGCGAAAAAAAGGATTATTGTACGTATGCATGCATGATTCAGTGTTACATAGTATATAATGTACATACATTAATTAAAATTTGTACAAATAATCGAATAAAGTAATTAATTAAATAATTGCTCTCGTTTATCGAAAGCATTCTCGTGATTTTCTTTATTTTATTTTTTGTCATTTTTTAGGATTGGTCAGTTCATTATCGTCTCGGTTTTACTTTTATTACGCAGTTAACAAAATTATTTCGTTTATTATTAATTAAACATTATTTTATTTCTTCATTTTTTTTTTTTTCATTTTTTATAGGTTCATATTTTTGTTATGACAATCCAGGGGCACTACAAGATAATTTCAAAAAAGATTTAAATTTGACCACAACAGAATTTGTTATGCTATATTCGATATATTCATGGCCTAATGTGATTTTATGTTTCATTGGTGGATTTTTAATCGACAGAGTATTTGGTATACGACTTGGTACAATAATTTATTTATTCATTTTATTAATTGGACAACTTATATTTGCTACTGGGGGTATTCTTAATGCATTCTGGTTAATGGTAGTTGGAAGATTTATTTTTGGGTAAATAAAAAACGAAAAAAAAAACCATAAAATTTAATTTATAAATTTCTTTATATTGAATGATATTCATATTATTTATAGAATTGGTGCTGAATCACTGGCTGTTGCTACTAATAATTATGCAGTATTATGGTTCAAGGGTAAGGAATTGAATATGGTATTTGGTCTTCAATTATCATTCGCACGTGTTGGAAGTACCGTTAATTTTATTGTTATGGAACCCATATATAAATACATCAAGAATAATTTTTATTCAGATTATAGAGCAACAGGAGTTGTTTTATTATTAGCATCAACGACATGTTTCATGTCATTTGCATGTGCATTAATTCTCGGTAATATTTGATAATAAAAAAAAAAATGTTTTTGTTTTTCACAAAATAATAATTTCAAATTTTTTTTTTTTTACTCAGGTTGGATGGATAAAAGAGCACAAAGAATTCTTCGTAGAAATGATAATCCTAGTGGTGAAACAGCAAAACTCACCGATGTTATAACTTTTAAAATGACATTTTGGATGGTTACAGTTATTTGTGTAGCGTATTACGTTGCAATATTTCCTTTTATTGCTCTTGGAAAGTATGTTGATCTTTCATACTTCTGTTTTTTATATTGCAAAATTTTTAATTGAGAATTTCTTTTTTTTTTTTTTTAATTTTCTTTAGAGTATTTTTTGAAAATAAATTCAACTTTACTCCAGAAAATGCAAATACAGTAAATTCAATTGTTTACATAATATCAGCTGTGGCAAGTCCTTTATTTGGCTTTATTATCGATAGGACTGGTAAAAATGTGATATGGATATTTTTAGCGACGACTACAACAATATTAGCACATTCTCTATTAGCATTTACATATTTAAATCCTTATGTTGCTATGAGTATAATGGGTTTATCATATTCAATGTTAGCTAGCAGTTTATGGCCATTAGTCGCATTAATAATACCCGAATATCAATTAGGAACAGCTTACGGAATGTAAGTTATTCGAAAAAAATAAATTAAAAATCACATGTTCTAAAATTATTCTACTTACAGTTGCCAATCTGTACAAAACTTAGGATTAGCTGTTATTGCTATTATAGCTGGAATAATAGTCGATAAAAGTAAAGGAAATTACTTATGGTTGGAATTATTCTTCATTGGATGGCTAATAAGTAAAATATTTTAATATATTAAATTTATATTATCAATTTTAAGAGTAAATCTATTTTAAAAATTTCAGTTGCATTACTTGCCACAGTTGTAATTTGGATTTACGATAATGTCAACAAGGGTAATTTAAATATGACACCTGCACAACGAACTGAAAGATTGGAAGCAATGTATGTTACATTTGTAATATAAAATTTTTCGTATTAAAAAATCAATTTATATACCTATACAGTGTTTCAAAAAACTATTCGGACATTACACTTTTCTGTATAAAAAAAAAAAAAATGTGTAGTATCCAGGATACTTTCTTGACAACACTATACTTTCTGTGACAACAACTTGTACTTTATTTATGCAGTTTGGCAGTTTTGATTAATTTAATTTTATAATTGCAGAACAGCAGCTGCTGCCGGAAGATTTATGGGAAGTGGATCAGTTGATGAAATTGGTCCAGAAGATATGATTAACAATCAAAATAATAGTCCAATTATAAGAAATCGTAATTTACGACATATTGAAAATGACACAAATGAAGGAAATAACAGTGATAGAGAACCATTACTAAATTAATTTTAAATATAAAATAACAAAAATTTTGTAATATAATTCTAGAAAAAAAAAATAGTTTTTTAACAATTTTATCAGAACTTTTTTTTTATTTTGCTAAACGTATACGTATGTATATGTAAATATATTTTATTGATATTATGTGTAATAATTAAGTATCTATATTCGTTTAAATATAAATCTGAAACATATTAATTTTATAAATAATATTGATTTTAGTGTGCATATAAAAAGTGATTTAAAAATATTTTCTCATATCGCTTAGTACCTACATTAATTATAATTTGTTAAATATTTAATTTAATTTTTAAAAGAATCATGTATACATATTTTTTAAAACAATAAAAATGAATACTACTATACGGATACGGTATTAATTGTTAAAATGTAAATTTCATTTTTGAAGTGGTAATATAAAACATATAAAATAACCCATTATAATTATCTTACTTCTTACAACAACAAAGAATTCACAAGTTAGAAATTAGAAATCCTAACTGTAGATAACGGAACGGTACTTGAGATAAACGGTACTTTGGTTTTTGCTTATTCGTTTGATTCTGTGTTACTTGCATCGCACAATTCGGGCGACACCGACAACTACAGCGTATATGTACAGTAATAAATGGGACTTTTTACACTGAACGACTGAACATTATGCTGTCGCTGTCGCCCAAATAGATTCTATTCTATTTTTCAGTAACAACTGACCTGGATTTTGCAGTAGTAGTAATCTATTCGCAAGAATAAGAAATGTAAAATTCATATATATTTTACGCTGCAGTTGCGATCGAATTGTGCGAACTTTCGGCGATACACTGTATTTGTCGCCAGTATTGTGCTATAGCTGTTAAACTGCATTCTATCTCAGACTTTAATTAATTTATAAGTAATTTAAAAAAAAAAGAAGAAAATCAGTATGTCATTTGATTGTCAATTTATAAGGTAAATGTTATGTACATAATTACAATTAAATTAATAATAACCAACAAACCAACCATAACCATTAACCATTTACACTACATAACGAAACGATTACGATTACTACAAAACCACAACCACACTACATTCTTCATTTAAATATAAGAATATAACATCAAAGACGAGAACGATAAGGTAATTGTAGTATGTATAATAATTTATTTTTGTCGAAAATTGAAGTTTTTTATTAAGTAAATTTTATTTTAATTAGGTATTTAAAATTAATAATTATTACATTACTAAGTTATTGGGCATTGAAAGTTGTTTAAAAATTCATTTTTTAATAAAGAAATATTTTTGTCTTCATATTACATATTAATTATAATCAAAGTTTTTTTTTTTTTTTCAAAGAAGTCATCTCACATTATCTTCCATATTTTTAGTCGAAAATAAGAAAAGAAAATGTGAAAATAATATTGGTAATATACGGTGATTATCGATAATAAGAAAAGAAAATGTAAAAATATTTTAATATGTTTGGAAAGCCAATTTGTTGAATGCTACAACTAGGATGCTAAGGCTAACTTCTACTAGTGCTTCTTTTTGTTTTTGGTGCGGGTGCCATATATATACTTCTAAGTTCTAACTTCTTTTTTCTATGCATACGCATAGACATATACTGCATCTGTTTGCATTTGTATTTGCAATTCTGCAAAGTGCTAATATGCTAATACCTAATATCATAGCATAGGCATAGATTAATATCGAGTCTACACTAATGTCGTATAAATAAATTCGTATATGGATGGTGCATGCAGCATGCATTTGTAACAATCACCATGATGTACCATTACCAATTTACCAACAAAGATATTATTTATTAGATATGTAAATTAATTTATAGATCTACTAAAAAAACGAAACACTGGCATAAAAGGCCTACGGCTCCAACAAAGACGAATTACAAATGAATCAACATTCATTAATAAAATAAGGACTAAAAAGAGCTTGCAATTCCGAATACGAGTAATAATTATGTTTATGGTTAAATACATTAGTTTAAAATTCCATTTGAAACATTAAAACTCATTTTAAATTTGTACCCGTACGAAAAATCATTAAAATTCGTAAATCATGAAGCTGCTGAAGCATTAATCCATGAATCATGAAATGTTCAGTTTCAGTCAGCAGTCAGTCTCAGTCAGTAGTAGCAATAGCAACAACAACAATAGATAGACATAGCAAAGCAATAGGCAATAGGCAAATAATCATCAATGCAACCGACTTGCAAGTTGCAACGCAACAGTGTGATGAAATAAAGAAGAAGAAAAGTTGTATTGTGTGTGAAGTGAAATGAAATGTATTGAATTATGTTTGTTTGTGTTTGATGGTAATGAATAAAGTAAATAAGTGACAGATATTAAATTTAAATGGGTGAACTTAATTTTATTTTGGCACAGATGAAATTTTAATTGGTATTAAAATAATTTATAATATATATTTTCAAATTTAGAATTAATTATAGAATAATAATAATAATATTTGAAATTTTGTTTTTTAATGTGCGGTATGATTTAATTGAATTTATTTATTCATTCTGTTTTTCAACATCGTCGTTGCTTTTTTTGTTGGGAAGCGTGATTCTTGATTTTTTTTTTTTTTTTTTCTTTAAAAAAATATATTATTAATAGTTAATTTTTTATCTTTTTTTTTTTGCTTTTTAATTTGAAAATTCTTATACAAATATGAAATGAATTTATTAAAAAAATATATATAATAAAGTGTATGATGTAGATGGCAAAAAGCAGAGGTAGTATTCATAACTTATTTTTGTACCTACTCTGCTACTCATATTAATCGTGCAGATGTGCAGTACATTATGAATACGCAATTTATTTGTATAATATTATGATGAGATACAAAAAGTGCAAAATTTAATGAATAAAAGAAAATAAAAATTCACTATAAAATGGAATAAATATATTATTTGTCAAAGATATTTTAAGTCAGGCTCAACTCAGGACGGTATCTAAACAGGATACGAATTTGTTGGAAAAAATGCGAAAAAATTATTGCACAATTAACTATGAACATACCTACCTGTAACCTGTCCTATTATATATTTTTATTGTGATAATAATCAGCTGATTTTATCATTTTTCCGATTCCAATGGATGAATATGGGATGAATACTTTAGAAATTATGCATTACCTAGATCAGATCACAGATTCACAAGCAAATGTGTTTACACTGCATTAAAAAATTCAATAACAATAAAAAAAAGATTTTCAAAATTTTTTGATCTAATTACAAGAGTTAGGTCTTAGCCTTCCTTCATATTTTTTACAGTGTGCAATTATTGAAATTTTTATATAGGTATTCTATTCCATAACTTCCAAAAAATAAAAAGAAAAAACAAAATGAAATTTGCCTTGAATCACGTCTCTATGCATACACATATATGGAAGCATGAAAAATTTTTATAGTCTGACTAATCATTACTATTGATATCTAGCTAGATATTCAATTAAAATATGCGATGTCTTTGAACTTTCCAAAGATAATGTTATTTTTGTGTTTATTTTATTAATAAACGAAAAAACATTGATATGATGGAGAACACTTCTGGTGCACGATTCGTTTTTTTTTTCTTTTTTTGTACACGAGGCACGAGTATTTAATTTATATAAAAATCTTACATTATTATATGTAGAGTAAAATTTTAAAACTTACTATCTTTTCTTTAACGCTAATCTATAATATGTACATATATGTATTACTTTTGGAAACTAACGGAGCGCATTATAGATACGTTACATTTACATTTTTTTTTTGTGCATAAATAGCGCTTCCTATTTAATACTTGTATGTAGGTGTTTATGTATTTTTGCAACACGCAAAACTTTCTATAAAAAAATTTTTATTTTATTTTATTATTATTAAATTTGTTATTAGTAGGTACGTATCTGTAGGTAAAATAATGAAATCGAAATAGATATTTTTTTATCTTTTAGAAAATGATGCTCTAATTTAAAATTATTCTGTTTGAAATCAGAATTTTTATTATTAAGAAATGTAGTTATCATTTTTGTATATAACTAAAATCTTAAATCAATTTTTTATTTTAAATCTACAACAATCAGATAGTTTCTTTTTTTTTTCACTACATACTTGTATTGTACTTATTTGTGCAAATACAACAATTTAAACAATTTTGTGATTTTATTTAGTCATCCTCAATCTTTATTTTTTGTATTTACTATCTACTCATTATACGGGAATTATCTAGTATATATATATTATCTAATAAATTAAACAGTAACATCCCATATATGATAAAATGCAAATTACTCATACTTACTGCTAGATATTATTATAAGCATAATAAATCACAATTTTAATAAAATTTTGTCTCTCAAATTTAAGATTGTACATATACCTATGTATGTATTTTCAAATAAAATTTTAATTCATAATACAGGTACAGATGATTCGCGATAGAGTGAATTTGAAAAAAAAAAAGGCATGTCTATTACATCTGAAGCATCTAAAACATTATCAAAGTTTGTTGCAGAGAGTATTATTAAATAATGCAAGGGATATATCTACACATACATATTACAAAAATCATTTAGACATTAACATTAAATACAAGTGATTTAGTGAACGCACATAAAAATATGAGGAATAATAATTATGTGCAATATGAACTATATTAGACAAGTGCAGACATAATTAAAATTCTAAATTGGTAACGGAAAATAAAATTTTTTTTTTATACAAAGTTTACTTTGCCGCGTCGCGTGGTAGAGAGGTTCCGTAGTTCACTCTATAAAGCAGTTAATACAAAAATATTCAATCATTCACTCTACTCTACTAGGATGTTCACGGAGACGCGTGTTCAATCTACCGCGAATCACCTCTGTAATATCTTTATTTCTTTTTCTCTAAGCGCATTAAAAGAATGTAAATAAAAATACAATGTATGTATGTACACAGTTTAGATAAGATGAAAGCAATAACTATTTCAAATTTGATAATTATATTTACCTATATGTATAACACAATTTATTGTGATTGTGGTGGTTTTTGTGTTTACATAAAAAAAAAAAAATTTACCATTCGGAATTTTCTTTTTGCGTAGTTTGTATTTAGCTTGTTTTAAAGGAAAATTTTATTTTGTTGTTGTTGTTGTTGTTGTTGTTGTTGTTAATATGTACATACTACGTTATTATAATATATGTATATAATGTATTTTTTAAAAAATATTTTAAAATTTTACTGATTAAAAAAATAATAATTTTTTTCTTTTTTAGGGGGAGGTGCATTAGGTAAATTTTCCATTTTGTTTTTAATGAAACGGAGGCATACTCACATTCATTCACTTTAGCCATCTGACAGATATACACGATTATACAATACAATTGTTCCTGAATATATAAACAGTATACTTATTTGCCCGCGTAATTTTCTAATAATTTATTTACATTAATAAATAAAAGTAAATTATATTAAATTTAAAATTTCGACTTGTATATAACGGTACTTATATATATATATAAAAAAAAAAAAAAAAAATACAATAACAAAAATGTCCCAAGTCGGACGAGCTGTTAAAAATATAGAAACACCAAGACCGCTTAAATCGCAATCATCGCGGTCACAATTAAAAAATTATATGCTTATTGAAGAATTAATTCAACTAATCGAGAATGTCGCAATAGCATTAGCTTCTGGTGTCAGTAATCCAGAACCGATGGCATCGCTGGTTCAAAATTTACGAATACATGGTCCACAATTGGAGCAAGTATCAAAAGATACTTTAGATCGAGCTTTTGTTACATTTCGTAATGCATCACAGGACGAAAGATTAAACATAATGACAAGATTAAATTTACTTGAATTAATCGAACTAAGAGCAAAATCTTGGCAAGATGACGGTATAAACACTTATTATAAACATAAGGCAACAAATGTTGAGGTGAAATTTCAATAAAAATAACAAACATAAATACAGAATCATAAATCTAGACGATTTGAATTTAATTTAATTTAATTTTTAGCCTGAGAATGCAACAACGGTTTTTGATCATCAGTCTGCAATGATGAGCACCTCCCCCAATTCAATGGCTGGTCAATCTTCGATTAGTACATCTAGCTCATCAACTCATATTCTTGGTCCCGGTGAATTAATTCGAACATCTGGAAAATTTCCGAAACCGACAAAAATTCCTGGTAAAAATTATTCTAAAGACGAAGTCGTCATTAGGAATGCTGATTCTGGAAAAGGTTTGTATCTACATAGCTGTATGTCATAAAATATTATTTTTTTTAAATATATTAGTAGATGAGCATAAAAAAAATGTCTTATATTTTAAGTTATCGTATTATTTACTTTATATTATTTTTCTTATTTATTCAAAATGAAAATATTTTATATTTTTTTAAAATTAAATTTAAAAAAAAAAAAAAAAAAAAACAATTAAAAAAAAAACAAAAATACTATAAAATTGCAACTATTTTTTAAGTAATGGGAATTAAGGGAAGACGTGTCCACATGATTGAGGAATTGAGTGAAACAATTATTTCATTTCAGAGAGGTAAAAAACAAACTACAGAAAACAAATGACAATAATCATTATAATATTTCACACATTTCACATAATAAAATGAAAGAAAGTAATTAACCCAAAATCAAAATAAAAAAGCATTCCAAATAATTTGTTTTCAACTTCAAAACATTATCATATACATATATATTATATATTTTTTTTTTTTTTTCAAATAGTACATAATATTTTCAGCATTATTCGTTTTGTTTAATATGTTTAATCAACATTTGTTATTTTGTTGTCAATTAACATTTCAATCAACATAAAAAATGTTTAAAAAAAAAACATTTTTATTTTGTTTTAAAAATTATACAATCATTAAAACTTTATGCACGTAACAATACTACTTTTTTTTATATGTGTTCGTTTCAAATAATTATATTTTCTTTTAAATAATTTAAAAATTTACATTGTAGGTATCTACCCAAAAAAATCCATCAGTTTTTCTCAAATTATATTTTTAATTAAATTTGCTAATATAAGTAATTTTTATACATTTTTCATTAATATTTAGCAAATATGTATAATTTATTTTCATTACATGAACTATTATTATTATTATTATTATTGAAAGTTTTGTTTAGATTAAATTAAATTATAACTTAGGCACAACGAGTAATTAATTAAACTTTTTAGTTTATGACTAATGCCGCTTTCGAGTAGTAAATAGAAAAGTAACTGTGAAGTCTATTGCATTGAATGTAGAAGTTCTAACACAATGTATCCATTAAATCAAAGTCGAAGTTGAAGTCACTGCATTGAATGTAGAAGCGGCATAAATTAATCGCTTCGAATTGAAAATGTTATTACCAGGCCAAACACAATTTTGAGTCGATTCAAATTGTCAAAATAAAAATGTCTTTCTCTTGATGGTCAATTAAATTGACTCTTATAATTAAGCTCAAAGTTTGAAATATCTGTCTCATAATTCGATATCAGTTTAATTCGAAAATCAATTAATTCTTTTATAACTACAAATTATTACTAAACGATTAGATTTATTGTAGTTTTCTAAGTTAACCAATTTAGGAATTGATTACTATTTCGGTATGTCAATATTATTAAATTGAATGAATAGGATTTTGTTTCAGTTTGTGAGAAAATCAATAAACGATTTTTTTTTACTTCTAAATAATAAACTAATTAAAATTAAAATTTTTAAAATTTAATTATTATTAAAAAAAAACAAAAAAAAATTTACACTTTATATTTATATAGCATGGATATTGTTGTTAATACACACATACACACTTATTGTATAATAGCTTGATTATTTATAATGTGCTAATTATGTGATTTAATCCAGTTGTGGTTTATTTTATAACGAACATGCTTATGTAAAATGAGAAAAAAAGACAAAATTAGTGCTAATTCATTTCTTTTTTTTTTGTCTCAGCTGTCAGCTATAATATTATTTCTTTTTAATTATACTGCATTTATATACTTATACATGAATATCATTTTATTTCTATCATGATATTTAATCAGCTTTTTGCTTTAGAAAAAAGAAGAAAATGTCAAAATAAGTTTTTGTAAAACTTTTATGATTTTAAAAAATATTTAAAATTGTTTATCATTTTTTTCGATTAAAAATTTTTGTAGTTAATCCAGGAGCAAAAGAACGGCTTGTTCAGATAACCGGACCAAATGAAGAGAAAATTAAGTACGCAAACACCTAGTAAATATTGGCTGAATTTCAAAATGCACGAATACTGGTTCGATTAATTCAGTATAGAATTCTGTGAAACTGAATGCATTCTGAAACTCAGTCATTTGTACATTACATAAATATTATGTATAAATATACAGTAAACCCTCATTATATAACAGACTCCTATATAACAGACTCCTATATAACAGACTTCGGTTATAACTGACAAGTTCTATGATGAGAAAATCTAAATGCCATAATAGATTTTTATACAAAAATCGAAAAATGATACAGAAGATCCTTGATTTATCGTACTAAAGTATGGTCGGTCAACGAATGTTAATAGTAACATAAGAGGTTGGGCCGAAATTATGCATCGTTTTTGTGTAGTATGCGATCACGATAAGATTTCAGCGTGTTAGGTAATCATTGTGAGCCAACATAAATTTTACGTATGTATATATATATATATATTTTTTTGTGTTAGGAAGAAAAACTACAAGGAAGCAATAAAAATTAAAAGTAATTGCTAGATCGATAAATCGAGGACCTACTGTAATATCATTTAAGGCATTTGAAAGAATTATTACGTAAAGAAATTGAAGATAAAAAGAGTGAAAAAACAATAAGTGAGGGTTTACTGTATTCCAAGTTAAATTAAGGAGTTTTTTTTGTAATGAAAATTTATTTGGTTTTTGTATTATTTAGTTATGCGAAGCAATTAATTGAAGATACAATTCGTCGTAATGCATCACCTGTACGTCTTGAACCCACAGTTATCAATCAAGGCGGTAACGGTGGTGGTGGTGGTGGTGGTGGTGGATCATGCAGTTCTCTAGCATCATCTGCTTCAGATGAAGCTATACCGAGAGCACTAAATCGAAATAGTATAGGTGCTATGACAAATCTAGTTGCAGCAACTACAATTCCAGTAAATTATATTAATACTGGAACCGGATCAACGAATAAATCAATGCGTTCTACTGCTAGTGGTGGTAATAGTGGTGGTAATCATCAAATTTTACTGCATTCATTTTCAACAAATGATGCATCACTTGGAGAGTACAAATATACAGTTAATGTAGGACAGCATTTATTAAAAATAACCGGAGACTGCTGTGAATTAGTTAGGGTAAAAAAATTTTATTATTCGTCATTTAAATACAATAAAAAATGTTGTCAATATAAAATCACATTAATTTGATTCTAGGTAGCAAAATTGGTTCTGGACGATTATTTTAGCAGCAGTGAATTTTTAGCATCAGTTGAAGCTGGAGCAGCGTTTGATGGAAATTCAACTTCAGCCCCAGCAACACCATTAAATTCACAGTTTACAATACCATCTTCACATCAGTTGATTTCTTCGTCTCCATTCGTTGATAGTGGTGTAGGTCTAAACTACATGGCCGGCCAATCGATAAATAATCCATCAGTTGAAGGAGATGACGATGTGTTTGTTGTAAACGAATTTATCGGTAAGAATAATAATTTTGATGTATTTTGAATTGAATTTTATCGTTTCATAAATCGTTAATTTCTGATGAATATTGCATATTAATTATTTTAGCGTCAACGCAAGTTAATGGTTTGGTTAGATCAAGACGCAGTCACTTTACTCGAAACGATTTTCTACCCAAAAAACCTCCAAAAGAAAAGAAAAAAGAAATTAGTAAGTAATCACAGTTTTCTATTTCTATACATACTATTATCATTGTTTGGTAAAGAATCATAATAATAATTTTCAAATAAACTAAAATAAACGGGTCATGGGAAATATCATTGATAATATAGTAAACAAAAATCCAAATATTTGTGTAAAGAATGAATGAAAATGTACAAATACAAACAGATGTGTATACGGACTAGAGAAATGTCCTGTAGTGTCTGGAAGTTTGTATACTGTATTATCTGTGAAGAAATTTCATGTATTGCAATTCATTCATTTTTATCTTTTTTCTTTTTTTTTATTTCATTTTATTTTATTTTTTGCTTTTTCGTGTAATAAAATAATTTCTTTACCAAGCATCTGCACTACAATTCATTTGCGTGCATTAATTTACAAAGTTTTTTTTCTCGTTTTTTGTTTTTTGCAATTTAGTTCGTTATGAATATGAACGTTTAATATATTATGCAAAGAGTCCACATTCATGGGCTTTACCACATAATTGGGATGAAATATGTGGAAAATATCCAGCAGTTTTACGAAATAAGGTAAAATGTAAAAATAATAATGGTAATAGTATATCAAAAGTCACAACCACAAATAATAATAATAATAATAATAATAATAATAATACTACTGCTACTACAAATAGTAGAACTAGTAACACTGCTATGCTATCTCCTCAGCTGAGTAATAATTGTTCCACTTCCAATAATAAAATTGTCACTACCACGAATATTGTACGCAAAGGCTTTTTTAATCGTGCTACACTCAGTATTGACGAAGGATCAAATGAGAATAATAGCTCCTCGATCCTATATAACAATAATAACAGTAATGATAAGGATTTTAATGATACAAATAATGATACTAATAATCGACCACCAAAATTAACTGTTGATTTTAGATCAAATTCAACTTGTGACTAACGAAATTTTATTGTTATGTTCTAATTTTAATTGCTGTTCTTTTATTATATACATATGCATAAATTAATAATTATTTAATACCAATACTACTTATTTTACTATTCATAAATTAGACGACAGAAAATTTTTTTTCTTTAACAAAAAAAAAAAAAATGTAGAGAATTAGAAAATATTGTATTGCTAGAAATTTAATGAACAAAACAAAAATAATGATGATAATAATATTTATAAGAGCGTAAGATATTAAACAATTTGATTATTAATTTGATTTATTTGATTTACTTACACATGAAAATATATTAATATATGTATGTAATATGTTTTTCTTTCAACATAATTTTATACCTAAAATTATTTAAAGAAATTATTTAAATACTATACGTAAATTATAGATACAATGTAGATCAAAACAGATTTTTAGTACAAAAAGTTTTTAAAGTTTGTTTCTCAATCATGAGTTATACGTGAAACGGAATGAAAATTTTGCTGCATTTGAAGCACACACATTGCCACTCTACTTTGCTTCAGCAAATCGACATCTCTATTTCTTTTCCATAACCGTGGTTGGTCTGTCTCTGTAGTTGGTTTTCAATGTAAAAGATAACCGTGTACATACGACTGTATTCGAACATGAAAAACCATCTACAACAGGAAATGTTTTTGATCTGTTTCACGCATATCGCATCAATGCATTCATTTTAGAAATCAGCTGTACGTACTACATATTATAATTCCATTTCGGTCTTTACTCATTAGTTACTATGTTTGATTTGAAAATTTACTTAATTTTAGAAATTTTAGATTAACAAATTTGATATTAATTTAAAAATTACTGGTTCAGTATTAAAAATGTCGGAAGGATTTATGATTTACGATAATCATTGTATAAATAATTTGGATTACTTAACGAAAATACAAAACGAATTTATTCTCATAAAATTTACTATTTACACACATTGAACATATACGCATGCATACACTATGCATGTAGATATTTAATTGCGTACAGTTTTGTATAAACTAACAAACAAATTATAATGATTAATATAATAATAAGTGATAAAAAATATCACGTTTTCACTATATCTCATAAATTATTAATTCATTTCATTTCTCAATCATTTCGTAATTTAAATTTCAAAATTGTATAAGTTTATACATATTTTTAATTCGAATCACCTTATAATTTTTATAACTAAAATTTTAAATAAAAAAATAAATTTTAATTTACATATACGTATATAAAAGAAGCTAATTTTTATTTTCATTTATACTTTTAGTTGAGTAATTAAATTTTTGTTTGTTTTGATTCCGAAATAATTCTTGTTATTTATTTATAATTATTAATTATTTTTTTAATTCCTTGTCATAACAAAGATATAAATGTAATAAGACGTAACGTATTGTAGTTATTGTTGGTCACAGTCGATTTTTTTTTAATTTGAACATAATAAAAATTTGTTTCATTCAATTCAATATTTTCTCTACGACTTGAATATTTGTGTTAACTTTAATTTTTAGTAAACTTCAAAGTTAAAGGTTTATTGCATGCATTATTGCATTGCATATTCACTTAGTTCATTTTATTGCATTCAATTTATTTTATTAATGCACTTTTATATAGTTATGTATTGTGATTTACAAAAGTCTGCATTCACTAAATAAAATAAAAAAAAAAAAATTGAAAAATGCTCAATAAACAAATACATAGAATATCAGAGTGATCATGTAAAGTTGTCAACCTGTTGATAACGTCTGTAGGTAGTTGCCTTAAATATCAGATTGATCAAACGTTAAAATATTGATAAATAAACATACGAGTTTAATAAAATGCTGTAAAGATAGCATTAATTGTGATAGTTTGGTACAATTTAAAAATTATTACTCGTATATAAGTAAGATACAGCCAAGACTGATCGCCAAACAATTCGAAATACATACATATATGAAATTCAACTATCAAATACAAATCGCTATTTGCTGTAAAAATAGATGATAGTTTTCACACATTTTGTTTGATTCCTCCAAACAGTTGATCTTCCTTTAGAA
Source organism: Villa cingulata (assembly GCA_951394055.1). Taxonomy (NCBI): domain Eukaryota; kingdom Metazoa; phylum Arthropoda; class Insecta; order Diptera; family Bombyliidae; genus Villa; species Villa cingulata. Next base: position 58,797,075 of record OX596018.1, on the reverse strand, counting down.
ACAGCAATAAAATGTTTAAAAGTTGTTTTCTTTCATTATGTATGCAACTCAGAATACAAGATCCAAGAGTTTGCTGTGGCAGTTCAGAACAAACGTAAAAATATTTTTTGAAACAACTATGATTGATTCTGTAATACATATTTAGGCTAAAATTCACCTTAGCTATCATTGTAACTAACCACAGTGAATTTTTAAAAATATTCGCATATTGAACTTTTTTCAATTTTTTAAAGTTTTATTCATTTTATGCGGGCTTTTGGAAATCACTAAATACAATATTAGAACAAACCAATAACCTACAATAAAAATGTACATAAATACACTAGAATCTAGAATATTATTACTTATTTATATAAATATAATATTTATAAACGAAGAAAAATACATTATACAGGTTGTTCCGGAATTGGTGAACAATATTTCAAAGGATAAAAGTAGAGTGAATTTGCAGTCGAAAATGTTATATGAAATTTTTTCGTTTACGGACGTTTAAAATTTCGAGTTTTTTGCAAGACCTTCCAGCACAAAATCACGTTGAAATCACGATTTTATGTTGGAAGGTCTTGCAAAAAACTCAAAATTTTAAATGCCCTCTAGCGTCGAAAATAAAGCGCAAATGAAAATTGTCATATAACATTTTCAACTGCAAATGCACTCTACTTTTATCCCTTAAAATATTGTTCACCAATACCGGAACATCCTGTATAAATGTTATTAAGTACCATTATTCACCAAATTCAAATTTAATTTGACCATAAAATTTAATTATAATTTTTGTTTCTGTTTATTATTTAACTGTATAACTAAACTAGAAAGTATTCCTTTTATCATTATTACTTATTATAATTATTATTAATCATTAATTATTTATTTTTGATATAAATTTTGTTTTTCATGCAGCATACTGCTTTTAATACAAACAATAAATCACATGAGTATGTAACAAATAACAGATAAATTTTAACTCAAGCAAAAAAAAAAAAAAAAAAAAAAAAATGAAAAATTTTACAGATAAAACAAAACTAAATATGTATTTTATTAAACTTTTATATGAGTATTAATCACATTATATAAAATTGTTGTTTGTTAAATTTTACAATAAAATCATGCATATAGACAAATAAAAAAAAATATGAAAATAATGAAAATCTCAGTATTTAGATAAAAATTACATACCATTAAAAAAAAAAATATACAAATAAAACCAAATTTCATTAAAAAAAATATTTATATATTTATCATATATCATAAAAAATTAAATTACTTGAGTGGAGAAAAGAAAATATAATCCAAAAATAATAAATAAAAGGTAAAACATACACTTACATAAAAAAAAAAAAATTGAATTTGAGTGTCTAAAAAAACAAAACCAAACAAAAACAAAATAAAAGAAAAATAATAATAAAAAAAACATAGAAATGAAAATAATTTTTGGGCTGTGAGACAATAATTAATTACTAATTAAAACAATAATGAAAATTCAATTTATCTTTTTCCATTAATTAATTCATTCATTCGCTTTCATTTTATTTTTCAAACTTATTGCATTTTGTTTTTCTTTTAAAATACTTACAGATACATATTGAACAAACAAAAAAAAAAGTTATAAAAAATAAAAATATTACATTGACACTATAAAATATTTTGGAACAAAATAATAATGATAATGCATAAACATAAAACTTTTTCTTTTAAATTTATTTTTAATTTTCATTATTAAAATAATTTTTCTAAATTAAAGCATACTCTTATGCAGCTACAACATTAGAGTACTGTTTAATATGTAATATACAGTGAATTTATAAAATAATAATATTTTGTTTTGAATACAAATTTATTCGACATGATTTCATAAGTAGTATATTTGATTTATATCAATTAATGAAACTTTTTATTCTATATTTTGTCTGAAATTTAAAAGTTCTTAAAAAGGCTGAATACATTGGAATACATAAAAAATAATACTCATATTTTCGAAAGAAACATAAAATAAAATCTGTTTAAAACATAAAAAAAAAAGGTTTCATTGTTTTAGCAAAAATAGTCATTAATGTATTTAAATAAAATAAAATATTAAATTAAAAACAACAAAATAAAATAAATAACAATTTAGTAATTGCAATCATGAATTACAGTTTGAAATTTGAATTTAAATGATTATTTTTTTTGTTTTTTGTTCTTTGATTATAATTTTATTAAAAAAAAAATATTAATATAAAAATAACTTTTACTATTCTTTATTAAATTATATTGTTTTCAAATATGTTATAAGATTTATATACATTTATGATTAGTATGATGAGTGTACATAAATGTTATACGATTATGAAAAATATTAATGAGTTCTGATATTAATAATGAATTTTGTTCGAATAGAAAATCTTAACAAAACTTAAAAACAAAATAATAATAATACATTTTATATTATTAACAACATACAAAATACATTATATTACATTATAATAAAAATATCTTCATTAATACTTTACTATTTTATACATTATATAATATGTACAGTGGTGCAAAAAAGTTTCGGGACAACGATAAATTAAAAAAAAAAAATGGACATATTCTTACGTTCGTTCAATTTCGATAAGTTTAAATGTCAAATAGATGAAACGAGATGAAACGGATAGTGCCGTAGCGGTCGTACATTTTATCGTTTCTACTCGTTTCATACACATTTCTATTCGTTTCTATATGTACTCAATACTTATACACAATTTTACTCGTTTCGAATCGTTTCTATTTAGGGCAAATTGTCAAACTGACAAAATGAGTATTTACGTTCATTTAATTTCTTTCGTCCCGTCACGTTTATTTAGGGTCTTGCTTCACATGCAGTATGAATATCCCAGCATTTAAAAATCTCTTGCCATCCGTTGGAGCATAAGTTTCATATGCTTTCTAACGAAATTTTGTGAAATCAAATTTCATTTTGCTTCTAACGCATCTTTGATATCAGAAATATTTTTTGTATTTTTATTTTTGTGAATTTTATTTTCCAAATAAATCCAAAAATTTTTCAATTAGGTTAATATATGGACTTTGAGGTGTGATGTTTCAATTATTTTTGAACAATTATTGCATAAAAGCCAGAAGCGAGCTATAGCTTCAATGAATTTAAAATTACCAACGACGCCCGCATATTATTACATTGCACCCCATACCATATTATTTCCACCACAATTCTTTGATTGATTGTATTTATTGATTAATTAATTTTTTTTAAAACTTACCTTTGTCCAGAAACTTTTTTGCATCATTGTATAAACATTTTTGTGTTATGTTCTAATTTTTTTTTTATTTTTCTATTTTGTTTTTTTTTTTTTTTTTCTAATAATAATAATAATAAAATAATACATCACTATTCTTAAAATTAACATTGATTTGAAATCGATAAATAATATGAAATAAATACCATAGTAATTAACATAAAATTATTTTTAAAAAATAATATATACATATATGCTGTACTCTGTGCATAATATAATAAAAAAATAATAATATTATTAATAAAAAAAAAAATTGATTTATTTTTGCTGTAATGAAGTTAAATAATTAAATAATAATTGTGCTGTTTACATGATTGTGAATTCTGTTACGATTCCTATTACATGTACACACTAACAAAATTGATAGTCTGAACAAATTTTTGAATCAGGCTAGTATCGTTTTGTATTCTGTTTCTTTTAAAAATGTTAAATTAAACACGCTGAATGTACATTTTACTTGTTCGTCTTTGTATTCGCGTTTCCGGAACAGGAAAATATGTAATGTATTTCAACTATCGTTGTTGTTTTAAATTTAAAAAGTAGTCAGTAGCTGAGATTTTTGCTTATGCTATGACTGCGAGTGGCTAATGTCGAACGACGATAAATATTTTCATTCACACTATCGTCGAGTGAAACATACACTGTACAGATTGATTTTTCAGATCATCAAAGAACGCTGAGGTGGTGTTGGCACAACACACGACAATTTCTCATTTATCGTTTCGGGATCGGGTCTAACATATCACATAATTCTGAAATTCGAATGTGAATTTGTTTTTGTAGTTGAATTAAATGATTTTCATGTGATAAGTTTGTTTTTAAAAGGCAATATTTTATTATCAAAATAATAAATAATTGATAAAAATGTGTAACATTAAAAAATTACGATATAATTTTTGAAATTTTAAATCGAAAAGTTCAGCATTAGATAACTCGTTCTAATTCTGAAATTTCAGATTCAGATTAAGAATTCAGATTCATGTGACAGTGCATTCCCTTTTATAATTTTCCTTGCTTATACTCTATTTTATGTTCATTAAAATCTACTTACTTCATCATTTTTCTTTTTTACAGAAAAAAAAAATTGCATGAAATAATATTCAAAAAACGAATTACATAATTAATGGTATAATGTAGTCTCGTTCATTATATCAGGCATTGAATGCTTATTAAAAAAAACTGCCTAAACAGAAACACTGTCTAAACTGGTTGTACAATCTTGTTGAATTGGACTAAGTTTGTAATTGTATTGTGTATTGTGTATAGCGTGTGGTCGACAGATCAATTTTCATGTTATAAATTCAGTTTTCAAACTAGGCTGCACAGTGAAAAGAATATCAGAACTTAAAAAATTCTCAATCATATTTTGTACCCGACAACTTATAAATACATAAATATCAAAAAACCACTGCTTCAAATGGAATAACACACAAATATATATTCTACAAAACTCCTTCATATTTATGAAATATTCAATGATGATACCAATTGTCTAATTTTAATGACAATTATGAACAAATCTTATGTCGACTTTGCACTATGTGATTTCAAAAATAATTTTTCATATGAGAAAATGTCTTTAAGGTCAAATTATATTTTCAAATTTTATATGTAATTATTATCGTATGAAAAATCCATATTGTGTAGTGTAGTAGATAGACGAAAGCGAATCAATGATAATTCGTTGCGAATGATCATTCATTTGCCATCTGTCACTCCAAATTAAGTTAAAATGATCATTTATATCTTCATTTTAACTTCATTGAAGTAAGTTCAAATGAAGTGTCAGGAACTTCATTCAGTGACGAATGAAGATGGTGAATTGGAAAATTTCGGTGGTGAAAAAAAAAAAAAAATTAAAAATACATAACAAAACAACCAGAATGGTCATTGAAAAAGTATCGTGTGTTAAGGAAGGGGTTTTTGAATTATCATTCACATGTATGAAGACTGAAAGAATGATAGTTGATTCGCTTTTGTCCATCTACCACATAATGTCGAGAAAGTATATTTTCATTCTCATTATTATACATATGAATAATAGAAATAATTCTTTTAATTGAACGATTTTCTGAAATTATTTTAAATAAAATTTTCAAATAAAAAAGCACACATACCAACACACACTATACACATTTTAATTTGCGAAACTTTACAAATATATTTTTTATATCACATCGTCATAATTTTTTCAGGCAATTTTAGCACGTTACATTCAATATTATGTACTTACAATGTATACATATATGTACACACGATTGTATATTTGTAATTCAATTAAAATGAGTATGAAATTAATAAAAAAAAAAAAAACAAAAAACAAAAGAGCATGTAAAGTTTGTAAAAATTTGTTTCACGCTAGATGTTCAATAATCATATCATGCATACACACATCATAGTGTTATTAACAATTTTCTTTCTGCATTAATACAAGCATTAATTCGATTGATAATAAATCAATACATTATGGTTGTTGTTGATATAATATGTAATATTACATACATGCATACATACATACTGCATAATATGTATTTGGAAAATAGGTAAGTGCCATATTATTTAAAAATTAAAATCCTTTCAATATTTCTTTTTTTTTTTTCAATAAATAAAATTAATATCAAAATTATGTACTATGTATATACATATTTCTAATTAATTGAATATAAAATTTCAATTTTTTATAATTTTATTTATTTTTTCTTTATTTTATTTTCTAAAAAAAAAAAAAAAATAAATAAATAAATAACAGGACATAAACGATCAACAAAATCGCTTCGATGCCGATAAATATTTGGTAATAGTTAAATCTGGTAAACGAATTTCATTCGATGATACAAATAGTACTACAATTACAACAACTACTAATCCTACGACTACCAATAATACAACTGATCCAGAATCACCAGATCCAGAATAATGAAACTACATACCCACATACATTTATATGTATATACATGTTATGATAATTTGAGATAAAATTTTACATTTTTTTTGTCATAATCATTTTGTTAATTTTCATCAATGAAAAGAGCAGAAAAAAAAAATGATTTCTTTCATTTTTTTATAAAACAATGAACCCGTCTTGTATTAACTATAAATTGGAAATTTTTAAACAAAAACAAAAAAAAAAACTAAAACAAACAAACAAATAATTAAATAAAACATAATTATCTACATTATTTTACAAGTAGTAATACGAGTTTTTGTAAGATATGTATACATATTTGATTTCAATAATAATTTTATTAATGTAATAACATATTTTACACTATTTTATATATTACCTACAAAAAAAAAAAAATATATATATATATAAAAATAATGGCCTCAAAGTATAACACGCATATAAAGTGATTATTAAAATGAATTTGTTATTTATTTTCTAAAATATTGTATTTGTTTTATTAATTTAACGAAAAAATGAAATTAATTTTCAAAAATAAAAATAAATAAATAAATAAATTTCGAACATTTTTTGTTGCTATTCGCGTCCACGTTATTTTACTATTATAGTATTTTTTTATTTTTGTATTATTTTTATGACTGTAATTTCTATTTAAATGTTTTCATCAAAATTCGTTTTAATTTAATTTTTAAGATCTTTAAAAAATAACGAAATCGATTAATATTTTCATTCATTTTTTTTTTTTTAATTTTTTTTAACACATTATGAGTATAATTATGACGAAAAATAAATGATTATGAAAAAAATAACTGAAAGAAAATTGAAATTTGAAATATTTCGTTTCAAAATTCGCGCTAAATACATATGTTTTTTTTTTTATTATTTAATCTAGTCTTATACCTTATACTATATATACTCGTAAATAAATAATATAATATAATATGTATAATAAAAATTGGAATATAAAGTGTGTCTAGATTAACGGAAATTATAATTTAATTTTTATATGCTTTGTTATTGATAAAAAAGAAATTCTAACTAGAAAAGTTTTTTTTGAAAAAATCAAAGTTAGAATGAATTACGTTTTACATAAACATTTCTAATTAAAACATTTTTGTAAAAAAAAAAAAAAAAGAAAAAAATTACGAAAAAGATGAATTTTAGAAAGTTATAGGGAGAATTTCTAAACGTTAAATTACTTTGCATTGTGACTGTACTGTGACTATTTATGATATATGATGCAGCGGAAATTTTCATTTTTATTACAACTTGCATCATAATAAATCATTATAATAGTCGAATTTTTCAACTTTGCTTTAGTCAAAAAAAAAAATTACAAGAAATTTTGAAAAACAATGCATTTTGTCAATACATCATGTACAATTTGCGACTTAAAAACGTTCAACATTGTAAAATGACGATTATTTGATGTTTAGAAATTAACCCAAAGACAATTTTTTTTTTTCATCGAATTATGCATAAACGATATAACATATTCAGATGTTTTAGTTCAATTTACTGCACCATTCTTACAGTCATCGCACAATTACGGCGACGACAACTACAGCGTATACAGTAATTAAATGAGACTTTTTACGCTGAACTTTACGCTGTCGCTGTCGCCCAAATAGATTCTATTCTATTTTTCAGCGACAGCGAGCCACTCACGACCTGGATTTTACAGTAGTAGTAATCTATTCGCAAGAAGCAAAAATGTAAAATTCATATACATATATTTTACGCTTCAGTTGCGCCCGAATTCTGCGAACTTTCAGCGATACGCTTTAGTTGTCGCCGAAATTGTGCGATGGCTGTTTGATCAAAATACTTAGTGTTTCACATTTTATATTACATTAATAAGAAATGCAGAATAAAATAAGAGTATTCACTTAAATTAGTAAAATGCATGTAAATCTAATAAAACGTGTAAATACGTGTATTTTACTCGGTGTACTTAGATTATGTGCCTTTTACTACATTTAGTGAATAACCTCAATATTTTTTTACTCGTTCAATTTAATTTATGATTTCATTAAAATAACTTATAAAATAAATGACTATATTATTATTTATTTAATATCCTCTATTAATTAATTTATTTATATAATTTATGAAAGAATTTTATTATTATTATTATTATTTTTTTGTATTAATTATTATTAATATCGATATAGAAAAAAAAAAATTAATAAAAAATAATTCCTTTCAAAGTTGTTTTATCAAGAAAATTTTATTCTAAAATCAAGAAAAATATAAAACACTGTAAAAAATGTAATTAATGACGAAGTATCTCATTATCAAAATGCTAACAAAATAATAAGCCATTAATATTAAAAATGATTTTTATCTATTATTAATTCACAGGATAAGAAATTTTGATAAATGAAAATTTAAAATATCAATTTTCTTTTACATACATACATTGTTTTTATTTGTATACCACATATTAAATTAAATTTTATTATGTAAATGTACATTATATTATAAATTGTAGTCTGATAATGATACGATAATAAGTATATAAAAGCCATAATAATTTGAAAATTTTTTTAACAGAATTTATTGTTGAAGTAAAAATAAAAATTATACTACATATTCAGATTATTTTGTGTATATTAGTTTTATAAATTTGAATAGTTTTTTAGTTTTTAAAATAATAATAAAGTGGGATAGCTGTGCTATGTAACTAAGGGATCTGGCTGATTGCATTTCTGACGTAATTCAATCAAAATAATCTTCGATATCTATATCTGGATTTAGAATATCGTCACCGTATGGAGTTATATCAATTTCATTTAGAATTAAATTTTCACAAGTTTCTTCAAGACCAGTATCACCAATTAGAATTGCTCCTCTTAAACGACCATTCTGTATAACGAATTTTATATATTCTTTATCTGGTGTTATTCGTAATAATGCCTCATAATCTCTATTCATTCCCTGTCCATTATATTTACCTAATAATACAACTTGATAATCGAATAATGTTGTAACATGACCAAACAATTCAAAACAGAAATCTTGATAAATTTGATCATTTGAAAATTTTGCAGCCATACTTCGACCAGCCATTGAACCCATTTGTCTGGCTTGCGTCCATAATCTCATTTGAAACCAATGTTTTGAATGTTCCCATCCAGCATAACATACATCTCCGGCTGCATAAATATCTGATAAACTAGTTTCCATGAATTCATTCACGAAAATTCCATCATCTGGACCCTTTTTAAATTCAATATCAGTTGTGTAATTAATGTGCGGATTAACGCCAGTTGCAGATACAACAAAATCACAATAAATTTCTGTATCATTTGTTAACGTTACTTTTACTGGAAATTTATTTTCTTCTGATTTATTGCTTTGAACTTCAATTTGTTTTATTTCGCAATTGTAGTGTATATGAACTGATTCAGATAAATTTTTACAATTGCCAGAAATATCAATTTTACGATGCCAATCTGGTCCTAATGCAGCACCCTGTTTATTTTTAAATGCATACTCATCATCATATTGTAAACGTTTTATTGCAGATGATTTTTTTACATCAGTATCATCTTTAGTTTCTTTCGATTTTAAACGATTTTGAAAAAATTGTGCAGCACCTGGATCAACAAATGTCGACGAAATATAATTATCCTTAACTATCCAATCAATATTAATATTTTTTACTTCATATGCAATTTCTGATGCTATGCCACCATTTCCGACTAAAACTAATTTACGTGAATTTTTTATACGTTTTTCAAATTCCAGAACTGTTTCAGTATCACGTATTCCGATTACATATTCATTGTTATTACATTCAATCAATTTGGGTCGTGCTCCTGTACATAAACATAAATATTGATACTTTATTAGTTTTTCGGCCAACGTTAAAATCTCTTTCTTATTAGAATTGATTGATTTTAATTTATCAATTATGACGGTAATTTTTTTATTTGCAAGTGAATCAATACTACATTCTTCAACATCAAACTTTGCCAAAGATTTGGCTAATGGTACAAGATTTGTAATTGTTTTAATTAGAGATGATTCTGTTATAAGAAGAATTTTTTCATTTGGACATAAAAATGCTAAATTTTCAGCACACGATACACCAGCTATCCCACCACCTACGATAACAAATGTTGATTCTATAGCTATACTACTCATTATATGTACTTAAATTATTATTAACTTATAATAAATTGAAAATTTAAAATTATAAATTTTAATTTTTATTCAATAATTTCTCGTAATTATCATATTCGCTGTAATCGAATTTTCTGAATGGTACATCAAATGTTATAAGACCATAATCCATTGCCCTTTCAACAGCAATCAACAATTCTAGATGTCGTTTCTGACATAATCCAGTTTTTGAATAGCTGTACACTTCACCAGAATGCGGTGATATAAACTGCTTTAATAGATCGATGTTTCTATAATCCAAAACTAAATACTCATCTCGACAAATTGGACAAGGATTACCAGTAGATATTACACCTTTTCTTATACAAGTTTTTCTCGTCTTTCTCGGTGGAAATAATCCTTTATGATTGCGTCTAATTATGTAAAAAATATTTTAAATTTAATCATATTAAATCATTATAAATACAAAAAAAAAAAAACATTATTTCTATTTCACCTATATTGCTCCCAAACTAAATAAGTTCCATAAGTTTCTTTATAAGCTGAACTTTTCAAATACCTAATACTTGTTTCGACTGGTACTATGGGACGAATTTTCTCTTTTTTATCACTTTCTTTGGATTCTAGTTTTTCTGGTTCATCACTTGCAGAACAAAATTTTAAAAAATTTATTTTATAATTCGATGGTACATTTGAATTTGAATTTAAATTCTGATAAGGATTGACAAATCGTCCTAATTTTGTTAAATTCAGAAATCGCAACATACTAATTTAATATACGTCGTTGCAAAAAATTTAGTTTGCGTGATTTGTGATAACCACCCACGGAAATACGAAACAGATAAATAAAGTAAAAATAAAAATTGAGGTTAGATTGTTTCATACAAGTTGTATTGTCTTGTCATGTTCATGTTGGGCTCGCTTTTAAAATAAAACAAATTGATTGATTGGGTGCTAGTGGTTTCGGTGGATTCATATTCATTCATATCATACACATACCATTTCATATTCATACTTCATACTTCATGTTCATGTTCATCAACACATTCTTTCATACAAAGTTTGGTATTAAATAATAGGTTCGTTCCAATTCGTACAGCCAGCTAAATTCAAGAATTCAAATAAAAAAGAAGAAGATTGTAAATTCAAAAATTTAAACAAAAAAGAAAGAAGAAGACCCAATAAGAAAGAAAGTAAGATAAATCTGGGTATAAAAAAGTTCTGTAATTTTCTTAAAGAGGGGAAATGTAAGAATTTTACAAACAATTTGTATTGGGTTTGGGACTCCACAGCCACAGCACAGCAGCTGTAATTTTCTTAACTTTCTGTAAAATTCTGTATCAATATCAATTGGAACAAAGCTTTTGTTGTTTATTATTCTTTGTTCTTAACCTATTTGTTTTAAATTTTAATGTAAAAAAAAAATAATTTATAATATAAATTGTAAATTGTATGTGTATCGCAAGGACAAGGACGCGGTGTGGGTACGGTATGCTCTGGTAGTGTCCTGTCAATTCAATTCAATTGTTCAATAGTCAATACAGATAAAAGTCTCAAATTTTAAATCTAACCAAAACCAAAGTTATACAGATATTACAGATCTATTCTTTATGACCTGTACCACTGGAGCTTATCCTGATCTATCTTTCTACTAATGAATATATTTAGTTTTGTATTTGTGTTAAATTAACGTGTACATAGATCCGAAACCGAAATGGGAATTTTATCAGATCCTTCACTGACGAGAAGCAATCAACTTGGGCGTAATTTAATAAAGCATAAGCAAAAAATTTGTTTCCTCTTGTATATAATATCTCTGGCTTGGTTTTGCTGTTTAGCATTAAATGATTACAATCATGCAACATATCTTTCAGAAAACGCATTATCTCCAGGTAAATTTGAATTTGTACAAAGTTTTTATAGAAGAAAATTATTTTATTTCCTTTTTTTTTTTTTTTGTTTTTTAATATTAGGATTAGTTTATTCAGAAATTCGTTATAATTCAGCTAAATATGCCCAAACACTATTAGAAGAACTTGAAATGCAGCGACAATTCTATAAAGATGAAATTCCATATTCATGGATACAGGCTAAAATGAAACAAATCGGTCTAGAAGTTTATATTCATAATTTTACTCTAAATTATCCATTTGGAGGTGGAAAGATATTTAAAGGGAAAAACATTTATGGAATTCTACGAGCACCTAGAATTGGTTCAACGGAAGGAATTGTTTTTTCAACTCCATACCGTCCACCTAATTCTGTACACAGTGAAACCACAGCAAGTTTAGCTGCTTTATTAGCGTTCGCTGAATTTGCCATAAGTACATTATTATGATAAATTTTAAATTTTAATAGAATTTTTCATTGGTTAAACATTTTTTTAATTTAATAAAATTCAATTTTAGCTAAAAGCTATTGGGCGAAAGATTTGATATTTCTAGTCACTGATCAAGAACAATTAGGTATACATGCTTGGTTAAAAGCATATCATTATGGATCGCTAGGAGATGATTCAGTATTGAATGCAGGAAATTTAAAAGGCCGATCTGGCTCTTTACAAGCTGCAGTTAACTTAGAAATTGGATCTTTGGATGCTAGTAGGTTTCATTCATTTAATTTGTCCTTAAAATAAATTAAAAATTAATTTGTAGGCTCTATAGGCGTGAAAATCGAAGGTCTTAATGGTCAGCTACCAAATCTGGATATGTTTAATTTAGTACAACGATTAGCTTTAACAGACAATGCGTTTAGTTCAAATAGGTACTCCCAGAAGAAACGGAAGGGTAATGGAAGTTTCAAAACAAACATTGTGAATATATTATCAATGATTACAACACAAGCGAACGGCGTTCCAACTGGTAATCATGGACTTTTCCTACCTTATCGAATAGAAGCACTAACATTAACCGGAAGCAAACGTGAAAATTCAAATTACAACAAAAAACAAGCTAACGCACAAATTATTTTGAAAATAATAGAAAGCATATGTCGAAGTCTGAATAATCTTCTAGAACGATTCCATCAAAGTTTCTTCTTCTATATTTTAGTAACAGACGATCGGTTCGTTTCAATTGGAGATTATATGCCTTGTATGGGCTTAATGGTTGGAGCATTACTGATAAAAGGGTTTTTATTGTGGCTGAGTATCAACGAGTCCAAAGATGACGATAACACAAAATCGATTAAAACTGATAAAATAGATTTAACAGATGCAAAATTAGATTTTTCATATACGGAAGTTGGATATACATTTATAATAGCACAAAGTATTGGATTTATTGCATATTATTTACCACAAAATAAATTCTTGAGTGAATTTCTATACAAGAGTAATATAACAACTGAATTGGGTATTGGTATAATTTTTGGATTTATTGTATTAATTGGAATTTTAAGTCCGCTCTTTATAAAAATTTTAAATCACAAAAGTACAGAGGTAATTGATTTTAATTTAAATAAAAAATTTTAACATTGTTTTTAATTTAATTTTGAAAAATATAATTCAGTTACTACACATCTTGGCACTATTGTATTTAGCTTCAGTTTTGATTGTTATCGGCTTATTAAATTTCTCTCTTGGATTTATATTAGGAACAATATCAACACCGTTTGCGATATTATTGAATATTGAACACGGAAATTTACTAAAAAAGTACGTACATTATGTGAAAAATTAATAATGTTCAAGGATAAATGATTTTTATTTTTGTATTATTTTAGTTTAAGTATAATTTACTTAATTTTACTTAATCCGTTATGTGTGATATTTACTGTCGTTACAAAATTAACATTAAATGCATTTCCTGAACTGCTATTATCAGAAATTCTTATGAAAAGTATCAAAGCTACAATCGATGCAATAACATTTTCACTTGTGGATTTCATTGTATGTTATACATGCACAATATTACATTAAAATTTTATTTATTTATTTTTTGTTCAATTAATTTTCATTTCTCTTTCATCTTAGGTATACGAAAATTGGCTTTTTAAAGCTGCAACATTAACATTCCTTACATCATGGATATTATTCTGGTGTCTATTATGGAAGTCTAAAAAACAAGTTGTTAAAAAATTAAAAATTCAATAAAAATTAGAACAAAAATAAATAAAAAAATAAAAATAAAAAAGAACAAGAATAGTTAATAAAACATAATACAATTATCTAGATAAAGTCGTGTATTAATTTTTTTTTCTAATTAATTTTTAGATGCTTATAATATGTAAATAAATATAATATGAAAAATGTATTTTTATTTTGTATAATTAAAAAAAAGAAGAAAACCCAGTGAAATATTATGTTTCACCTATTAACGTGCATTAATGTTTTCTAAATGTGCATTTTTATGTACATATTTCACTTTCCACCACTAATAGCGCAATAAAGTTATTCGTTCCATGTACTGTACATAGTCTATTATATTTTTTGTTGTTTAATTTAAAATTCTTATCTTATTTATATGAACTGAAAAGGTCATATTACTTTTTAAAAGTGTGAATATTTAATATATTTGTATGCATATAATTAATATTAATTACAAAACTTTTCTCTTTCACTGTCTATTGATTTACTATTAATTCAGTTTCAAATATCTGGGGAGAGAATTCGATTAAATTCATTGCATAAATTCTAATTTTAATTGTAATAAATAAATTTTTAACTGATCTGATACCTACTCATATAAAATCATAATAAATTATTGTTCAATAAAAAATTAAAATGAAATTTATAATACAATTAATATTGTTAATAATAATTTTTATCAATTTATACGAATTTAAATCGGTTAAGAAAGACACAATAAATAATACAGAAATAAATGATTTACATTGTAAGCAAATTGATTTTGAAACGAAATTAAATATTACTGTAGGTAATAATATCACAGTTATATATAATTCATCGTTATGTAAAAAATGTCTACAAAAATTAATGTTGTAAGTATATTTTTATGTATGTGTGTGTTGTATGTAAATTTCAAAAATTAAAATTTATCTTTAGAATTTAACAAATACATTTAACATTTATTTAATTTTATTTTTTATTTTTATTTTTTAGATTTAGAGCCTTACAGAAACGTTTTGAATTAGCATCGTTTAATGAATTAACGTTTATTATGTTAACAGCCGAATTCTATGGAACCACACAGTTTCGTGAGTATCAAAATAGAGCTGGAAATATTCAAATAATCTCAATACATGATATAATTAATGAATTTTTTG